>VWZK01003490.1:69214-127008 GCA_013396935.1 Baryphthengus martii | reverse complement strand
AGCTGGGCTGGCCCTGCCAGCCGGGCGGCCGGCGCTCGCCCGAGACGCTCGACCCAGCGCCCCTTGCTCCCGGCCCGCTGCTGCTGTTTGGCTCCAGTGGAATCTGGAAGTTGGTTACTGGAGGTGTCTTTTGAAAAGATAAACAGGACGAGGAGGAAAGCAAAGCCTAAAGAGCATGGAATAAATAATAAACTTTCAGTTCTTTTCATCATAGAATGCCAGGTTGGAAGGGACCTCAAGGATCATCTGGTCCAACCTTTCAAGTAAAAATAAACCATTTTCTTTTCCTTTTTCTTTTTTTTTTTCTTAGTGAGATGGCCCAGCACCCTGTTGAGTCTTAAAATCACCCAGTGTAGCGGACTCCACCACTTCCCTTGGGAGACTATGCCAATGTTTAATTGTTCTCATTGTAAAGGATTTTCTTCTGGACTCCAACCAGAATCTCCCCTGGAGCGACCATAAATGGTTGATTTGAAATTTTGTAATGGTAAAGATTATTGTTATTGCTATGAAACAACTCCTGGAAAACATTTGATTGAATTTAGATCAGCTGAGCTCTCCTGGCTGTTAGAAGCTATGGGGGTTGGGAGGGAAAGTTGATTAAGACTAAGCAAGACTTTGCATACTGAAGAAAGGACTGGGTGATGACGCTAGGGTGCTAACCTTGTCGCGTACTGAACCTTTTGTTGTTTCAAGTACTAGTTCAACAAAGACAAACATGCTTTTCTTCACAATTATAGATGTACTTTTTCATGCAATTCCAAATCTTGAGCTCTTTGCTAATGAGGAACCACCTTTTGGGGGCTAGGGACCAGAGCAGTCTCTCTGCTGTTTATGCTGCTGCTTCAAACACTTTGTTCTCGATGGGGGGTTGTTTGCTTAGATGGTTGGGAGTTTGTTGTTTGGGGATGTTTTTTTTTTTACATTATCACTGAGACACCATAAAAACTTGCTGCCAAACTTCTCACTTGTAGATAAGCCAACGAGCGGCGAATCCAAACTTTAAGTTGGCTGAGCTGCGAAGCATCGGTTTAATAAGCTGTTCTTGATGTGTGTGGGAAGCTGCTGTGTGCAAGTTAGGGTGACTTTAACTTGGATAGATCTGTTTGTTAGCTTCTATCAAGGGGGTGTGGGGTTTGTGGTTGTTTTTTTTTTTGTGCATGCATTGATGGTATTGCTTTCCAGTAACAAAGATAATTAGAAATGCTTCCAACCTTGCAAAAATTGAGTATCTTCTCCTTTACTAAACAGGGAGTCTGTGGAGTAAATTAGAATATATCCAGTGTTTTACTTCTCATACAGTAACATATAAATTTTTTTGTTTTGAAGTAACCTTTCTATACAGGGATCTGATGTTGAGAACTTCATTTTTCTCCACTCAAACTTTTTCTACAGGGAAGTCTGAGCTACGAGAGGGAAGTGCTGCAAATAGCTTGTCCCTTCACTTGTCGGGTGACTAATCTGCCATGTATCCTGCCTAACTTGTGCGAAACTACTAACTGTGTATCATGCTTGAGCAAGGTGGTTCATCCGAGGTTAATAGTGCTTTACCATATTAGGACTACTTTAAATCATCGTGGAAAAAGAATGTGGTGTGGCATCAGCACAGCTCTTCCCTCTCCAAGGTTTTATACAGAGGAGGAGCAAATACTTCAAATTGGGAGGGAGGAAAGGAATTTACATCTTCTACATAAGCTCTTCAGCAGGCTAAAAGAGGGAAAATCATCATTAAGCAATTCAAAATAGCTTCCACTTCACCTTTAAACATGTGTTTTGGCACTCATCCCGAATGTCTGGCTTGCAGGCAATTTTTGTGTATCACTTCTGCAAAGTGATGTTTTGCTAAAGCGAGTGTTCACTGAAAGTAACAGGTATGATTCAAACTTTGTTTTCTTGTGCTTCTCTAGCCTGCTTCTAAAAGCTGTCTGGAAAATAAAACCTTACAGGGGGCTCTGCAAATATTCTGTTAGATTTGAAAGCAGTGCCGAACATTTAGTGGACGGCTGTAACTTACGCCGAAAATTATTCTTAATTAGAAAACTCCATCATATATGTTTCCTCTTTCCCCCACCCCAAATTTTCTTGCTAAAGTATTACCTTGAGTTGAAATCATGTAGGCAATTGTCTTGGAGTGCAGATGAAGGACAGGAAATGACCTACAAAGAGAGCAGGTGACGTGCTGTCACACAGCCTGGAAAAAGAGTGTTTAAACTTTGCTTTCCAGAGGATTGTATCTGGAGAGCAGGGCACTTTCTTCCATTTTTCTGTATTAGCTACTCCTTGAACTCAGGGTGTTTTCCTTGTGTGGGTTTGGGGTGCGTTTAGGGGTTTTGTGTTCATTGGTTGATTTTTTTTTTTTTGTTTCTTGTGGCTTTCTGTTTTTGTGGGGTTTTGTTGGTTTGGTGTTTGTTGTTGTTCAGAAACTGTTCTGTGGATGCTCAGTGGTAATTCCTCAGGTATTTTGGGATTTATAGTATTCTACAGATGACTTTACAGATGAGGTGGTGTTGTGAAGCACACCTTATTTAGTAAGCTTACAGGAATTCTAGTCTCTCACATGAATCCAATATTGTGGTCAGTTCACTGAATATTTCAGAATTTTCTTTTGTTGTTTTATGGGTGTTTTTTTGTTGTTGTTGTTTTGTTTGGGGAAAAGGTGAGACAGAAGTGAAGGCTATCAATTACTGATCTTAGTTGAAGTCTAGGAACCTGGCCATCAGTTGCACTTTTCATTCACACCTCAAAGGTGACTAGGAACTCTGGTGTTTAAAGTAGTCCTCAATGAGGTGAGGACCAGGAGTCACCCTCTCCTAGATCGTTTGAATACCCTGAGAAGAGGCCAAAGCTTTTCACTTGCTTTCCTCAATTGAGAGGAGTGATTAAGATCTAGTACTTGTCACTACTCTGGGACTTTAAACTGAGCTTTTGGGGTTTTTTTGATTGCTGTGGGCTTCCCTCTACAACTGAGAAAGTTGTTCAACCTAACCTCGTTCTAGTTTTCTGCTTGACTTTTGTCCAATGTTCAGAGGTTGGGTTTAACTGAGATTACAAAATCCTTTGAAGAAGGGTGCTGTGCTATTTGGCAGGTAGCACGTAGCAGTAGGTTTTGAAATCTTGCTGTGTTCTCTCACTCTGCTGCTGTATTTCCAGGTGACCATTAGTCAAGTTATTTTCCCTTTTTAATCTCAAGAGGAAATAGCACTGTGGCTGTCATGTTATAAAATGTCTAAAACGATGCTGTTGGACAGGGGGAAGCTCTTTAAGGCATGAATTATGAGCAGACATATATGGATAATTTTTTTTTTAAAGCAGGAATGGGGAAGGGAACTTTGTTCTACCATGGAATTACCTGAACAAAATGTCAAGTTCCTTTGTTCTGTTTAAAAGCTTAAATTTTCTTGATCAGAAATATTATTATTAGATATCTTTGTCATTAGTACTGCCATTAAATTGTTTTAATAGGCACATAACTACAAATTCTTATCAACCAACTTGAAATCTGTGAGAAACTTGCTTTTTTGGTTATTTTCCTTTTTTTTAGCAGCTTTTCAAAATAGTAGTTTCATATTCTTGGCCAAGGGTAAATACCATTTGTCCTTAAAAGTAAAAGCATTACGGTGCAGAATATCTAGTGTGTTTCTTGGTGTTAGTCCTCTTTTTTCCCCCCTCTTTCTTTTAACCAATAACCATATGGCAATGATGACAGATTCTTATTTTCTCCTAAGCTCTGTGAGGTTGCTAGGGGTTGTCAGATGACACTTGCTCACATGAGAGCCATTAGCAGGGTGTTGTAGCCACTGTTAGAACAACCTTGCAACTAAGGGCGAGTCACTGCAAAAGCAACTATGCCTTTTTTTTTTTAAGAGGCCATATGGTTCAGTCTTGTGACTACATAATTGCCAGCTACCTAATCACATACCAGGAAGCAAACATAGTTAAAGTCAATATTAGCTGTTGTATCTGCTACAGCTTTGCACCAGGCTTCCTAGGAAAAGCTCTGGCAGCAGCAAAGAGCAAGGCTACGATGGCTTCTGGAACTTGAAAGTCATGTCTCCTCCTCGAGTCTGGGATAATTGCGGCAGTGCATCAGCTACAGCTGTCTTTCTGCATTAATGGCTTGTAGAATATATGAAGATCTCTTTGCCTTTTTTTCCCCTAGCAGGAAATTCAGCAGATTGTGTTCCTGTATAGGGAAGAAAGCCGATGGTGAATTACCGTTGTTAATGGTTGATCTATAGTAAAGAAACGCGCTTGAGGCTCTATCTCTTCAGCAGGTATTTAGTTTCTTTGAAGTAGCTTTACCAGAGGATTTGTAGCGAAAGACAATGTGTGGGGGCACACCGAAAGCTACAAATGGCACAGGGGGACAACTAGAAAGAGTGAGAAACAACAACGATGCGCCACTTGGAAATAATCTCTCTTGTACCAAATTGGATGAAAGGATTAGAAAATCTTTGAGAGACCAAAGTGTCAGCTGTGTGAGCAAAGTGCCTAGCCTGCCGCAAAACAGGTATGCGAGTAACTTTTTATTATATGTGATTTTTGACAGAGAATGGATGGTTTTAGTGGATATTAGATTTCTAATTGTGTACCTGAAAGGCTGTTTTGTAAAGAATTGGAAAAGTTCTATTAGAAGTTTATTCTTGGTGATGATGGTGACTGATACTCCAGAAAGTCTTCCCTGTTGTTTGAAGCTGAATCTACATTCTTGAACTTGATGTGTAAGATTTATGTGTATGCAAACCGAGGCATGAAAGATAATTGCATTTCTTTTCAGTTAAGGTTAAATAATCTTACCTTCTCTTTCCAGTTTTCTAATTAGTTTCCCTTTTAATTTTTTTTTTGTCACCTTCTGTATTAGTGGGTCAAGTAGTAACAGTGTGCAGAGCAGATAGAGAATGCTGTGAAGTGGGGGAAGAATGGAGAGGGGAACCCTCTGTTTTATTTGTAAATGACCTCGAGATCAAGCATTACATCAAAGTAACGTGCAGTATGAATAATGTTTCATTGACTTCTTTGTAGTGTCTTTTTTCCGATGTGTGCCAGCGTGTCTCCAATGTCTCAGTCTCTACTGCTATGTAACAGTGTTGAAAGTACAGTTCAGGGCAGCTTTTTTCCAAATTTTAACACCCAAGATTGTTAGAATTAATATTCTGTATTCAGGATTGCTTATCTAAGAAGCAGAAAAACATAGGTACGTGTTTTAACCATTTTATTTCTCTAGCCTATAGACGTTGCCCTGAGGTAGCGAGTGGTTGGTTAGTCACTTTTAAAAATGTTTTAAGGTTGGCTGAAATAGTTTTGAATGTAAGTTAATAGGTCACTCTTCAGTTGTTGTATGCATGCTGATTATTATAAAGGTGAACCAGAAGCTTTCTTTGTAAAGATGAGGGTTTGGAGACCTCTATTAACTGAAAATACTGATTCAGGGCAGAATGGGGCAAAGGTTTTGTGACTTCTTTCCAGAAACAACTGAGTCTGCTTTCCCCTGAGTAAGAGAGATCCCTTGATCCACGTCTTGTATCTGCAATGGAGGAAATGTTGAACGAGACCAAAGAAGGTTGCTGACGTACCAGTTTTAGACATAATAAAGGAAACTTAATTTTAATGTGGAGTCTGGAGAGAAAACTTGTCAGGATATCTGTAAGCTGTTCCAAACTTGTGTCTGTTTTCCTTCTGTTTGTCTGTTCCAAACTTTCAAAAAAACCTGCACCGAACACCAACCCAGTGTTTTAGTGTCCATAGTAGACCTGGTTTTCCTGTTTTATGAACTTAGGCAGCTTGATTTTATTTATTTTGACATGAGCATGATGTTTATTAGTTCTAGCATCTTCCACGTGCAGGAAAGATCCAGTCTGAAGGTGAGGCTAGATAAGCTGAGCTGTTCAAACAGCCTGCTGATGCTGAAGGGAGTAATCGCATTGCCTTTTCCTTTGCTCTTTGACATCATGTTCTTGTCTTTTTCCCCTTGTGCTGGCCTTGGCCTTGGCCTTTCCAATCCTCTGGAGCTGGCTCCCTTTAGGGAGTTGGTTCAGCTCCCTAAGCAGGCAGAAAACTGGCTGGGAAACAAGAGAACTCCAGTACCATTCTAAGTGGCCTCAGTACGTACTTGGAATGATAGGGAGCCTTGGAATGTTTAGGGAACGTTATCTTTGTGCCTTTTTCTCAAGGTATATATAGCTCTGTGATGAAGTGAGGTAGTATAACTCCTGCTGCCACCAAGAGGTGGAGGTTCCATTGCCTTCTGCCGCTTCCTTCCTTTTTCCAGCGGTGTTTGTGATCTGCTTTCATGTGCTGGGACAGACTGCTGCTGCTGCCAACAATTCCCTTAGTTTATAGAAGGGTCCAGCAATTACCAGAGGAGACAGGAGTAGCAGGAAGGGTCAAAGGATATTTTGTGGTCAAATAAGAAAACATTATATTGGGTCAAAATAGTCACATTTAACCTGAAATAGGAACATCTGCAGGAGCTCATATTAAATTGAATTCATTCAGCTGATTTTGAAGAATACTCAGGACTTGGTATAATGCATTGCTCTTAAGCCAAAGTGAAACATTTCGGTTAGCTGTCAGTCCCTTTCTAGGGTGTAATGCTATCAGAACTCTGTTTTGTCATTTTTGTAGTGCATTGACACTCAGATGGCTGGAAAAAAACAACCTAACCTACTATAATTTTGTACATTTTATTTGTAGCACTTGTTTTATAAGTCACTTAGCAATATGTATTGCTTCAGCACAAATCTTTTATCGTTCTGTTTATTAAGTAGTTCTTAAAAACGAATTGAACATGTAAGATCTTTCATGTATAAGTCAAACAAGAAAAAAGTATGTAAACAAGGCTAAGCCAAATGATGTTACTGTTTAGCAAAACTTATTTTTGAAGGCTCTTTTTAATCTGACAGAGGGAAGCAACAATTTTTACCCCAAAGCAGTGATGGTAGCACATTTCCTCTTGCTAAACATTCATAAGAAATACAAAGCTTACTTTGAGGATTACATAGTTTTGTTACCAGAAGTAACGCTGTAAGCAGTAGGTACATAGGAAAAACTGCTCCTATAATACAACTCTTGCAGAGCTTCCTTCAGGACTTACGTGTGGTTGGGTAAGCTGGTTTAGGCAGAAACAATCAACAGTGTGCCAGTTTAGATTTTACTAAATGAGTGTATGGAAAGCAACTGATTCTTGAGACATGAAGTAGGAGAGTGGTGGTGAAGAGCGAAAAGGGCATTTCTGGTAGGAATAAGCATCGATATTTGTTGTAATTGGACATGGAGTAAACTGTTAGAATCTCCTCACAATGTGCAGCTGGAAAATAAGGGGCTTTTTTTGTAAGCATGTTGAGGGTTTGCTTTCTAATCCAAAAGTGGAAGAATTAATTTGTTACCTAATTGTCAATGGAAAAATAGAAAATTCAATCTAGGACTGTACAGATTCTGGTGCAAGCTTTTTCACAAAACACTTTCAGAATCTTCTCTTTCTCCATCCTCTATCTCACACAAATGCATTGTGAGGATTATTTTGTTGCCTTAAAGTTAACAGTAGTTTATTTTGTGGCCTTGAAGGAGGAAGGGAAAGAGTGTGTGTTCTCCTTCGCTACTTATTTTTGGAGGATAAAAATATATATCTGATAGTCAGACTTGGTGGTTGAAATGGATTAGTGAATTAACAAATAGTTGAGCAGCCTATGTAAGTTGCCTGTGAGTACGGGAGCCTTTTTTCTTTAGGAAAAAAACCAGGCTAAAATATTTCTGCTACCTATTTCAGATATTTTAGTCTTCCTTTGAGTAACAAATGACAGAAAGGGAAAGGTGTTTTGCTTCTTAGGGAAGCTCTTGAGCTATTACTTTCTAACATCTAAAGAAATGATAAGCTCTATCATGCAGAAGTGTAGTTGGTTGGTTTTTTTCCATAAACTGAAAATTTGTGCAAGAGAATCTTATCTCTTTTTCAAAAAATATGTATAAGAAAAAGAAACAAAGTAGTACATGCTTTTCAGCATCACTGAATAAGCAAGAAACTGAGAACAGAGATAAGTACAGAAGAGTTTGGGGTTGGTTTGTTTTTTTTTTCACGTGTGTGAAAACAGAGCTGACCAAGGAGTCTGTGTACTGCCTATATTCTTCAGCTTTTAGGAGGGGATTGAATACTCCTGCTGTCCCTGTTTTGAGGCCTGTGTGTTATATAAACTGGCTTAAACAATAAAAGGTGGAAGTATCCTAAGCAGTCTGCTCATCAGCTTTTGTGGTGGGGGGAAAAACATCACGGTCATCTGACTGGTCTTGGGCCTGATGCTGGGTTCCACGTGGAAGTAATGAGGCTGTGGGTTTCTACGCCTGTATAACTTGTCTATAGATAGGCTTGATCTTATCAAATGAGGTTTTAGTAGGATGGATCTTTTCCGTAATGGGTAGGACTGCTGCAAGACCTGCATCTGGGTTCTTGGTAATTCAAAGCCTGAAAGCAAAGATGTCGTTAAAACCTCAGTTTGGTAGTTGGTTAGCACTGTAAGAAGCACTCTCTGAAGTCACTTCCCTAGATTTAGTCTGTTAGCCACATAAAGCTCTGCACTATAGATTTTTATGTAGCTTCTTAGCTTGTTGCAGTCTGGTACTAGGATCCAAAGTTCTGAAAGACTGCAGCCATCTTCAGTTCTCGTGTTTGCACCTCAGCAGTCTGTTAAACTGGCTGGGAGCTTTTTAAGAAAGCAGCAGTTACTTCAGGTATTACCTGTTGCAGGAAGTGTGTAAGTAAATAGGGAGCTGTGTAACTGAACAGGTATCGGAGTATATGGTACTGAAGAGCATCAGATTTATGCAGCAGACTAGAATGAAGGCTGTTGGTGGCTCTGCCTTCTCTTCTATTCTAACTGGATTTTGTAATAGCATTGCACAGGCAGTGGGCTGAGGAACTTGTAACAGACTTTTCCAACAGATGGTGTAATTGCAGCTCTCTGTAGATGTGAGGTGTGTAGGATCTTTGTTGGGCAACTCTCAACAATGATATCAGGTGTGATCTCACACAGGTTGGCTTAATGCTATGACTCCCTTTGAAAGGGAAGACTTGAAAAGACATCTGCCTGGTGCTCCTGGCATTTTGGAAGCGCCACGTTACAAACACATTAACAAGTTTTCTCACTGTTGATGGCAAAACAGCCTTTAGCTTTAGTTCCGTGATCTGGCTTTGACGTGTACTGGACCCTTGCATATCATGTACATCAAGTATACTTGTATCGGAGAACCTGACAGTGGAGACAGGTATCTGCCTTATTCTGTCCCAAGGTATTTAAAGTTAGAATAAAACCTTCTATATGGATAAGGTTTTTCAGCTTTGAAAAAGGTGCTTATTTAGGCCTATTTTTCTTAATAGCCGCGTAGAACGGGAAGTCAATCTGTGAAATGCAAGATGAAGCATAAAGAAGAAATTGAGCAGGCTGTACTTGGAATGATTTTAAATTTGCAAGCCTCTGAATGTGCTCCTAAAGCAGTTGCCCGTGGTTACCTTACTGACTCTAGCAGAAGTTGATGGTGTTTACCTCACTGTTGATTGATGGTTGTTAACAGAGCGCAGAATAAAAGAAACAGCTTCAGAAATTCTTGTCTTTCAGCTGTGTAGAGTTTTTGGACTCTTCCACCAATTGTCTACCTTCCTTCTCTGTAGGGCATAGTTGGGGAAGATTCCTAAATGAGACATCCCTTTGGGTGGGAGCTTGGTATGGCCTTGACTGGAATCTGTTATGCAATTTGTTAAACCAACAACTATTAATAACAGGAGTACTCTTACCCCTAGATGCGGTCCGGCCAGGTCAAGGATGAGGCAATATGACTAAGCACGAAGGCTGTGTGGTTTGTTTTTTTTTTCCATTAATTCCAGTTTGTCAGCCACATCACATGAAAAGCATTTTCTGTAACTGAACATGAGGCCGAGCAAACCTCCGTGCTCTGATGTGCAAACTGACTCCTTATGGAATTAGGAAATAAAGCCTCTTACCATCGTAGCCACGATCGGTTGTGCTCCTCAGCCTCCCGTGGTAGTGCCAGGAGGCAAGTTGTGTGCTGTGGTGTATCTCTAAAGAATGGGCAGATTCTGCCTTGAGAGACTTGTTTTGCTTCAGGTTGAATCTCAGTGGTATCTTGGTTTCAGCTACTAAATGAGTTTCATCCTCATCGGAGAGCTAGTCTCAGTAATCCATGATTTCTTTGTAAACCCTGAAATATTCCAGAAAAGAAAGGGGAAAGTAGTGGAGCAACATAAACCTCGTCTTTTATTAACAGGAATGGGTCAAAAGGAACTGGATTTGTGTTTAGAGAAAAGAGTGAGGGAGGGTGTAAGCCTTGAGTTTGTGAAAGGCTGTAGTAAAAGAGGATGGTAATCCATTGAGTTTGATTGCCCCTGAGAGAACTGCACAAAATAGTACACCTACCTTGCAATAGGGGTGATCCAGACTATGTGTGGAGAAGGGAGTAAATGTAAGGGTAGTTAAGCCCTGGAGCAGATTGAAGAGACAAAGTTTTGTGTTCCCTCTCTGGTAAATTTTGAGGGAAGGTTGGTTGAAAATGAGTCTGTCCGTGCCTGTCTGCGTATCAGTGACACTGGGCATAGCTACTCCCTCGAGATCCTTTTTGGTTGGAGATCTGTGATTACAGCCTGGTTCTTGTAAATGCTGCATAAAAGATGTATTTGCTGAATACCTGTTTCTTCACTTCTATAAGCCTGCAAAGTAAGCACACTGTTTTAACATCTTGTCTTTATAATCTGCAGCTGGTCTTCTTCAGAGTTTGACTTGAATGAAATTCGCCTGATAGTTTACCAAGACTGTGAGAGGAGGGGCAGACAGGTCTTATTTGATTCCAAAGCGGTCCGCAAAATTGATGAAGCTGTGGTTCAGGTATGAAATGCTAATTCTGCTCTTTTGTTTCCCTTCCCAAAAGCAGGAATTTTCATGTGGTAGCATCAACTTAATCTTGTAATCTTTCACTCGATCTTGATTTTGTGATAGCTGCAACAAGAGTGTGTTAGATTCCAAAAAGCCTATGAACACATATCTAGCATTTGATATTTATAATATAAATGTGGTATTGAAGCTTAAGCTAAATTGACTTTCAAGCAAAGCAATCTATAACCCTTTAACCTGAGTTTTTCCTTAGGTTTTTTTTTAATGTCAACCGGGATGGGTTTTTGTAGTTAGCCCTGGTTGTGCAGTCCCGTTGTTCCAATGTCTAGCATGTCTCTAAATGTGCTTGTCTTCCTGTGGTGTTTGGATTGGTTAAGTTGTTGGCTTTATGTGAATTAGAACTCTGCTTTGTCTAACCATGCCAGATGTGCAATGTGTGGCCACGTGAGTTTTTATGATACACATAGAAGGAAAAGCAGATGCTGTCAAGATGTAAATTCTTTCTGCTGCTCTCCAGGCATAGAAATTGTGAAGTAATGCTTCCAGCAAACTTGATTTTTAAGACAAATAAAACAATAATATTTTCTGGTTTGTGGTCATCTTGTTTGTTTTTTTTGCTTTTCTTTTTCTACTAGCTCTGTTTCTCTTCAACACTGAATTCTTTCGGCTTTGTTTGGTTTGAAGCCTTTGTTACAGATTCAGCTTGTCAGACTAGCATGGTTTATTGTTGAGTCATATATACACGCTGTATATGAAGAGCTGTGACTTGTAGAAATTAGTTCTGAAGATGCTTAAAACCAGCAACCTCTGTTTCAGTCGTGCTGCAAATAGGCTGTTGTGCCAAATCAGTAAGACTGAGCATCAGCAGCTGATGACTGATCATCTACTTAAAGGGGTAAATGGGTCAGGCTGCTCTGTTAATCTTGCTTCCCCCTGCCCCAAATCAAGGTCATTGCTTTGTATCTTAGAGTTGATCGAAAACACACAGCACGTGCGAAGGAAATCTATTTCTGGCTTCATTTTAAATACTCTAATTATTCCACTTGTTTAAACTGAAATTTAGCTACAAAATATCCTACCGGAAACTATGAAACGCTGACATAAACCGGATTATAACCTCCCTCATAACACATGATACAGACTATAATCTGTTTTCCAGCCAGATGCTGATCTAGATACCCTTTCAAGACAGCCAGAGTACCTTGAATGACTTGCAAACACATAGGTGTTCAAAGGGATCTGGAATGGATGGTCATTGGTTTGGTGTCATCAGTGAGCTTAAAACTGGATTCATCTGAAGTTCAGGCAAAATTACTCTCAAGCTCAGCCCATTTTAAACCAAAGTCAAGAAAGCTGTGTGTGTACTGTGCATTTATCTACTTTCCTGAAATACAGTAAAGCTTATTCGCGTTGAATATTCAGATACATTGTCTTTAAAGTACGTAATGAACATAACTGGAGGATCGAGCAGATATATATTCCATTTAGCCATATGTTTGTTTAATATAGTGATTCCTCTCCGGTGTTCTTAATCTAATCTCCAGTTCTTTCTGCAGATGGCACATATCACACCACTTCTATTAGGCATTTCTTGTCAATAGCTCGTTAAACACGTGACTCCTGCCAGTGGTGCACTTCTAAACCCCTAATGACAGTCACGTTGGGATTAGATAAGCACTAGCACAGAAATACTTCACCAGGAAAAACTGCACAAAAAAAAGAGTGCAAATATAGGATTAAAAATAAAGAAATCCAGGATTTTACTTTTTTTAACATGCTAGTAGGCTTATTTTTAAATCAATAAAGGAGCTATACAACCGCTCTAGTTTAAACTCACTTTTTAAAAAAAGTGACAGATCTACTACTCCACTTTTCTTGACTTGCTCTTCCTCTTTTTCGCCTGCGTCTTTCCTTTTGCCCCTTTCATCATCTTGTCGTCGTGACTTGAGGATTCTAAAACTTACTATAGTTACTGCACCGTAGCATTCAAAGTGTTCGTCTTGAAAATCAGTCTTGTGGCATATTGGATTCTACGTTTATTTCCATTTAATTTCCTGTTATTGTTCCTTTCTCATCTTACTGAGCCCAAAAGTTGTGATGTAAACTTGGCTCTGGCTGATTTTTTACTAGCACCTAGGTTATTACTGCTTCTTTTTTGTCTACCTGCTAATTTTTTTTCTGTAAACTGTATACATGTACCTTGTTGACATTTAAAAAAAAATCTGTTGATCTCTGCCAGTGCATGTTCCCAATGAGGTAAACTATGCTGATATAAAATGAAACTTATAATAATACACTTCATTCTGATGTGCACCAAATCGCTGAATGTTTATATTAATACACATTAAACATATATATTCATTAAGTTCAATGTGTTCATTGAATTTCTTAAATATAGAAAAAGATTTTAGAGTGTGAGAGAAGCTTCCTAAGACTTTTCAAATCCCAATTAATGAAATGCAGTATCTTATGAAACATGTACAAATAGCATTAACATCACTGGTATCTTTACGAGGCTTCCTTTATACCTTTCTGATCAGTTGTAAGATGTTAATTAGAACACAGTCACTTGAGAGTAAACTTCAAATGAAACCGTTATCTGGGTTTAAGCATTCATTCACTTGCCTACACACCTCCTTTACAGGTTTAACAAACAGATTTTATAACCTGATAACTTTAGGAAATGGTGTGTTATTCATCCCTTGGTTTTGCTGGCTGTTACTCTGTTCAAGAAATCTGTTAATCGGGTGGGGAAGAAAAGTTACACGCAATTTGAGTGATTAATTGTGGAAATGATTACAGGTGGTTTGTAAGCAACCCATAAGCTGAGATTTTGTTTACATAAACTTTGGCAAATATTACACAGAGCAATTCAGAACAATTGGGAATGATCTTTCAGTGGAAGTTTGAGTAATTGCTCTGTGTGATACTGTGAAAGCTTGTCTGACAACATAAATGTGAGAGTAGTTTTGCATTTTCCCTGATGCAGACCTTTTTAAACAATTTTTAAAACTGATACATATTTTTGGAACCAAGTAAAGAGTATTGATTATTTCTGCTGCTGACCAGCAGTTTAAGAAAAACCTTGCTGTGGTATGTTTACAGATGGGAGTTTCTGTGTTTGCTTTCATTGTTTTCATCCTGTTGCTCTGTTATGACACAGAAAATGGCAGAGGATGCTTCTGTGAAGATTTCTGCCAAGAACTGCCAAGCAAGCAATGGAAACAACAATATTTCTTCCCATAGTCCCTCAATAAGATGCATGCAGAATATCAAAGAGCAGATACCGAAGT
The DNA here is from genome assembly GCA_013396935.1 of Baryphthengus martii. Lineage (NCBI taxonomy): Eukaryota > Metazoa > Chordata > Aves > Coraciiformes > Momotidae > Baryphthengus > Baryphthengus martii. The sequence goes on along the minus strand of VWZK01003490.1, from coordinate 112,823 downwards.
ATCAGGTAATGTTCATTACTATTCTTCCTTGTATTTGTGCATTTTACTGAAGAGGTTTGTATATAAAAGCCTTAACTTCTATGCCTTGAATAACTAGTTACACTTCTAGTGTGTTACAAGTTAATCTGAACCTTGAGGTACCTACTCTGTCCTTTTAAGTGTTGTAGAGTAAGAACATGTGGGTACACCTTAAGCTTTTGGTCTGTCTTGGTCTTGTCTTTGAGAGAGTTACAAAAGATCTTTAAATAGTATTATTATTTGTGAAGATCATAAAAATTTCCTGCTATAGTAAGACAAACTAAAGGGGCTCTTAATGTACTGTGTTCAATGGTTTCTTCAGAACTGACCTGAAGCATAGGTAGATATCTTTCAAAACAAGAATAGGAAACAATATAGTGCTTTCCAAGAGTAAGGTACTCTGCTGTTTCTCAGTAAAAGCATGAAAATTTCATCTAGAAAAATGGAATTTGAAGCATGATTGATTAACATAGGAAAAAAACATTATATTTAACTAGAAGGTCAGTGATTTCCTTCAGAATTAACAAAGTTCTCTTCATATTTGCTATTGATGATCCACCTTTGAAACAAAATAAGAAATTGGTCTGATTATACTTCGAACCACAGTTTTCACAAATTACTTTCCGATCAAAAATGTTTCCAGGAAGCTTTCAGTAAGGGTAGGGAAGGAGAACTTCCTCATTTGAATAAGACATACAGTTTAATGCATTGGGATCCCGACCACAGAATCTAAGTCTAAGCACTACACTAAATGGAAGTAGTATGCCAAGTTGTTACTGACTTTGCTCTTCTTTACTACTACTATGCAGTACACCAGACCAGCCTCTGATGTCAACATGCTGGGAGAAATGATGTTTGGCTCAGTAGCAATGAGTTACAAAGGCTCCACTTTGAAAATTCACTATATACGGTGAGTGTCCTTTTCTGTGATGCACTCTCTTGTCAGGCACTTGTAGCTGATGACTCACTGAAATGACTGTTTATCCTTTCAGCTCTCCCCCACAGCTGATGATAAGTAAAGTCTTCTCAGCCAGGGTAGGAAGCTTCAGTGGAAGCAACAATAAGTAAGACTTTTTTGTTATTTTATTTTTTACTTTCCCATCCAATGCAGTTGTCTTTTCTCTCTCCTTTTGTATTCCTCCTGTCACTGCACTCAACTCAAGTGGAAAAGTCTAGTAGAAAATCAGAAATGGCAGCTGCGGAGAAGGATTCTCTTGATAGTTCCCAGCCAGGCCACCCAAGTTTTAAAAAATTAAGTCAGTCTGAGTTTCTGCTTCTTAATTTTTCCAGGGCATGCAATAAACCTCAGAGGTTAGGTGTTTTGGACTGTCAAAGCCCCAGGCTCTTCCTGCTGCCAGAAGGATGAAGAAGGGATATATATTGAGAAAGCTTTGTGTCCCTGTATCCCACTTCTGTTTCCTTCGACAATGACAAAAAATAACACCTCATCGTCTATTCCCTTTTCCCTTGTCCCCAAAATGGGCAAATGTGAATAAACTGAATCCCAGCTATGACACAGAGAATCTTAAAATAATTCGAAGAGGGACCCTATATAGAAAATAAATGCCTGTTTCCTTAGAGTTTCAGAAAAGCTACTGGTCTTTGTTTGTATCTGTAAAATTAATCTTCAACCTTCTTTTTTTTTCATAATCTGAGCCTAATTCTCAAGCTAACATTAATGCCTATTGAACACATTCTTAAGGAACACTGGCTTTTTTCCCCCCCTTTTTTTTTTTTTAGCTTACAAGATAGCTTTGAATACATCAACCAAGATCCCAGCCTGGGAAAGCTGAGCTCGAATCAAAATGGTTTGGGAACCTGTCGCAGTGGAAGTAACTTAGGTAAATATTTCCAGATTCTGTGTCTTTCTGACAACATGAGGCCATCTGTTCACATTTACTTTGGGGTTGTTGGTTGTTTGGTTTTTTTTTTGGCCTGTACATCACCTTCTTTTTTTAATCTTTTTTTTTTTTTTTGCATTGCATTTTCTCTGCATTGCTTTTGTTTCCTAGGTGTGTTACAGCTGTGTAGCAGCAAACTGCTGCAGGGTGTGTCTGAAGGAGGTCCCCTCCGGCTCATCCGCAGTGCTTCTTTCTTTGCAGGTTTGTGTGGAATGCCAGCCACAGTGTGACCCATCCATATGCACACACAAATCCAGCTCCTTCTGAATCCTTGCAGGACACACATAATTACTCTCTAGAAACAGAAAGGGCTAAAATATTGACAACAGATGTATCTGGTTTATATTTAAAGTTTTCTTCCAAAAAAAAAAAGCTAAATTAATTAATTGCTTTTTGTGCGTATTTCTTTCCTAGTGCCTTTGTTTAATTTCAGAAGTACTTCAATGCAGTGGTTTTAATAATAAATGAGCCCTGATGTTTCTTAGAGAATTTATGTTTCCTGACTTATAGCTGGTTTCTTGCTGGTGTGCAGGTGTCTTGTCTGGTGTACGGCTTTTTCTTCTCTTACCTCTTGCTGCTTTTTTTTAAATTTGATGGCAGATATTCACAATTAATTCTTGAGCTAATTCTGGGAGGCTAAAGGTGTGGGTTTTTTCTTTAACAATATGCATTTTTTTTTAATTTTCAAAACTTTAAACTACATAAAGTCTCCTTTTACAGGCATACTGCTGACCCATGCAGGTGGGTAGATCTCAGACCGAATGTGTTCCGTTAACTGCAAAAACACGAACTGCAGTTTCTTCACAGCCTTTGCAAATCTTGCATGCTCTCTACAGTTTGCCTCTGTACTACTAACACTTCAATGTAAACACAGACTGAATATTTCTTCCTGTGAGGCTTTGTGGACAGTAAATCCCTTCTTGGGGAGTGAATGAGAAGCTTAATGGACCTCGTATTTGACGTGTTTCATTCATGTTAACCTGTGTAAAATGACAATCTTGCACACACGTAGAAATTTCAAAAGAATGACAGATAGGGATACCACCAGCCCTCATTTTCAAAGCATATCTGATTTCTGATCATGTAGACTATATTCACATTCTCAAGCTTCTTAGAGATGCCTTCAGATTGGGGCAAATAACCAACTTCCTCTGGTTACGTGGCCCTCAGTGTGGGAATACTTGTTTGCTGCCACCTCTGCTCACACCACGCTGCTTATTTGGAGTAACGGTACAGGTTGTAACTTGGCCGGTTTATGACCTTTAAACTGAAACATTTTTTTTAAAGTGCTGACAAATAGTATGATGAGTTATGTAATATTTTCTATTGATCTGATCTGTTTGGTTTAGCACACAGCACGCCTGTTGATATGCCCAGCAGAGGACAAAATGAGGACAGAGACAGCGGCATTGCTCGGTCAGGTATCTGCTGTCTTATTTGTCTGCTTTTTGTAATTATGTTACATGGTCTTTGGTGCAGTGATTCACCTGAAATGTAGCCTCCTTATGACACATTAATCCAAAACTTTGTGGATCTGCCAAGTGGTTTTCCTTCTGATTTTTCCCCAAGCCTTAATGCAAGGATATTTGTAATGTTATTCTTTGTTTACAGCCATCATCTTCTGGGTTCTTAACCAGTTTATAATTTAGAGGAAGAACTGGCTGAAGCTTTTACTAAAGTAAGGGAAGAAATGTTTTTGCCCCGAATAGGAAAAGGAGACCAGGAGTTCCATTTGTTGTAAAGAGAAGGCAACACCTCTTAGGACAGGATGTTTTGAATGAGAATAAAAAGATTTCTAGTATGTTCTAGTAGGGAAGACCTCTTAATTTTATAAGGAATGTCCTCAGGCAGCAAGATTTAAAATGATTATATCTCTTGTTGTAATTGAGTTATGGGAACAAGATCAGCAAGCAAGAGCAGTATTTGTGGGAATTTGTTCTCAGAGTATGAAGAAAAATATCTAACCAGCCCTCTTTGTAACTCAGTACTTGTGGGGTTTCTTGCTTTCTCGATAGCATCTCTGAGCAGCCTTCTGGTCACTCCTTTTCCATCTCCGAGCTCTTCATCATCATCTTCTAGCAGCTACCAACGTCGCTGGCTCCGAAGTCAGACAACCAGTTTAGAGAATGGAATTATTCCAAGGTGGTGAGTGCAGCACTTTTCTTGTACAACAGCTGTTGAGCAGTAATTTAAGCTAAGTAGAGCTTAAGCCTCTTTTCTTCAAAAGGACAAATCCTGTTATTAATTCGGTCTATCTTCTGTGCACATTACATAAGATTGCCAATATGAAGCAAGATCGAGTTTTGACTGAATGTGAACTGCAAGGCCCGATCTAAAATATACATATTTTCGTTGAACATATAGGCTGTCACATCCTGAAAAGCAAATTAAACTGTTCCTGAAGGAGCAGAGCATCCTGTTGAGATGGAAGAGACTGTAACAGCACTGCTACTGTAATGACATTATACTGTGATGAACTCAGGCTAGTGAGCAGTTACTGAAATTTCGGAGTAATAGCCCATGACAACTGTCTTGGCTGGTACAGGATGTTCCTGATGTGACTTTTGCCAAAACGGGAAGTTAAAAAAAAAAAAGAGCTGTGATCAAAAAACTTGGCTTCTGTTTTGGAATTTTATTAGGTTTTGTAGCTCAGTCGCATAACAAAGCCTGGAATGCAGCAGACCTTCCAGAGCTAATAAGTAAATTCTTCTCTTGTCACTTGCAAAATAGCAAATAGTTCTTGATTATCTGCTCATATGTACTTGTCCACCTGCACCTAGAGACAGCATGGAATCAGTGGAGAGGTGTAAGAAACTCCTGCTCTTTCACCTCTCTCCCCTTTCACTTTTTTCAATTAAGAGAAGCTTAAAAGCTGCCAGTTAAAATATGTGGTCGGTGAAAAACAAAACCAAGACTTTTCAAAAAGACTTCTTTCCCTGGTGTCAACACTTGAAGCTTTATCTTGGATATTCTTACCAGAGTATTTTTAATATGAAGAATCATGCAGTGGTGCTAAGGTAGCAGTGGTGCTAATGTAGCAGCCATGCTTTCTAAATCATGCTTGCAGTTGAGAATAAGCTAGTAAATGTTTTGCTTTCAGTAAATTGAAGTACTTTTTAGCCTAATTTCCCGAAGAAATAAGGCTGGGAGCAGTGCGTGCAAAAAAGTTAAAACATTTAGGGCAGATGAGATTTTTTTTTTCAGCCCAGTTTAAGAAGCAGCCAAAGTTTCACAAACAGAAATTTCCTCAAAGTGTTATGAAAGCAGCAAACTGTTTAGAGGAGAGTTTAGAGCAGCCTTTTTGGGCTGCTTGTTCTCTGTAGGGAGTGAGTTGTGTATCTTCCACACTGGAGAATCTACACTGGGGAAAGATACTGGAAACAGGACATTATTATTATTTCCACTATCTAGAACTATTCTTGAATTGGAGTTCTTTCTGAGCCAAAAAGCCTCCTTGGATAGTTGTTTTCCGATGACTCGCTAGAGAAACAGTGGGCTTCTGGCTGAATACTTCAGCGACGGCAGTTTGCACTTCAGTTTGTACAGCCAAGATTCTACAGTCTCTGTGACTGATGTTTTAGGCCAATAGCTCAAAGAAAATGAGATGTCTAGCTGGAGCTCCATGTAGTCAGTTGGCAGGCAGCCTAGGTTAGTAGCTTTGTTGAAAAGGCTTCTCTCACAGACCTAAATTCTTCAATCTCTGTTCCTGGGAAGCAGTAGAAAAGCTCGTGATGTTTCTTAGATGCTGACTGACCATCCTTTCCCAGCTTCCTTAGGAATTTCTGTCTCTGCATGCGAGTTCCTGAAGTTCAAATGAGGTTATGTTTTTGTCTTGAACTCTGTTTTCCCACAAGCTGTTTTTTTGCTGGGTTTTTATTGTGTGTGGTTTTTCCTGTATTCCTGGACTCATACCTCCGTGATGAGAAACTTTTGTATGTTTAACTTTGTCAAACCAATTAAACTGTAAACCGTTTATTTTTAGAATGAATGCTTAGCATTCAGGCTTTCCTCTTCTTAATTGCTTCATAGTGGTCTATAAATGCCACAGGCTCCATTTCAAGATAATTCTGATATGAAAAGCCTTCAAGTTTTTAATTACCACTCCCTGTTATTGCAGTCTTAACTTAAAAAGAAACTCCAAAACCAGGCTACTTCTACTGGAGCTCTGAATGTCTTCATTTGCCTTCTAATAGCTTTCTTGTCTATTCTTACCTTCTACCCCTATAATTTGTCAGTGGATTAAAAGCCATTATTCAATTCAAGTTTCTTCCAAAAGACATTTTGACTGTACTGTTTTACTCATTGATATGTATACTTCTTAAAGACTTTTTTTCCCTTAAATTGATCAAGAAACTTTAAGCAAGAAAAAAAAAGTAGTTCTGTAAATCCAGCAACGTCGATATCTAGCACTGCAATTCAAGTATTTATGGAGGAACAGGATGAGGGAATTGCCACCCTTTTGTATAGTAACAGGAGAAACTTATGCAGGGCTGAGACTTCTGGATCTCATCCAGATCAATTGCCCATGCAGAGGACTTGCTTGGCATTTAGATCAGGTTGCTGTGGAATTTGTCTAATTGGGCCTTGAAAATCTCCCAGGATGGGGATTTCATGGCCTCTCTGGACAGCACCCTGCCCTGAAAAGTAAAATCACTAAACAGAATTGTTCTGTTCTAACTCAAACCAGGACAGGGCATTGACCATTTCCCCCCTGCAATTTGACATCATCTGTAAACTCACTGAAGGTGTGTTTTGATCCCCAGGCCAAGCTGATAATGAAGATACCGAGCAGTATTGATTCCCAGTATCAACTCCTGTGTAATACTGAAAATCGGCATGACTGCCGAAAGAAATGTGACAGAACTAGCAAGTGACTAAACAGAACTCGGGGACATGATAATGATTATATAGTCATTGTTTGGGATTTGTTGTGTGGGCTTTTTAGCAGAAAACAAAGCATTTCAAACTGAAGCATATCCAGCTTTGAGCTAGGCACACGTGTATTTGTGGGTGTTAAGTTTTGTCTTTTCAAAGTAATTACTAAATGGTGACATTTTGTCTTCAGTTAAAATAGAAAGTTGTATTTTGTATGGTGAAGCACCTTAAAACATCCATCTTCAGATGCTGGAACAGTATAGGTAGCATGTTTCCCCTCTTCCTTCATGAGCAGCTGTACGTGGATACAAGCATTCAAGAGCATCATGGATATTCTGTTGAGCACCTAGGCAGGAGCTTGAGTGCTGGATGCAGTTCACAGCTCTGAAATTACCTTTTTACCTTTCCTGCTAATCATTTTGTGTGTGTGTGTTGTCTTCATTTCCTTTTCTTAATCTCCCATAAAGACAAAACCAAAAGGAGGGATTTTGTAGTAGCTCTTTTTCAGAGGCAAATGTTCACACTACTTTAGGAGCTGGCCTGTTTGGGGGTTGCCTTCCTCCTATCTGAGCATACATAGATCTTAGCCATCTAAATGTTGGGCATCCTCTTTTCAGAGACAGGTGACAGCAAAGTTTTATGTAGTCAGTCAAAGGAGATCTAAGAATGAATTAGCTTAGAGAGAGAGATGGATAGAAGATGAATTACCTCACAGTGTGTAGGTAACTGTTCTTAAAAAAAATCTCTTACAGGTCCACTGAAGAAATGTTTAGTATGGCTGATGAAAGCTGCAGCTCCAACCCTGCAATAGTTCGGAGGAAAAAAATTGCCGTCAGCATCATCTTTTCTCTGCCTGACAAAGAAGAAGCACAACGAAATTTCCAGGATTTCTTTTTCTCTCACTTTCCCCTTTTTGAATCTCATATGAACAAGCTGAAATATGCAATAGAAAAGGTACAAAATACTAGTTTGACTTAATAGGGGAAAATAAGTGTCAAACAGAATGAAGTATTCTAGAATCTGAAACAAAGAGTGGGAGAAGATATGTGGTTTCAAGCTTTCTTCCCTCCTTACAGTTGTAGTCTTGAGCCTGAGCCCAGGGTAGGAATTCAGCATTTGCTGAAAAAGTGTGGTTTCTTTTCTAGGCAGAATGAGACTGGAGAGCTTTATGCTATGGGTGTGTTTTCTGTTTCTTTCTTGCCATATTTTATAATGAGGTTGTCTTAACTCCCTGGAGACAGAGAAAATGATGGTATTCTGTCCTTTCAGGCAGTTACTGAGAGACATTCAAGATGTTTGTTGTGATTTTTTTTTTTTTTCTTCTCCCTTAACTCCTAAAAATGTTCTCATCTCTCCCGATGTCCAGTCTTAGGTGGAGGGAGGCTGGCAGCTATTGCTGTCCTGAGGGGCTCTACAGCCCTGGGGCTAGATCGTAATTATTTTGTCATGTTAATGAACCTTGAAAAGATGAAGAATGTGAATCCTTTAAGCAGCTGTTTTGTGTCTTTAACTCTTAATCAAGGCCATGATCTCATGTAGAAAGATAGCAGAATCCAGCCAAAGGGTGCAGGTTTATATCAGCCGTGTCATGGATGCCCTGGGAGAATTCAGGTGAGTTGATGGAATTCTGAATTACAAGGAGAGCTTTTCCCATGCCCCTCTCAAGATATTTGTCACTACCAGCTATAAGGAACTTAAATGCAGGGTCTTGCAGTTTAGCCAGTTTTGAAGGTAGTGGGATTGGATTTTCTGTGTTGAGTAAACATTCTAGAAAACTTTAGCAAAACCAACTCAACCATGTCCTGAATGAGATTAAAAGTAGTTCTGTTGCACTCACCTGTACCTGGGACTGTCAGTTAAGTCTTCTAAGATCTCTTCAACAGTTGGCTTCTGCTGATGCCTGTGCAGACAAGTGGACTGACTGTTGTATTCAGGCAGATGAGTTGTCTACTCCTCGCCATAGAGGGTGAAGTGGAGAACTAACAAGAAAGTTGCTGTCCAGAGGCTCTCTTTTTGGTACCTAAGAGAGGAAGGAATGTCCAGAGGCCAAGAAAGACAGCCCAGGAGAGAGACAAGGCTTTGACGGGATGGAGTTGCTGTAATGTCTGGAATGTGGCATTGAATCACTGCAATGAATAGAACGGGTTCTACCCCTTCTCAAAATGATTTCTGAATCATTTCTCTGACTACAAATACACAGGGGAATGTGAGAAAGGAAAGGGAAATATGTAATTCATATGAAGATGCTAAATTGATTAGTACACTGAATTAGTGTGCTGGGACACTAGTCATTAGTGTATCTGGAAAACTCTTCCAGTTTTAGTTTCCTAGATCTTACAAAAAAAAAAAATCAAATGAACAATAGAAGATGAAAGGGGCTACTTGTATTTTCAAGGTTGAAAAACACATGTTAACAACTTTTGGGAATTTTTCTTTGAGCAGAGTTACCATCTGGAACCTATATTCTGTTCCAAGGATTGCAGAGCCTGTGTGGCTTAATATGATGTCCAGCACCCTGGAAAAGAATCAGCTATGCCAGCGTTTCCTTAAAGAATTTACGTTTCTGATAGAACAGATCAACAAAAATCAGTAAGCTTCCCCCACCCCCTTTTTTTATTTATTTTATTTTTTTTTAGAATAAGCTTGTGTGCTTCTCAGTCCTTGTGGGTATGGTAAAGGACTTCATGGGGCATTCTTTTACTGGTGTTACTTTGGTCGTGTTCTCTCTCCTAGGTTCTTTGCTGCTTTGTTAACTGCGGTGCTGACGTATCACCTGGCTTGGGTGCCAACAGTGATGCCGGTCGACCATCCTCCTATAAAGGCCTTCTCTGAGAAGCGCACATCTCAGTCTGTGAACATGCTGGCAAAATCTCATCCCTATAACCCTCTCTGGGCACAGCTTGGTCAGTAGGAGACGGAACGCTTCAGATTTCTCTATAACTAACACCTTCTTGCATCCATTCCTCATATCTAAGAGCTACTTGTGATGCAGGTCCTGTTTTCTGATTTACCTTGTAAGATGGGCAGAGCTACCAACAGATGTCTTGGGCCTGGTTAAACAGCACATGTGGAGACATGTTTGTGTGGCCTGAGTGCTCTGCTCTTTTTCTTGGTCCCTTGTCATCCTCTGTTACACTGCCTGGTTAAGTAGCTTGGTGTAGAAATATTAAGATGATGCAAGTGCTGTGAACCGTCTGAGCAGTTTGGGGAGAACAAGAAAGAACAAACTGGACTGAGGGGAGTTTATTTGGCCTTGGACGTTCTTTGTAGTTGAAATTGCCCTGGCTACCTCCTTTTATCTTTCTCACAAAGCTAGGATGGACACCAGGACAAAAGAGTAGAAGTCTGGTAACTGGCAGTAGCTCCATTCTTTCACAGTTATGTGAGTGGGCTTGGGCCAAGATTTTCTTTCTGTGCTCAGCTCCTCAAGCTGACAAAATATTTTATAGCTTGATACAGGAGATTAAAGAACTGTCAAATGCATAGGTATCTGAGAGCGGAGAGAGTAACGCTGCTAGTGTTAAAGCCATGAAAATTCTTTCTCTTCTTGGCAGCATCTCTGAGTCTGACATCAGATTGGCCTTAATTTTGACTGATACACTACATTGCCATGTTAAAATAACCCACATGCCCACTAAAGTGACTTTTACACTGTGCTGCTGGTTGTGTTTCTTGCTACTTGTCTCTGTTATGTTTGTTATTCTCAACAATCTTTATAAAACTAAGAACTGCTGCTGTGTAGTTGTAGTAGTAAGTGTTTCCTGTTTTAGAATCTCTTTAAAATGTTACACAGAGGAGTAATAGATTAGACTTGGAGGGGGAAAAAAAAGAAGCTTGTTCAGTGTTTAGGATGGAGCCAGCCAGGCCTGGGGTTATAAAAACCAGCTGGACTGGAGGCGTAAGATCAATCGGCAGTAGCTCTTGTGGTCACTCCCAGGAGCCACCACTGGTGACTAGTCAAGAATCTGTTTCTCTTCTCGCCTTCCCAGGCTGTGTGTTGCTACCAGCACTGGCCTAGCCAAGTTCTCAGTGCCTGAACTCAACATCCTTTCTGGTTTTGTTTTGTCCTTACAAAGTCCAAAAGTGGTTATTGTGTGGTTGCAGTAATTGATAATGAAAGTAAGATGTTGCCCTCTGCTGGTCTCCTTCTTTAGAAAGAAAAGGGAAAGGAATTAAAAAAAAAAAAATCTGAGATTTAGTGCTTTAAAGTAGGAATGACTTTTTATTAAGGAAAAGATTTGGATGTACCTGTCTTTCCACCTTCAGACCTATGTTTTCGTTATATATGACATATCAATTACAATAACATACTGATACAACTCTAAGAACCCCTGTCAGGAAGACATGATACTGTCTTACAAACATCAGCTTCGGTCTAATGGTCTTAACAGTAGGCATCAGTATGTTTTGAAGACCACAAGTCTGACTTTTTTTTACTGGCTTATTAGTAGTGATTTTATATAAAAGTCAGTGGTTCAATGAACGTGAAGCCTGAATCTGATTTCCATAGCAACTGTGCTCGACTCAAAAGTAAAGGTATCTTCCCATTTCCTTTCCAAATTGCTCATCCTCGTGGCCCACCAGGCCTTGAGGATAATTCCAGCTGAATAGTCTGAAGCCCATTTTCCATTACTGAGGAATGAATTTGCTGGCATGTTAGGCTGTGGGGCTGATTCCAAGGGTATTTCTAACTGGGGGAAGGCAGTACATTGCCACCAGACAGCGGCCTCTCCAGTGCATCAGTGGCAGACCTTGGCAGGGGAGACAGCGAGAGCAGTGGAATTACTGTCTCATTGGGCCTTGTTTTGCAGGAATGGAGTGAAGAGCCTTATTCCTATGTTCTGTATGGCAAAGAGGCTGCACATAAATGTGGTGGTTGGTTTTTGGGGGATTTTCTTTTTCTTCTGTTTCAGTCTCCTCATGTCGAAACTAGAGGTTCCCTTGCTCTTGATAGAAGCCTTCCTGAAGCTCTGATTATAGCTTTCATTTACTGTTGCTTCTTGAGGTCTAGTACAGAATGCTGGTGACAATCTCTGTCCAGAACATTTGAGAAGCCCTGAGCAAGGATTTAGCACCTAAAACAATCCAGTAGATTAGCAGGTAGCGGATAAACCCACAAACCAGAGAAGCCTGCTTTCAAGGTGAACACTTACGATGGCTAAAGAAAATTGAGCTTTTTGGTGATTGTCCCCCATCTGGTGGTGGTGTGAGTCACAATTTGATTAGGCAAAGATGATTTAGTGGGTGTTCTCTAATGGTGTCAAGTGAAGACAACTGGATTAACTCTACCTGGTAACAGACATAGCTTGAGTTAATCCATCTTTGTTAGAGTGTGTGAATGTTCCCTTATTGTCTAGCTGTGTTGACTTCTTTCAGAAATTTGAAGTAGAAACCCTTCAGCTGAGAGAGGATTATAGGCAGCTGGAAGTTAGCTACCATTCTCCCAAATTAATATGTTGAAAATAGGATATGTAGGGCCTTAGTTCTGGTTAAAAAAAAAAAACAAAAAACCCGCAGTTTTTCTGGATAAATGAGCTAGCAAACAACCAGTTCCTGAGGGGACGTAGATTATGTTGTAGTACCTGCCTTTCATATTACAGTTGTAGTTTAAGAAATGAATGTATTTTTGTAGTTCTCTGCCACCCCCTGCCAAAGATAAACGCTCGTATTTGTGAGATTGACTCCAAGTTAACACATAGAAGTGCACATGCCTTGCCCAGTTAGGTAGTTCTATGCCTCTTTCTTCAATTTATTAAGCTAATATTCAATCTTCTTTTGCTTTTTTTTGTATCTTAGTATTGAAAAATAAAATTCAGACTCTATCTGTGTGAAAATCCCTGTTTTTAACAGAAAAGGTGACTGTGATAAGCCAGAATAACTTTGATGTGAAAGAAAATGAGTAGGAAAAATAGAAAATAATATAGCTGGCTTCAGAGTTGAGCTGGATCTATATCCCTCTTCAGTCCCTGTTGTGTCAACTTCAAAGTGATAATATCTTGGAACCATCAAGTAGATAAAAACCTTAGTGGCTTTGAACAGAAATAAAGTGAGTAATAGCAGCTAATCCTTACCAAAAACTCCAAAACCCTTGTGGACGCAAGCCAGGTAAAGGAAGTACTAGGGAACTTCTTTTGTTATGCTTGACTTTAAACTTTTATGAACTTAACTGTGAAAGAAATTAGCTGGCTGATTTGTGTCCCTAGTAAATGTTGTTTCAAAATATGTCAGCTTTAACAGGTATAGCTTATATTACAACCAAACATAAGCATGTGAAATTTCTGTTTTCCTGTGTAGGTGATCTCTACGGTGCCATAGGCTCTCCTGTTAGATTGACTCGTACTGTTATTGTTGGAAAACGCAAGGAGTTGGTGCAGCGCTTGCTCTATGTTCTAACTTACTTCATTCGGTGCTCTGAGCTGCAGGAAAATCAGCTGACCTGGAGTGAGAAAGCTGGGGAAGGAGAGCAGGTGCTAAATGGAAGCAAGATCACAACTGCACTAGAAAAGGGAGAGGTAGAGGAGTCTGATTACGTGGTTGTCACTGTTAAAAATGAACCTGCTCTTGTGCCTCCAATCCTACCTCCAAAGAACGATGGAATTAAGAACAATAGTATTGCAGAGTGGGTACACGAACCAGAAGGCTCTTACGCTGTCTCAGCCTCTTCAAAAGAAAAGAGAGAAGCAATAGGAAAGACCAGTCAGAACTCTGAGGCTTCTGTTGACTGTCTAACCAGCGGTTTCCGCAAAGGAGCAGCTGATGGTAGGAAAAGAACTGTCACTGATACAGGAATTCTATCCTACCACTTTGAAGAGCCATCTAATTTGGAGGATTTAATGGATATAAAGAACAACAAGAACCAGAATGAGAGAAAAGTGGAAAAGCAATTGTCTAGCAGGTCATCTGCCTTGCCTTGCCCCGAAAGGTCTGGTCACAAGAGTTCACACTTAGAAAAGGTCACGTTTCAGATCGGAAGTTCTGCGTCACCAGAATCAGACTTAGAAACTCGTAGGAGAGAAATGGAAGAAAATCTGAAGGCATTCAGAAAAAATCCAGAGGTGATACATTGTGCCTCAGGTTCCACAAATCTCGCTGTGGATGCTTCCCAGAATCAAAAAGAAAGTTGCGAAGCTGCCTTTGTACCCCTCAGTAAACATGATGGTTGTTATACAGAAATCCCACCCTGTGAAGGGAAGGAGAGTATACTTAACCAACACGTGGAAAGCAGAGGAACTGAAATTAATTTAGCAAACACAATATCTAGTGAACCACTTTTGCCCACAGGCAACACAGAAACTGTAAAGTTGCCAAGCTTGAAAGAAAGTCGAACTTTGTGCTCTGGCAATCTGGAGAACTATTCCCCTGGCTGTGTAGAAGGAGGTTCTGCTGTCAAACAGGATTCCCCTAAAGTAGGTGCTAAAGATGTCCCCTATGGGGATGCTGGAAGGAAAATCTCCTTCAGAGTTGAAGGGGACATTCCAAGGAATGAGAGTTCAGACAGTGCTCTTGGAGCCAGTGATGAAGAAGGCGACTGTTGTATCCCTGATGAAGCACATCACGATAACGTCAGCAAAAGACTTGAAGAGTTTGCTGAAGTGGAACTTCCTTTACCAAGGTAAAGAAGTTTAAATTAATTTAGAACTAAATGGAGTCAAAAGCTATTGCTACTTCAGAGATGTTCAGGGGTTTTTGCTTGAACTGATAACTGCTTAGATTTGACATATTTGACAAAGACCGATTTGAAATACTTAAGGGCAGCCTATTTGAAAAGTTTTGAACTTTACAGGTGCACACAGAGCTTGCTGATGCTTAGGTAGGTAGCTAGAAAGAGTTTGCTCTTTGGGCCGCATTGAAGAAAACTCAAAATTTGCAAATCTGTTAGCTGCAGAACAGGAAGCTCATACATACCACAAATTCTAATACATGTAGATTTGCCTTTTCATAAATTTGGAGGAATCAATAAATGGTTACAAGCTCAGCTTTTAAAGTCCTTGTTTCAAAGAGCCATTGGTTTTCTGTAATTTGAGTACAATTGTTGCTTAATATTTGTAGTGGAAAGAGAGGCGATAAAACCGAGCGTGTAAAATCCGAATGCGGTTTGTCAAGCAAGAATCTTACCTACTTTGTATTTCTGTGTTTCAGGTCAAATACGATCAGCAGTCAATGCGTGAAAAATTTTGGAAGATCGCTTCTGGGTGGTTACTGTCATACGTATATCCCTGATCTAGTGCTGCACGGAATAAATAATGATGAAAAACTCAAGCAGTGTCTACTAGCAGACCTACTTCATGCGATGCATGTGAGTTAAAGTACTGTGCTGAGCCATAGCAGGGGTGGTGGTATCACTGAGATCTGCAGAAGCAGGTGCTTTCAGCAGGTTTCTTTCTACTTACCTGGGTTCTTAACAGCCACACCTGACACACCTTTCTTCTTGAAAGATTTAAGCCCTTAATTCGTTGTGTGCAAAGCTTGTTCACGTAAAAATCACACGTGCTTTCCTTGATACTCTCTTAAGGCTTCTTTTCCAAAGTAAACACAAGAAAACTAATCTTCAAACTGCTCCTCTCTTCAGTCACAACAGCAGGCAGAATTATCTACTTTTCATACAAATGATATACTAGTTGAAATGTTTTCTTTTGCCACTTAGTGGCATGTGTTGCAAGGGAGATGAAGTCTTGTGGAGGCCTGTATTAGACTAGACTGTAGCAGAAACGACTGACTACAGAAATTCATTGTCTATAGGTTAAAACTTTGCCGTGTTCTTTCTTTAGGTACCCCTAAATTATACAATATATTTATAACTAACCTTTTACTGAAGGAACTGTATGACCTTCGTATGCAATTTTGTGTGTTTATCTAGTAATTGTCAACAGCTCCTCGCTCTCTAGCAAGTAAGAATCATCCTGCTGGAATGAATTCATGTACTATCCAAAACAGTGGGTGTATGGGACTTTAACCAACATCAGGTTGGCCTAATATAATATTGCCTCTTCATACCTGCACTGCCTTAGCTGTGTGTACTCAAATCCCTCATAGGTCCCTGAAACATCAAATGGACTTTCACCGTCACTCGATCAGTATAATTATTACTCTTTTCATTTTGGAAGAAATGTACCTTTTCAGGGAAGGTGGAATACCTGAAGAAAAAAAAAATTGGAGTAGTGTTTTTGAAGCACTATTTTAAATGAAACGCCTTGATCAAATTGACAGTTAAGACTTAACTGATGGGATGCTGCTGAACCTAAACTCTGTCACTGAAGGTGGTGTTTCTTGTCATTTTTGAGATGCCTTTGGTTTTCTATTGGACAAAAACATTGGATCACTTTCTTATTGCCTGCCGCAGTGAATAAAAGTGGAACCTCAAGCGAAGTTGTGGAAATGTATATAAAAGTGTGACATAGTGTTTGCATTTCGTGTCTGTTGCAGCATCCGGTGCTAGATGAGCCCATAGCAGAGGCTGTCTGCATTATTGCAGACACGGATAAATGGAACGTGCAAGTAGCTACGAGCCAGAGAAAGATGATGGACAATGTGAAGCTAGGCAAGGACGTTTTGGTTTCGAGTCAAGTATCCAGTTTATTGCAGTCTATTTTACAGCTTTACAAACTCAACGTCCCAGCTGACTTTGTAAGTATTTCTTTACTGAAAACTGGATAATAACAATTGTCTAGCTTAGCAAATGCAGAGTTTTGTACGCTGTGTTGCTACACCGATGGACTATTGCCTGAAATAATGCAGAGTTGGTACAACATGTGTAAAAGAATGTGTGCTACAGTCCAGTCACAGATACTCTTTCATCTGTAATTTACATTGAATAAAGTTAACGACTCCAAAATGCATATTCCAGAACTAAAGCTCTTTGAGCAATTTTAGCATGGTCCTCATGTGTTTATGATTAGGACTCTTAGATTTGGGGTTTATTTTTGGTTTGTATGGTTTCCACGCTTCTCTACTCCTTATGTTGTTGAAGCTTCTATCTACCCAAGCCTGTTTCTAGCGTACAACTTTCTATTCTTGAGCAACTCCATGCAGTGGTGGAAACCTCTTGTCTCTCCTCCCCAAATAATTGTGCCTCTGTGTGTTTACTTGACCCTTCTGCTTTATGCATATTTTAGTCAATCCTGTCAGCTAGTGCTGTCTCAGCCTTGCTGACGGTCCCCATAGGATTACTGGGAGGAGACTGAAACCTGAAAACATCTAGAGGCAGGTGGGTTGCAGCAAGGAATGTGACTTTGTCATACTGCATATTCCCTAGCCCTTGGCCCTCTTTTCCTGCCCTCCTTAGTAGTGGAGTTCATCCCAGCAAATCAGCAATGCTCAATTTGTTGATTCCAACAAAATTACTTGCAAGTCTGACAGTAGTAAATATAATACAGTGTTGAACGCACAGTTGTAGGTGAGGGGAGATAGGGTGGTTTGTTGGTTTTTTTTTCAATAGTCACTTTTCAACGAGCAGAGTTGGTTTATCCTTCAGCATATAGCCTTGAGAAACTTTGTGCAAAGCCTGTGTAAGGACCGTGCGAGCAGATGGGAGAGGAACATAGAGCTAAACACTGACAGCTGTAAATAGTATTAGTCAGCATTGTTTTGGGTATAATTAGTGGCATTGAGTATGCAAAGTTCATGAAGTCAAGTGCTAGGGCAAAATCTGTGGGTACATATTCAGTGTTGTCTCTGGATTCTTCTGGACATCCAGAAGTTTGCAACTCTGGTTATATCCAAACACTTCCACAGTAACACCTTAAATTGTGGCGTTTTTAAACGAAGTAGTTGATTCTGCGACTAAAATGTTCTTTCCGATGGTGCCTTGAATTTTGTGTATGCAGGTTCTATATGCTTTGCGTGATGTGGGAGGGGTTTGGGTGTGGAATGTTTGTTGTTTCTTTTTTCAGGTGGAATGTTTTTCAAAAAGGAACAGTGAAGTGATAGTGCTAGTCGTTTGTAATTTTTTATTATAATCCACATTAGAGACACTGTGATTCTTCTGTCAGTGGATTTTACAGCTCTTTGCTGAAACAGAATCATTGGTGCGTGGAAGTTAAGTGTTCCACTAAACTCTAGGTGAAGTGTGACTTTTGTTGTAGTGATTCTATTGATTCAAATTTAGACTAAAACGCACGTCCTCATATCGATCGGAGATGAGCATAATGCAGTTTGGTCGAAGCTTCCTTTAGGAGTGCACTTTTCTTTATGTGCAGTTATTGTTCAGATGACTAGGAGGTCAACCAAATATGAGATGAACCAAAACCCAGCTTGAGACCAGATGTAAGCCAAGTGGTGGTATCTTTGTTGCGGCCCTTCGGCCTGGTAACCGTAGCACAGAGAGCTCTGCCGTGTGCCAGGGTGAGAGAGAAGTGCTGATCGCAACTGCTGCTTGTCAGCAATGTTTCAGAAGTTTTACCTGTACCTTTTAAGCTACTTTTCTATTTTTGTATTTAGTATTTTAAGCTACTTTTCTATTTTTAGAAGCGGCTTGGCTTTTTTCCCCCATTTAGTCAATGAGAAAAGCTGAAGTGGAAGCTAACGTCAAACACAAACAAAACTCCCAAAAAAACCTACTTCTGTACCTCGCTTAATGGGGACATTTTGAACAGAATGGATTCATGTACTGAGCTGATGGGGAAAAAATGTCTTTTGATTCTTTGACATTCAGGAGGAGGAGCTAATCTTATGTAAAGAATCTCTCTTTTGGAATAATGTGCGATTCTTCCTTACTTGCTCCCTCACAACTTTTAAAAAAAAATAGTAAGAATCCGTAACCTTTTAGCATGAGTTCTGGAATTGAAATTTATTGAACTGCCACTTTGTGAATCAGCTGCATTCTCCCCTGAACCACTCAGAGGAAGTGCTCACGGGCTTGTGGCATTAGGGTTACCTCTAATGGAAAAGATAAGAGAGTTTCCCTTTGGGCTGGAATTGCAAGTGTTACGATTATAATGGCTAAAGTGAAAAATTTCTTGAAGCAAATGGGACAAACTAGTCTCAAAAAACTTTTGCCCTTCTTCTTCTGGTGGCAGTGACATTATTCTACTATTACGCAGCACATTTTTAAAAATGCCTCTGTCTTCCATGGTTAAAACTTGATACAAGCTCAAAGAATCACCAGACTCCAGACCATTAGAAAAAGTACATGGTAGGCTACCCACAAGCGTGAGTGTCTGTCTTATTTTTTGGTCATTATTCTTTAATTAGCCAAACTGGTTTCACAGGATCTCATTTCTAATACTTCTGGTTTTTATTCAACTTAAAAAGTACATTGGACGATGGCCTGGAGCTGTTTGCTGCTACTGTTTCTAATTGCTGTCTACGCCCGACGGATGATTATACGTTTGATAATGTGAGGTTCTGCACACGCTGCCTGCTTTCATCTCCTGGAGTTTGGAGAGCTGAGCTAATTTAGCTTTTTTGAAGTGGTCATTCCTGTGGAAAGAAGAAATGTATCAAGTTGAATGTACCTTTTGTCCTAGAACAAAATACCCAATAAGACATCCTACCTGCTCACCTTGTGAAGACCTACTGACCTTGTCTTGCCAAAAAAAAACCGCTCTTTGTCTTTGAAGCTAAGGTTCATCTGCTCTCCTGCAGTTGGCGTGTGAGAAATTACCATGCACCACATGGCTATATTAAAATATAATGTGTATTTCTAGCATGCTACTGCTGAAAGAACAGGGGAGTGACTAAACTGATGTTTCAACTTTAACTATTTACCTTTTGGCAAACCAGCATCAAATGTTTAAGCAATTTTAGATTAGAAGTGCCTAGGACTAGTAAAAACAAATGCATGAAAAGGATCTGTAACAGTGAAATAGGGAGCAAAAGAGCTATAATTTTGTGACAAATAGCTACTGGTGGCTTCCACGTCTTGAGGGGCAGCTCCCTAGAGCTAGAGCGCTAACTTTAGGAACTGTTGTCTAAACTGAGTCTTTCAGAAAAAACAGCGCTGACTTACAACAAAGACATATCGATCCAAGCGTTCTGGTTTAATTCTTAGTAAGGTGTCTTGAAGCTGGTTAAAAGTTTTTAAGTCGGCAGAAACCGTGTGGCTGACGTGAGTGGAAAATCGATGTGCGGTTTATGCTGCCCAAGAAAGCTGGCAAGCCCCACTTCTCTGAGGGGGCTCCCCTTTGAGGGACTAGTGTAAGTTTTTAAGGTTGCTAGCACAGCGATGACAAAACCAATTGCCTCTTCCCGATTTTGGAGTAGAGGTTTAGTTTGGAAGATGTTCTAGCGCAGATCGAAGCTAAAGTGATACGCTTACATTTCTGTAAAATTTGCATGTGATCGCTAAAGCCCTTCTGAGGTTTTTGGTCTGTGTTTACAGTGCATAATGCATCTTGAGGATAGACTACAAGAGATGTATCTCAAAAGCAAAATGCTTTCAGAATATCTGCGAGGACATACAAGAGTGCATGTAAAAGAACTAGGAATTGTGCTGGGGTGAGTATCGCAGGTACTGGTCTTAACTGCCCCAAGTTTTGCCGTTGGTTATTTTCCTTTTCAGTTTCTGACTGTTGACATCTCATTCCCACAAGGACTTGCTTTTTGCTTCATAGTAAGCCCTCTTCTTTTTCATATGTCTAATAAAGTTTAAAAAGTTGTTCCAGTGAGCCTCCTGGAAATCAGGAGGAGACAGTTCTGTAGCAAGAACTAATTACTTATCATTCTTACATCTTCCGAACGTGGAAAGTTTGGTCATTACGAGGTTATCTGCACATTTATATGCACTCTGTCTCCATCTCCTTAGTGAAAACTTCATCCCAGCAAGTACTTGAGAATTTTTGGAAAGTTAGGTGGTGCAGTTGTATCTTGAGGGAAGGAGGGGTTCTCAGAAATCAGATGTAAGAAAGTAGACAGGTGTCCTGTTTGACAGCTGTCGTCTTATAATGGTACTTGATTGGCGTATGGCCTTTAGGGATGCACCTGCTGGCAGCAGCAGAGGGGGAAGGGGAAAAGTGAAAAACATTCCAGAGCAAGATGTTTTTTAGCACTGAAGGTAAAAATTCACTTATCTTTATCCAGACTGTTCAAGATTGCATGCTGAGAAACGCAGCTCTAAATAGTGAAACTCTGAAATAAGTGCTTTTCTCAGTGTGTGTGTATAAATATATATACATATGTCCTGGCCTCTGAGCAGCTTTACCTTTGGAAATGGTTGGACACTGACCATTGCAGTTAAGAGACGTTCCTGGTACTGTTATTGCATAATAAAGAACTCCAGCTCTTGGTAATATTTGGTTAGAAGGTGCTAGTCTATGGTAAACTCAGTTATATTCAACACATGAAATGCACAGCAGGAGCTGATGTTTAATACTCCCTTAAACTGGGCTTCTTGGTGCCTACTGACTGGGAAGACTGCAAACTCAGGCTTACGGTTTTGCAATAAATAAAAGTTTTCATTTAAGCTGTAGAAGAGTAGATACCACAAAACAGAACGCTGCTGTCTTTTGACTTAAATGGTAGCACGCTGCTTGGTTTTAAACACGATCACCTACCTTTACTGGTGTGTTATGAGTAATGGCAATAAGTAAGAATAATAAGTAAACAAGAATTAAACGATGAACTCGGTTATAGCAAGACACTGCCAGTTTCTTTAAAGTGGATGTAAAATATCTTGTGTTTCTTTTCTGTTGCGGAGATAACTGTTTATTTTAAAGTCTGTCTCTCTTTTTTTAATTTCTAGGATTGAATCCAATGACTTGCCTTTGTTGGCTGCTATAGCAAGTACTCATTCCCCGTATGTTGCTCAAATACTCTTATAAATGAAAATCTCAGGATAGTCATTCCCTTAAAGTAAAATAAAGAAAACGGGAATGTTGACTGAAGAACAGAGGTGCCAAACACTGGGAAAGGGCAACACTGAGGAAAGCAGATGATGACTGTACCTTCTACCACCTTCTGATTCTGATTCCAAACGGATGTTTTATTGGAGGACCTCAGTTTACATAACCTAAAAAGGCATTCAGGTTATTCTTACAGTCTCACTTCTGATTTAAATCAAGAAAGTGACTGCATCTTTGCCCTTTATTTTTATTCAAAGGACAAAAGCTAACACTACGCGGCAGACCAGGAGCTGCCGTCCAAAACGCTGCTCAAAACCATGAAGTAACAGTTACAAGAACAAGTGGGTCAGAATGAATTTTTTTTTTTTAATACTACGCTTGTGAGTGTGGTGTATGTTTCTTTGCTGGGGAGGAGGAGGAGCTGTAAACTATGTACATAGTGTTCCTATACCCAATGGGACATGACTTTCTTGCAGAGCATATGCATCATTTTGTATAGTAGAAGCGGTGGGCTCAGAACAAGGAACCTGGATTCAGCAGCCAAATGGGATGTGGGAATGGAGGTGTGCACAAGGCGACGTGACTTCTCCCTTTCAGGAACAGAGGTTAAGAAAGCTGTAGCTGCTTCTGTTTTACTGAGAAGGCATTCAGATGAGCCCATGGCTAGAAGTGGAACGGAACGGACTTCTGAGATAGGGGTTTTGTGGGAAAGCCTTATGGAATTTCTGCTACAAGTTTACATTTGTTGCTGATGCAACTTCAATAACTCTTTCAAGTTTCTGTATGACTCTAGTCCTGGGAACTCAACCTGTGTCTTGGTGTCGTCAAGCATCCGAGGAGTAGGAATTTGACCAACTTCTTCTGTGTGATAGCAGTGCTGTTGGTGCGTGTCTGTGCGCACGAGCACCAAGCAGTTGGCACAAACTGAAGACAATCTTATTGGGGAAGCAAGACAGCAATCGATCCCCACTAAACCTTTAGTCAAAAGTATTCTCTTGTTTTTTTTTTCCAGCTACTAATTGTCACTCTAAGTAGGAATAAAAGAAGAGCGTTGTTTGAAGTAAAAGAAACGTAGGGGGCAAACCCCAATATTTGATACTACTCTGAATGTTTGCAATTACCCTTTTTGATTCTACAGAAATCTTGAACTATCATCCGGGTGCCTTTCCTTTAATAGATTCACTACTCTGAGACCAGAAGCTACTTCTCCCCAAGCTGATACTGGCCTTCTGCGTTTCTAGAAAGCAAAATAAAATTTTGTATTTTACTATTTTCATGTGGTTGATGACATGAATGTAAAACAGATTACCTTTTTTTTGCATAAAGCACTGTTAAGCTGGATATGAAACTATGGACCAGACTGAGGGAAGAACAAAGGAGCAAAACAAGCTTTCTTAAAGAAATGGGAAACTCCATGTCGGACCATTCTGTTCTTAGCCAGCATGAATGAGGTGTCTGAAGCTGTCAGCTTGCAAACAACAAATTGCTAGCAACACGATTGCTTGGGAATGGTGAATTCTACTAAGAAACTCCTGGTCACCAGTTGCGAGTTCTCCTCGTTGGTGATCGCAGATTTTTAACACTGAAGGGACACACTTTTATGAAAAGTGTTTTTATTTCCTACTACCTTGATGTTTGGACTTTTCTACAGTAAACTTTCAATGATTTGAAATAATGAAATGTGCATATTGTGAGTTGTTTAAATGTGATGGGGGTCTCAATTAACCTTGTGTTGCTTTTTGAGGGGAAATAGGTAGACTGACCTACTGTGAAGAGAGGTTGTTTCCGAGTGGAGGGTTACTTAATATCCTGATACGATGCTTCTAAAGCTGTTCTTTATATGCTGGGTTTCTGACCTGAACATTCCAGATGTTTCTTTTTAGTGCATTTCCATACTTGGCCCTAGTATTTTGCCTCACAAAGCTAAAACCGTTCTATGGTTCAGGTTTTCTCTTGCTGCTTATAGTTAAACCAACTTTTCGTATCTTCGGTCTGTGAATCCTTCTACCTGCTGGGAAGTTACCTCACCTCTGCAGATAGCTGTTAGCAGGTGCCACTCCCTATTCCATAAGGTTAAGGCAAAGTGAGAACTGTGGAGCAAGTCATACGTTCCCAAACCGCCCCTCTGATGGAGAATGTGTTGCGCGCGCATGTGTCGGACTAGGAAACTGCTTCCCCGAGTGTATATAGAAATCCTGATGTACTTTCTCTATTTCATGTCACTCTTAAGTAGCTGAGTTCATGAAAAGTCAGTTCCAGTTCTCTTGATGTATTAGCTGGGCTTTTATCTGAACAGGTTCTAACAATTCTTTATAGAAATACAGAATATTTAAATCTGCCTTTCGGCAAGACATTAAATTAACCTAGGGGTGGCGTGTGAGCCGACGGTCAAAAGCACTTGGATTTTCTTCAGCCCAGGCTAAAATTCTATAGTCCTTGCTGCTCTCTCTAACGTTTTGCTGCTCTTCAGATATTACATGAACTGTCTTGTTCTTACAGTTTTAGTTTTGGGGAAAGAAAATCCAAAATGAGAGCTGTTGATTACCTTTAAAAGTTTTTAGGTTAAAGAAAGTTAAATCCATATTTTCCCCTCCACCGAATATACTACCTCAGTTGACAGGATTCCACCTTCTAGGGCTTTTTTTTGACTCTAAGTCTGTAACTTGTTTTTGGTAGCATCTTGCTGTTAATGTAAATTAGTGTGGCATGACAGGGCAGTAAGTATTTACAGATGTGTTGTTAGACATCTTTAGGGCATGTTTCTGGTTTTATTTTAATAGGATGAAAAGTGATATGAATGTACAGATGTGTTTAAAATTGACAATGTAGCTTAATTTTCAAATATTCCAAAGTTATTTTTATCAGTATTATGTAGGTTTTTGTACATTGAAATACATACTTTCTTGGTGAAGTGGGAATGCACAGTCTTTTCCAAAATCCCACGTAAATGCAGTTTACACAGTGCAACGTAAAGAATGTACGCTTTTTTCAGGCAAGACTAAACCTTCGTGCACAGATGGGAGGAATGAACTGCTAAATTGTAATATCTAAATGAATTCTTGAACCCCAAAAGATACCAAGATCTAAACATTTTAATTTAAGTAGGTACTCTCTGAATTAATCTGTACAACTTCGTTGCGTGCCCAAAAGAAATGAATAGACACTGGTTCTTTTTAATTCACATTTTTAATGACATCCTCCAGAGTTAGAGATTGATCTTCCCCATTTCCCTCCTATATGCATCTTTACCCTTAAAGTGAAACTCCCTTTTCAGAGACACCAAACTCATGTATAGAAAGTTTACACTAAACATTCACTTATTCCTCAAGTATAACTTCTACTTGAGTTAAAAGGACCCAAATCAAAATCGAGTCTGAACTGCTGAATATATATTGTAGTCTCTTATTCCTTTTATTTTTTTGAGGTCAAGTGGGCTAATTTGACATACATTGCAGGTTTTCCATAGCAGAAGAAAATGTGTGTTGCTATTGCATGTTTGGAGAGCATAGGCTTTTTTAGGAATGACTGAATACCAAGTTCAAACTAAATGTGTTGTTTGTTGTTTGTTTTTTTTTCTTATAGTTGTTTATGTATGCTATCATTTTGGTCTATTTCTTTGCGGCATTTGGTGCAATAAACTTTCTGAAATGGATCTAAGCGGTATTTCGTATCTTCCTTTTTGACATTTACTTCTGAAATAGTAGTTGAATGTGTTGTTTGTTGTTTGATTAGTGGACATCCAATAACTCATTAGTGGAGTAAGTAAATGTTACAGGAAATGTCTAACAGGCAGGCTTCACAAAATTTGGAACCTGATGGAACACTATTAACAAAATTTGGAACTTGATTGAACACTATTAGCATCTTTGGAAGCTTTACCCTGCTTATATATATAAACAGGAGCTCTTATAGTGTGAAAACAACTGCAAAAAATAATGGGAAGTGAAGACACTGTTGGAAAAGGTCCTGCAGAGGTTCCACAGGCCTGTGTGGCTGGTGCTTGGCTCGAATACATAGGAAAAGAGCTATCTGAAAAATGTGTCACTATACATAATATACCCCATTTTTAAAATTACTTGACCTAACAGGAATGAGTGACACCTTGTATCTACTAGATTATGAGTTAGTTAATGGACTTGACATGAATTAGTTTGAAGACCTTTTTATTTTAGTTTGTGTAAGACTCTTCCCTGACCTGAATTTCTACTTAGTATTCTGCAGCTTACTGGAAACTCCTCATTTACAAAATAAAAATGGAGAAGAGATGATCCACTGTAATTATCCTGAACATCTTTGAACAGATATAGTCTGATTTGTTGAGTGTAATCACTTCTTACCTTCAGACTGAAATGTTTGAAGTTTGCTTGTTGGTTCAGACTAACAAGGATTGGAGAGACAACAAAAGTCCTGGAACTTTAGCGTCAAGGACTTTTCACAGTGCTCTGAATAAAGCTTCTGGCTTTTGGGGCTGGCTGCAGTAATTGTCAACTCTGGAGCATTTGGAAAGAAGTCTATTTTCTGTTGCTCAAAGGTGCTAAATACTTACGTGTGCACACTTGAAATAAAGAAAAATGTTTGTTGTGTTGTCTTAAGAGTTCTGTGTGATTTGTGCTCCTGTTAGTAACCTCTACAGCAGGCCATGATTCGTGCAGGAGTAACCAGATTTAGTGTTTATGAATGTTTTGTGTGTGTGTGTGTGTGTGTGTGTGTGTGTGTGTGTGTGTGAAAAGTACATCAAATGATGGTACTGTGGTGAGCTGTAACCACTCCAGCTCTCTTCTTGCCAAATTGTGGCGCTGCCTCCCTCTAAGTCTGTGCTTTCGTGAGAAGGCTTGAAACAATTTGATAGCTAACCCCTGGAATAAAGGGAAGCCCCCATTTCCCTATCCTGGTTTTCCTCCTGTCCTATGTTAGAACTGTGGCTTGCTCTGTTGCTCAGTGATTCACTTGTAGCCAGGTGCAGCACGTTTGCAGGAAAAAAAAAAAGCTGCTGATGGTTGTCTGCTGGGTTAACAAGTTGAATGTGGCTCTAATAAGTGCTAGGGCAAGGGCAAGAGATGGGAACCCTCAGCTTAGGAACAAGAGAGAAAAGGGGTGAGATTGCTCCAGCTCCTTATGTCTTTGATACTTGTAGACCATTGAACTGGCTCAGCAGTGTGTGCAGGGCCACACCAGCTTTGTAAGACTCCTTCAAGCTTCTCTGCTCTTGACTTTGCTACTTCTTTAAAAAAAAATAAAAAAATTGTAGTTAAGCTGTTGGTCATATAAACTGGTTTAACTTTTTTCTAAAGGCCACTTAGCCAGTCTCTTTCAGAATTCATATGATTGGGACTGTGGTGGCTTAGCAAGAGGCAGATGCACAAGTTGACCATTATAAAATGGCCAAGCACTGGGAAAGGGTGGAGACCTGTTTTAATAAATCCTTAGATGGTGTGGCTGAGAGAGCTGCCAAGGAGCTTTTAGAACTGACAGCTGCAAAACTGAAAATAATACCTAGATTTAAAACACTCTTAAACTTTGAGACCAAATTCTGTGATTTGCTCAAAAGAGGTGACTTGAAATAATATAAGTATTAATGGTGGACAGCTGATTTAACTGTTTTCTCTCCTATAAACAGCAAGGAGGATCACAGAACCGATGAAGAGATTCTCCTCATTTGTAATGAGGAGTTCAAGGCTACAGCACATGTAAGTAGACATGAACTGTATAACAAAGTAACTAAGTCTTGTGCCAAAATTCTGCCCTACTTTCTCCTTCCTTTCCTCTCTAGATGAAAAAGTCATATAACATAGCAGAGCTTTCTGCTAATCATCCATACACTGTATCCTTTGATTTTTTTTTTCTACTTCTACAGTTGAAGAGAGCATGACTGAACATATGAAATAGGATTTTTGGACATAAAAGACATGCAGCTGAGTGACAAACCATGAGACTGACCTATAAGGCGTCTGATCCCATATATAATTAGCTTAAGTGGCCACATACTAGTAATCCCCACGCTGGAAAATGACTCTTATAATAGTTGCAGGCAGTTGCTTGTCTGGCACGATCCCAAAGCTAAAACAGTTGAAGCAGCACAAGTGGAGTAGCATTTTGTCTCGAAATCCTAAAGGTCAACATAAGGCCAAAGGGCTTAGGAGTGACAGTCAAGCGCTTAAAAATAAATATAATCTCACAAATTGGATTTCTTTCTTTTGGAGCTACAAGAGAGATTCCACTGGGATCTGACAAAATGGGGTTTGAGAGGGAGCAAACTCCCCTGAGGAGGAATTTCCCACCGAGGAAGAAAACTTCTGCTCCTATAAACAGAGAAATGTTTCTGGATGTGAAAATATGAAGTGATACTTGGGTCTGCTTGAGATCTTCCCAGGGAGTGGTTGTGTTGTCTGATAGAAGTGCCATGGGATCAAGGGCTGGCATATTTGGCTCACAAAAATATTTTTCCCTTCCACTGGATTGAATTCCAACTCTGTATACAATAGAATTGTTGCAAATAGATCTTTAAATCTAACTGCCATTTTAGCTTTATTTTACTACCTCGTCTCTTTTTTTTTCCCTAAGCAAAGTGAACTTGGGGAGTTTTCTCCTCTTTGCTGTGTGTTACTGTCACATAAATATTTTCCCTTTTCATTTTCTATAGTATTGTATCACTTTTTTTTTTCTTTTTAAGATCTGCACAGGTCCTGTTAGCCTTAAAATGGACAGATCTCCTAAAATCATTCACTGTAGCTTTGAAAAATATAGGGCTTTTGAACTGAGCATTTTTGTTGAGCTGTTTGTGATTCCCTAGAACGTGCAGCCTATTTTGCCCTTTAAACACGGCCACACCATGAACAATGTGAAATTAAAAACCATGTTTCCAAACTGTCAGCACCTCCTGCCCTCTGGAAGGGACTGGCTTGTGTAAGGCCACTACAGTCGTGGTGCAAGCACTTTAGTACTTCAGGTTGGTTTCTAATAGAGAAAATACACCTTACCTTTTGGATTTGGAAAGCAGATGCGGCTGGGATACCTGGATCATTGCAGCCGGTTTGGGGCAGGGGTGAGGACAGCCTTCCTGGCTGCCCAAGTCCCAGGCCAGTCTGGCCCTTGCACTGGGGCCTCGTTGTTCAAGAAGGTAGGGATCAGGCTGCCTGGTGTGGGGGAGAAAGCAAAAATGGAGTTAGCGTTGAGGGAAAGCAATATTTTTTTTTTCCTCTTTGCCCTACTGTTTACCATAATTGCGCCTCTGGCGGCCTCTTGTGAGGGTCTGATGTCCCTAATGTGAAAGGGTGACAGAATCTGAAGGCTTGTTGAGCAGGGTCCTCCGCACGCCTACCTGGTGGGATTGCCAAAGCGAGCAACAAACTGACCCGTTGCCAGCACGGTGCAGCTGGGGATGTAACTTGGACACCAGTGTTCCAAGTGACTCTGTCAGGCCTCTGGTATTTAAACCATTTGTGCCAAACCTAGCGATGGCTCCAGCCCCAAGGTAGACAGCTGTCTGGGGTTTTCCGCGTGCCATCTTCTTCCCACTAGAATGCAGGAGTCTCTCCTGTTGCTCAGTAGTGGGTAAACAACACAAGCGAAAGATGCAAAGCACATTTGTAACCTTGCTAAAGAAATTCTGTGTGTCATCGTAGGTCATTTATTGGCTAGTGGGAGCAGTTGAAGGAGTAGCCGTGCATTATTATAGGTTTGAAATAAATAAGCTGTGGTGACTTCCCAGGCGTGACTGCCTATGCTTTGGATAGACAAGGAAGCTGGTAATTCAGGAATGCTGATCTCCTCTTCAGAAAGCTTTCTGTCCTGAACCTTGTCGTGGTTAGAGTATGTTGCTGCTAAGGACCTAATCCACCTAGTTCATCTCTGGAATCATACTGAACTTTGCTGAGATGCTGTCTTGTCTCCACTCACCCACACTTCTTTTCAAATTAGTGTTCTTTTCCTTTCTTCTAAATATATGAAGCTTTTTCTGCGTGTCTGCTTTTGTGGCCAGCAACTGCTCTGCCAGCCCCAGAGAAAGCTGGTATGGACTTTGTGATTCGTGCTGAGCTGTTAAACCTTGATCTGCTCAGAGAGTTAAGAGCTGGGTGGCCCCATCCTGGGAGGCAAAGCACTTTGAAGCAGAGGTCCCTAGAAATTGCTGTCCTGAAGAACCTGAGCAGCAAACTGCACCTGTAGGTTGTGTTGCTGGGTGGCTGAGGAGAATTGCCAAGTGTCACTCTTTCCTCAACAAAAGGAGACTACTCTAAAAAGCAGGTAGCTACCGTTTTGCACACCGATGAGCTTGTTAGTGATCTGGATGGAAGTCTGTGGTGGTATCAGATTATGCTTTGTATTGTATTTATTCCCAATAGTCTGGTGATGGTTGGCTCCTAACGTGGACACCACTGCCCTCATTCTCCGAGGTGTGACGCTGAGCTGGGTTGCGTTGAGGTTGAAACGTGACCAAACTTTACAGCATTGGAGGACTCGCTCGAGTTAAATGTGGTTTTCCTTGCTCTGCAATGATGTGTAGCATAGAGCATCCTGATGGCGCAGCGTGGCACTGCACACCCATCCTAGGATCGTCCCTGGATTCGCGAAGCCTGTCTCTAGTCACTCTGTAACGCATCTTAATCTCAGTACCGTGCTGAGTTAACTGCACTGATTAACCATTCCTAATTCTTGATGAAGCTTGACTGGTGGCAGGTCAGGAATTTTCACCTTGCTCAGCGTAAAAACTGCTCCTGTTTTCTCAGCATTCTGCTAATTACTGCCATTTGTTAGAGAAGGATGAGGCGATTGGCCGAAGGTACGTGGAGAAGCTGCGGCAAAGGTTAGTACCGGAGTCCTAAAATAACGCCTTCGGCATTGGACAGTCCTGCTGGCCAAGCTGGGGTGCATACACCTCCCTCTTTCACTTCCTGACAATTGCTTTAAAGAGCCAGACAGCTAGCGTCTGGCATCCCCCAAATCTGTCATTTAGGAGAGAAAAAAAGTAATTCTTTCATTCTTACATGTTGCCTTCAAAGCTTATTGTGTACAATTGCAATTGTACTTATAAGAATAGTTTGGCTGCAAGTATCTCTTAGATGGATGCTGCCAAAGGAATATTTTTTGGCTTTCCAAGCGCCTGCTTCTTTCCTCGTGCGCATCTTTATTTTCTTCCTTGGGATGCACGAATGACGTGGGGAAAGGTAACTCGTGACAAGCTGCTGAGCAACACTTAGTGAGAAATGGAAGGAGTCAGTAGCCACTCAAGTGTTAGTTTTCAGAAAAATAAAGGCAGAATTAAAAGCTCAAACTTGTCTCTGAGTGAGTTTCTTGTTGGAGGCAGTGGGAAGGTGTTAGAGACAGGCATGTGGAGCGTGCAAGATGTTAACTTACTGCTTCAGAGAAACAGCTTCTGTGCTAGCTCTTGCATGTTGGTGTGCAGGTATCTGCAATGAGTGTTCTGCTGTGGCAATGCAGTAGCTTTCGATCTATTTTAATACAGAAAATAGTGATTATAATACGTTTTTGCTCTGAAGTCCGCACGCAAGCTGAAATACTGTAACCGGTGCTACAGCTTTAAACTATCTGATAGGATAGGGGCAGGAGGAAACATAAGAAGAAGAAGCTAAAAAAGTGAAATTATGGGGTCATAAATGCCACTTGACTCTGTACCGGGTGCCTGTTACGAGTTCCTGACTCAGTCCTGATGCTGCTTATTTTAATCCATGTGGTGGGAATCAGAAGATGAAAAGCAACCATGACCTGGCAAGATGCTATGGCAATCCTGGCTAGTGGTAGTGGGGAGCAGGCTGATTTTGGCCAGCTGCTAGGGAACTGGAGATGGTGGGTCTCCTTAGGAATAAGGTACCTTTTGGATAATGAGACAAATATAGGAACTGTCTCAAAACAAAGGCTATGAAATAATTTCTTTCTGCTGCTGAAGTAGTGGCTCTTGTGAAGATGAGCCATTGAGAGGCACCACTGGTTTCTGAAGGACAACAAATGTCAAACCCAGTTGGAGCCTGGGTTTTTCCCACGTGCTGAGGGTAAGAAATTCAAGTTCTAACACCAAAAGAAAGCGAAGGCTGGACACCTGCTGTGGGAAGGGATGCTGTTTGTAGAATCATAGGATAGTTTGGGTTGGATGGGACACGTATAGGTCATCCAGTTCAACGTCCCTGCAATAAGCATGGCCATCATCAACTAGATCAGGTTGCTCAGAGCCCTGTCTAACCAAGAAGCACTTTATTTTGTTATTTATGCTCATCAGATGAGGTTGGGTCTCTGAGCTCACTGCAAAGGAAGTGGCTGCAGCAGGGGGAGAGGACAACAGCTCTGCCCCTTGCAGTGTAGATCACTTCAATCAGTGGTGAAATGGGAATCCTGGGCAGTGAGTGTCTCAGTAATTAAGCCAATCTGCTGCTGATCACTTGTGTTTGCTGGTGGAAATCTACCCTTACCTACCTGCTTGCAGTAGGGGTCAGATGAGAGCTACTGCTGATGCCTTGAGAGTCCCTAGCCAGATGTTGAGGATGAGAGGGAGAAACACGACTCCCCTTTCTAGCATCTCTTGCCCATTACTTCGGTTTGGCTATAACATGAAAACTGCACCCTGAAGGACAGGTGAAGCAGCAGAGCTGCAGCTGGCTAGAATAACAAAATTCATGTGTTGTGGAACTGGTGCTGATTCAATTCTCCTTTCCCCCAGCTGCAGTTAGTGCAAAAGCAGGCTTCAGATTGCTTGCCTAGCTCTAGATCGGCATCAAATAGCTCAGCTTTGCAGACCTATTACCCTTCATGATGTGTTATCTCAGACCTGATTCTTATTCCACTGGAGAGTGAGGTAACCTATTGAAATACATCCTAGTTGTTCTCTTCCTCACCACTAAAGTCCCCCGTGAGGGTAGCTGTCATTATTTCTGCCCTTAAAAACACTCTGGTGAGACGAATGGTTTCTGGAAAAGTACAAAATGCATTCACTGCAGTTTGTGACTGTGCTTCCTGACTGTTACAGAGCCCCGACAGGGATGTGGGGCTGGCGGTGGGCGTCAGCGGGAGCAGGCCCCAGCAAGCGAGCCAAGCATCTCCCACAGCTGTGAAAGCTGTAGAAGGGCATCATACAGCTCTTGATTCCTTCAAGAGCGGAGTCCCGGTTGTGTGTAAGTTATGAGCACAGTTGTCGGTGCTCCAAGCCCTGGTGGAGCGAGCTGCTGATGAATGAGGTGCAGGAGCAGCAGCTGCACAGTCACTCTACTGCTGGCTGGGGAAGGACAAAGTCATCAGAGAATTAAGATGAGCTGCTAAGCATATTTTTGCGCTCAGAAAGCAGCTTTACAGGAATTATAAGGAAGGCTGAGCCACATAAAAGTTTTCCTAACTTCTGCTGGAGCTACAGCTGTTCTTCTTCCGCACTAAT
The DNA here is from genome assembly GCA_013396935.1 of Baryphthengus martii. Lineage (NCBI taxonomy): Eukaryota > Metazoa > Chordata > Aves > Coraciiformes > Momotidae > Baryphthengus > Baryphthengus martii. Next base: position 79,878 of record VWZK01003490.1, on the reverse strand, counting down.
ATTCTTCCATGCAACGAACTGTCCCCACTCAGCTTCTTCAAATAGGATCAAAAGGGTCAGCTGGAAAAATCCATAAAGAGGTGGAACAATTGGAAGAAGAATGTGAGAGCTTTGAGCAGTGGCTGCTTGGAAATCAAGGTCAAGTTATGCCTTAATAGCTAAAAGTACACTCCAGAGCTCAGATGTCTTAAATCAGACCCTAACAGTCGTGACTGGGTAGAGGACAAGAGTACACATGGCTTTTTTTTTTTTAACCTCCTGTCTGGTGTGTGGAAAAGTGGCTGTATGCCACCAACAGACAATATGAAAAGACTGTCTTCATTTTTCAAAGCTTTTTGCTGATGTGAGCTCAGGACTTCACATTGGCCATCCTATAATTAAAAAAAATAAATCAGTAGGGATCCCAAAGTAGTAGTAACCTCTCAAGCTGCGCTGTGCTCAGGACACAGGAGTCCCACTGGAACTAGGATCTGGTCATCTTGTCAATTTAGACAAAATTATATGAATCATATCAACTTTTAAATTGTTTTTCAAACTTGTCCTTAGTTATTTTGGTCATGTGTGCCTCTAGTTCAGGGCTTGTGACCACTATAGTGCTATTTGTAGCTTTTGCAGTGTGGTATTTTAGTTATACATTAAGTGTAGCAAATCTGAAGTGCCCGTAATTTACTTTGCAGCTCGATTCTTTTGCCCGAGCTAACTGGAAGCTATTGCAAACTTGCCTTAAAACCAGCAACAGAAATAAAGTTGCCTTCTGTATTTCACTCTTGCTGGCATCCAGTGCTTCCTGGTGCAGTAAAAATTCAATATAAAATGACCTGTAAACGTGACCAGCTGCACATCTGACCTTTGAAATGCCAAATCTTTGAATTGAAAGCGTTTTGTAGCTGATCCTGTGCTGTCTTCAGAAATCACTTGGACCTAAAGAACCTGGCAGAAGTCTGTTTTGCTGAGCAGCTGATTTCTACCTGCTCAATACAGAGTAGACTACTTAAGTAGACTTTTAAGATTAGTTCTCTATGCATTTCTTACTCTGGAGGTCGGGAGCTCCCTTAGCACAGAGAAAGGCAACCCAACTGCGGGCAAGCGAGCGGTGGCTGCCAGAGGCACTTGACCAAAGCAGTGATTTAGTCCTTTAGCTTGACAGATCGAGGCTCTTTCACCATCTCTGGCTGCCCTGGGATTGTGAAACCTCTTAGCACGCTGTAAAATTCCTCAGTGATAGTAATTCCTCCTTCCCAAAGGTACAGTAAGGTGAAAATCTGTCCCTTCGGTCTGTGGTTCAGCAGAGCTCCCGTGAAGCTACAGGGCAGAGTTCACAGCTGATTCATTCCTCTTTCACAAGGCGGCCCCTGCCACGCTACAAAGCGCTGTTATTTCCCCAGGGGCTGGCCTTGCTGAAGTTAAAAACCTGCCTTCCTTTAACAAACCGCTTTCTGCCATTTCTGTGCATTTCACAAGATGGTTGGGCTACTGGTGAGTAAAACTTACCACCAGAAACCTCAGCTCCTTTAGAAAACCGGAGAGAAGAGGAGTTGCAAGGCGCTATATGGATTTCAAAAATTGTTTTTTGAATGTTCTGACACACAAGTTTAACCAGTGCTAACGTCACTCATTATTTTTATTTTTTTTTTTAGTAAATTCTTTGCAGCTGAAAAATGTGATGGCTCCAACAAAACGAAGAGCTTAACCTGCAGCAATGAAACGTCTGCAGCCGGCAATGTCACTGCTTAATAAATTCCCTGGGCTAACAGCCGGTATCCGTGCTGTCTTAGTACGTGAAAAATGTGCTCAGTGCCCCAGTGATGTCATGAGCCCCAAGCTGATAGCTGCTTATGGCTTCCAGCTGGGCTGCTGAGGGCCAGGAGGCACCGCAAGCCAACCACATCCCCATTTCAGTGGCAGCAGCATCCAAAACCTCTACCTCATTTCCAACGTCTGCCGACCCAAATCCCTGATTAGTCAGCAAACCTTCTCTGCTCTAGCTTTCTGTTCATTATTTTCTGAGCCCTTTCCTTGCTGACAGCTGATGTTAGCTCAGTTCAGGTAACCTTTCTGTGGTGATTCGGATACTGGGTGTCCACTATCCCAGTTGAAATCTGTGCTGTTGGAGAAGGTCCGATGGGAGGCTGGCGAAGAGATAAGGGCCAAATTTAGGAAGAATTCTTGTTCTGATGAGAGCAGAAACTCCCGGGAGATGTTTAATCGCTGCAGATCAAGCGATACTAATGGCAAAGCTTTTTTATCCTTTATGTTTGTAAAGAGATGTCATGCTGCATGGACATGCACTGATCGAGTTACTCTGTTCTCAAACTGCCCAGAATTCTTTCTTTGATAACCCCTCTCTCTCTATAATATTTTTTTTCCCCTCCTATTCATCTTGGCATATCTAAAATTAGATACTCTGCTTTCCCAGGCAGGCACCTGTCCATGCTTATAAAGTTTCTGGAGCACTATCTGAAGGCCACAAGTAGATTAGTTAGCTCTCTCTCTTACTGTATGGTTTCAGAAAGCAAACTGCTGAGACAAGATCTTTCAGGAGTGTAAATAGCTCCCTTTATCTATACGACGACTGAAGAAACAAAAATAAACGTCACCCATGGATGACTCCTTTGGAGGCTACTCAAGTCCAAGCAGATTGCTTTGGTTCAGGCATTCCAAGCCAACAATGTTTTCATAGCTGAATTAGGAAATCAGGGATTTAACTGATGACTGTGAGGTGTCTCTTTTCAATATATCACACGTGTATTAGGGATTCATCTACAGTACAAAGCTGGGGGATTACTGGAGCGCTGCTTCTCGCTCTGGAGGTTGGACTGGAAGGCAGTTGAAGACTGATGGTGAAATCCAGTTTCCCAGGCTGGGTGCTGTGAAGAGAGAGGCGTTCTCTGCGACCCGCCGGCAAGCAGGGCGCGCAGGTGAGCAGAGCGTAGCGTACGTGTTCGCACGTGCAGATTTTCAAGCGTTCTCTGTCTTCTGTTGGGGTGAATGCTCTTCGCTCGTGTTTTTCCCTTCAGACAGAATAATTCCCGATGTTTGTGGGTTTTTTTGCTTTTAAGGTAGGTAATGTGCAAACCGTGGCGGCACAGCCAGGCTGCACTTTCTGGAAAAAGCGCTTGAATTTAAGGTTGTGAAAATCTGATGTTCCAACTTTGAGTCAATGCATCACATGTCAGGCTTTCAGCAGCCTTAACTTGCCAATACCTATAATAAACCCCTTAGCCATCTGGCTATCCTTAGCCAGAAAACCACCACCAACAAAAAAAATCTCCGTACTATCCAAGCCTAAACCTGTTTTCTTACTGAACCAATCTGGATGTGTCATATGCCATTTAAAAGCTCATCGCAATAACAGCATTGTAAGTGGTTCTGTTTGAATATTTTGCCGTTTCGAGCGCTAATTTTCTCTCAAACTTGCCTAGAGAAAGTGAGGATCAATTGTGATTATTTTTTTTGTCTAAGTTGCATGCATAATTGATGCTTAAGATATACGGAGGCAAAAAAGCCTGTACGTAACTGATAGGAGGAAGAATTTATATCCACGCAGCAGTTATTCTGTAAGGGAACCAGAATTTCTAGGTTGTCAATTCTTTATGGATTATTTGCATTCCTCTTGCGCTTTGCCCAACAGTCAAATCTGATTTTCTTTTAATGCTGCTACAGTACGGATTTTTTTTTTGTTACATAAAAAAAACAAACCTCAAACAAACAAAAAAAACACCCCAACGCCATAATATTGCAGCATTTAAAGGTAGGATGTGAGGGGCATGAAAAAGCAGGTTTTTTTCTGCTGGGTTTTGTAGCTGTTTGGTAGATGGCAGAGGTATGTTGAGACTCAAGAGTTTTCTGTGTATTGTCAAATTCTGAAACAAAGTGTGGGAGATTCAAGACCTCTTCGGTTTCCACCTCTACCTTTCCAGCTTCTGCCTTTGTCTCTTCATGGCTTGCAGCCTTGTCCCTCATCCTCTGTTCCTAATGTTGCTTTTGGGCTCTTCTGCTTTCATCTTTTTCCATCTTCACAGCCACCCTCTCTCACTTGACATTATTTTCACACGTTCTCATCTGTCTTTTTCTCCGTTCAAAGGACACAGAGCACATGCAGAACTGGGGATATTTACTGAACTTACGTGACAAATTCTTATAGATTGTTTCTGAGAATGATGAACTGCTTGCCCCAAGATGCAGGGCTTAGTCGGGTGGAAAATGCAAAAGCACAACCTCGTCATGACAATAAACTTCAGGAATTCCAAGTGTCCTTTCTGGAGGTGCTAGATGTGAGAGCCAACAAACCCCATTCCTTACTTGTGTTTTATAATAAGAGAAAAGCAATGTACTTTTCCCTTCCCGAATTCTGAGACAGACGTGATCCATTATAGCTGGATCTTTTTAACAGTGAGACTACCCATCCACCATCAGACATTTTTAACTGAATGGATTCTTTGGAAAAGGCATAAATTACCAAAAAGTAGTTCCTTAAAAAGGAATCATAAATACAGGTGCAGCTGCCTCTAATATTTGACATACAGAAACCTGACTTATTTTAAAATACCACTTAGGATAAGAGAAAAAAAAAAAAAAAGGAGAAGAATTAGTATCATGGGCAGTAAGATATTTCTCCCCATTTCTCTCTATCTGGACTGATGGGTATTCTTCTTTTTGCTCGGACAACATTTTAAAATAAGACAAAAAATTAGCCAATGCCTTCAGCAAAATTCTCTTCCTTCATTAACTAAGTGCCCAAGAGCCAAATGGGCAAAGAGCTAGGCTCTTCTTTTTGAGAGGAGGTTGCAGATTAAATGATGCAATAAATTTACCCCTGGGTTAAAAACGCATTTTCTTCTAGCATAAAAATAACCTTTGAAAGATGTCGGAAACTTTCTAGAATGCAGGCTGAAAGGGTAGGAAATGGGACTTTGGAGCTATGAGTGAGATCCTGCAGAAATGGTGTGTATCTGTTGGCACCGGTGCCTGAAACAGTGCTATGACTGCACTCACTTAGGTGGAGAGAAGCAGCTTCCTGAAACAGCAGTTTATCCTAAATATTTGAAAGTTTAGCATCAAGTAGCTGTGTTCTAAGTAAACTCTGTGGAATGTTGTGCACAAATAGGGAAGCTGCTAAAACCCATAGTTGCTGGTTTTTCCAAGATTGTTTTTTCCCAGGGAGACTCTTCACAGTGCATTGCCCGTATGTTATCCACTTGATGGAACTGTCCATCTTATTTCGCACGTGTCTTGTTTTAAATATTCAGTAGTATGTGGTTTTAATTTTTTGACCAAATATTTCAGTATCTGAGAAGGTAGGTGAATACTACTTGTCTCTTTTTTTTTTTTTTGTAACTAAGGCAGCTAGGGAATGGACAAATCGATGCTTTGTGATATGATATATTGGCATTTTGCTTGTGACTAGCAGCCTCCTGAAAAGCATGACCTTTTGTGAAATGGCATTCTTTTATTGAGCAAATGTGGGTTTAATGTATTCTGGTTTAGCTGCTTGCTGTTGTGATTATATGAAATTGAACTGGCTTTTGCAGCAGTGCAAACTACAGAGGGAGGAGAGAGACTGAGCTGGATTTGGCTCTTCATTCTCTTCTGCAAATCCGCAAAAGGATTTCTTGTAGCCTGTGCAAATCAGTTGCTGCAAATATTAGCTCTCAAATTCCACAGTTTTGCTAGAGTAGCCTGAAGTCATGACATGAGAAATGAGAGAAACCTGAGCTGCAGTATTTCCTTTTGTTTCTTTTTTTTACTTATTTTTTTTTCACTTTTTAAGTAGAAGCATTTAGTCAACCCAAGTAAATCCTTACTCATTTGCTTGCAATTTTAGCTCAAACTATAAACCAGCAGTGGCTGAGAACAGGTTATGTGAGCTCTTTGTGAAACTCCTTTATGCAAGAGGCGACATCCTCTTTCCCTCAACCAAAGGCTGAGAAGACTTCAGGTCAAATTTCTGTTTATACTGAAGTCCCGCTTCTCGCTAGTCCTGCAGCAAGCACAGTGTCAGCAATTCTAATTCCTGACATTTCGAACCTAAAAGAGGGGAGGGAGAAGAGTAGAGGAAATCTATTTATTCTAGAGAAAAATGGAAAGTAAGTTCATTGCCGAGAATGTATCAGCAGAGCAATTTTTCCTTGCCTTAAAAATATATCCTTAAAAATATATTCTAGGTCTTGTACGTAACGCAGACCTTCAAGATTTGAATCGGTGGGCAGCTGACAGCATGAAGGTAGGAAAACTAAGTTCTCCCCTGGCAATAACGCTGTGTACAGCGAGACGTGACGGCTATGAGCTGGAACTAGAGCCTTCATCTCTGAAGATGCCCGTGTTTTGAAGCGCTTTGCTGCTGCTCGCTTCAATAGCTGTAGCTAAGTACATAGGCAAAGCTCATAAGAATACCAGCATAGTCTTATCACTAGCCTTGGTTGCATCCATGGAGATAGAAGCTGCTGAGAAAATATATGACCTCTTAGTTACAAAGAACTGTGAGATGTTAATTATCGAGATCTTCATTATTCCTTTATAAACTAAAAGGAACACGTCAAGAAAAATGCATTAACATTGGAACGAGAAAGACTGCGATTAGTACATTCTGGATTAAATGAATTGGGCTAGACTATTCTGTTAATACGTGTGGAGGGAAACTGAAGGCCAGACAAGACCAAATAGGGGCTCCCCAAGGTGTTTGTGACTTGAGATTCACTTAGGACACAGCCTGGGTTGGTGGTTCCTGGGCCTCTTTAGGAGTATGTGTCACCAGAACGTATCTGGCTTTGACAGATTCTTTTGGTTCCTCTTTCAGGATAATTCGCAGCCCATGCAGGGAGTATCTCCATGGGACGCAGTCATAACTGACCTCTGCCTAGGGAGGCAGCTACCAGCATATCCTACAGCAACCACGTGATGGCTGGATGCAGTTTGGCAGCTTCCTGTGTCTGACTCATGGTGGATCTGGGCCTGAGGTTTTCTTTCTTTTCCTTTGTTGCCGCCTTATGTTCACGTCTAAATTGAGCACTAAGGAGTCATGAAGAAGGATGTACTCAAGTGACAGTCTGGAACTAGGAACTATTTCTGACTCCACCACATCTAAGGTCCGGGACAAATACATTAAGATCTCTGAGTCCTGGGATTTTCCCATTTCTACGATGAGGATGACAGCCCTCTGTGGGCAACTGAATGACTTGAGCGCTTTGATTACCAGCAGAAAGAGCTAGAGAAAATTCAAGAAGGATTTCCAGATTGATAGTAAAAATAACGGTCGGATAATGATTCTGTCACTGGCTCTTCTCTGCTCTGTCAGAGCAGTTCTGGTTCTCAGTGAGAAAGAGGATGCCCTGTGCTGGTCTGTCACACGGTGAGACAGGCAGGTGCTGAACTGCATGCCAGTGAGGTCTGAGACAGAGTGTGGTATATCTGTAGGAGTTTATCTTCTTCCCTCCCTCTGTACCTGAATAAGTAGTTTCTCCTGTCATACACTCAGGAACAGCACTGAACAAGAGTAAAGCAAGATTCATTCTCTGGCTTTCTCTGACTACTCCAGTGAGCTTTAGAGCATTATCAGTGAATAGCAGAGAACTGGCACATTTATTCCTTCTGATTTCCCTGGCTTTAGTGGGAAGTAATTCCCCTGAAGTCAATGGGATTGCTGTAGTGTAAGAGTCGTATCAATTTCTGTGCCCCCGGGCTGATGAGAACAGTAATATACAACCATACTGTAGCAAACAGATGTAGAAAAGGTCTCAGGGCAAGGAAACGTTCTGTAAATTATCTAAAAGCAACATATTTAGCAGATGAGCATTTGAAAAGTAGGAACCCGAGGAAGGCTTGCTGTTTGGGCAGTATACAGAGCTCTCCCTCATATTGTGCTTTCCTGCCTCAGCACAGAGCTTCAGCTCCTCTAGAAGCAAGCCTCCTTCACTGACCATCATCAATGGGTCAACAAAGTTCACAATAAGATAAAAATGCTGCAGCTCCATAAAAGACAGATGTGCAGGAGAGCTAGTTGGAAAATGGCAGCAGTTATCTTTCTGGCTACTTCAGTTTCATGCTTAGCGCGGGAAGGGAGACCCAAAGAGGGAGAAAAAAAAGAAGGCGGCTGAGGAACTAAGGGGACAAAAGCTGTTGCTGTAGCAGAGGGTAACCCCCTCCTACGGCAAACGCGGAACCTGAGGCTCGGCCGCAGCCTGTGACCTTCCCCTCCCAACAGCCCCAGCCCCGCATGATGACCTCTGGCCGCGCGCCCGCTTTGCTCCGTGATGCTGAGCCCAGCGCCTCGGTGCCTGGAGGTGATTGAGCAATGGACAGGGAACAAAAAAGCAGGTAGAGGGGAGCTAAGAAACCCAAAGGAGCTCAACGATGTGTGGGCACGTAAGGATGAAATGGAGCAAAGTGTTGCTTCTTTGCCTCCAACAGCGTGATATGGGTCATTATTCCTCAAAAACAAAGCATTTGATCTGACCTCCTCAGAGTGATGTGGCTGCGATAATTCAGGAGAAGTGTGGTGGGAGGTTGCAGAAGTCACAGGTTGCTGGGGGCAACCAGGATGATGCTTGTGTCAGGCAGGTGATGAAGGACAGGGTGGGAAGCAGTAAGGAGATCATGAAGAAATGTTTTCTGTGCTGTCCTACCCTTCATGCAGCAGGATCTGCTTTGATTCCGAAGCAGTGGGAGGAAAAAAAAGGTGGAGTTCACACCTCCCTTTCTTTGCAGCTCATCAGTCTTTTTTTCATCTATAGTGGCGGATTTGGGTACATTCCACACACAACTCGCACCTGATTACTTAGAGGAGATTATATTAATGCAACTTTGAGCGTAGGCACTCTTAAATCAGCCTTAATCTTACAGACACAGTGATTTTTTTAAAAAAAATGTTTCTCTTTTTTTTTTAAAAAAATAAAAAGTCATTGCAAGCCTGCCCTCAGAGAAGGCTGCAGCAATTTTACTTCAATAGCTGAAGCCTTTGCAAGCTTGGGGAAGGAAAACTCTGCACTTGCCAGTTTCAAACCCTGGTCAGAAAAATCCCTTTTCACTTAAGCCAAGCCCAGAGAAGTTCACCCAGTAGCCGACAGTAAGAAACAGATTATTCAGAGTGGTGGCCATACGAGGAAGGGACAGCTTGCTCGAGGAAGTTGAGGGTGGAAGTTCCTCATTGGAAAGCCACCAGGGAAAGTCCCGGTGCCGAGCTGGGAGAGGGTGACTGGGAGATGGGAGAAGAAGGGATGAGGGAATAAGGGGAGCGAGCCCAGGGAAGCAGTTGGGCTGGGGGATGGTAGTGCTGGTAAATACTTAAGCAGCTACATCACCCGCCCAAAATATCTCAGTTACTAAAAGCTGCCTACAACTTAGTTATTTGCTTTTTTTTTTTTCCCAACAAGGAAAATATTGTGTCTTGTGGGAAGTCATGAGGATGACATACCCAAGAATATTGCATATTTGATCACTAATAATATAAAGTAAACATCTTTTAAATATTTCCAGAAACATCTGTCTTAGTTTAACTACTGGTTCATGTTGCATTCCTTTATGGAACAATATCCCAGAAAGCAGAGTGTGTGTCACTGCCACTCATTACAAGAATTAAATTTGTGGGATTTTCCTTGTTTATTGAAGCTGAATTCCTTTTAACCTTTAAAACAACGGTTTCTTCTCATTTTCCACTGTTGCATAATACTGATTTTCCAAAAGTTTGAGTGCTTCCCTATGATCTTATATATTTAATATTTGGCTTGGATAAAAAGGGAGCATGATGAGGTAGTGATTTCACTCATACTGGAGGGAAAAAAAAAAAAAAAATCCAGAAAAACAAGCTGCACCAGTTTAATAGGAATACAAGCTTAATTTTCTGGAAAAAAAACCCCAACCAAACAAACCAAAGCATCTTTGAGCATCATAGATGCTCCAAAGGGGGATCAATAGACAAGGCACTTTTGTCCTGTACTAAAGTATATTATGTGTGAAAATAGAAAGTCCTGTATTGAGCAGGTATATGTGCTAGCACTTTGGAGAAAAATATTTCGGTTTACTGCTTTTTTTTTTTTTTTTTTGGAAAATAACCTATCAGTGAAGAGGCAACTTTTTGTTAGAATAAGAAAAGCAAAGCAAAACTTCTTCTGTTACTGGGTCGGGGAAATTCCAGCAATTTTACTAAGTTCTGGTTGTGAATTCTCTGTGACTTTGAATTACGTAGAAAAGTCTTTGGGGGTCATGAATTACATACGTGTGTTTGTCCTTCAACTATCTCTGACAAAGTCAAACTTTTCTCTTTCAGTACACAAGCAACTGAGAAAAAGCAAATCAAAGAAATGCAAGCACCTTTTTGCTCTGTCAGTGCTATAAAGAACCCGGGGTGTGTCAAGTACCAGTTTCCCCGTGGGGATGTTTACATCTCTGGTAGCATCCTGGGAATGTCACTGGTCCAAGTCTGGGTAAACTGTAAGAGGAGGGGAGCTGAAGTTGGGCAAAAGAAGAAAGGGAGGGAGGGAAAAAAATCCAGATTCCTCTGTAAGGCTGAAGTGCTGACCTAAGATGGGACCAACCTGTTTTCAATTTTTTTTCCTTTTGGTTTTTTTTTTTCTTTTTTTCCTCCCTTTTCTTTTTTTCCTCCCTTTTCTTTTTTTCCTCCCTTTTCTTTTTTTCCTCCCTTTTCTTTTTTTCCTCCCTTTTCTTTTTTT
>VWZK01003490.1:35422-69133 GCA_013396935.1 Baryphthengus martii | reverse complement strand
TTTTTTTTTTTTTTTTTTTTTTTCTTTTGGGGTTTTTTTCCTTTTGGGTGTTTTTTTCCACACGGAGTCTGCAAATCAGAAGATAGCAAGACTGACCTAAAGATACAGAGTTAGTTTCCATAGCAATGAGACCTATGAGTTCTCAAAATATTCCAGTCTCTATTAGGCTAGAAGCAGATAAAAATAATTTGCTTACGTAAGGGCGCGCCAGCTCACAGCCAGCAAAAGGCGCTCGATTTTAGGCAGGAGAATCAAGATGATGGATCTCCATATGTACCTGATTCTTGCTGGCCTGGGGAAGAAATGTTCTTGGTGAACGTTCAGCCATGACCCCCCCGTGCCCAGGAGCTTTGCCTGGGCTTTCTGCGGCCAAGTCACGTTTCATGCAGACTTTGGGTTTTTCCACAGGACAGATGGGTTCCTCTCCACTGAGAATGAGAGAAAGCACCAAGCACTGCTCCTTCCTCTCTAGCCTGGCTTTGGGGGGCACCTTGGACCCTCCACCTCCTGCTTTGGGTGAGATCAGATACGCTCGCCAAGGAGGAGGAGCATGTTCTGAAAACACGTGTACTTGAGTGAGTATGTACTTGCAGGAAATCTCCGTGTCCTTTCTTCCCCTGTCTCTTCGGCAAGGTCAAAGTGGAGTGATCAAGACGTGACTGCTCAGGCACTGAATTTCCTAACCACAGACCCTACAGCATCCCAACTGGGGGAGTCTGAAAGGAACGGGAAGTCTCTGCTACCCCACCACATAAAGCAGCCCGTTGTGCTAGCACACCGAGGAGATATCTCTGGCCAGTCTGTAGCTGTCCCCAGCAAATGCCATGCTGCTGTTAATTAACTTAATGTAAGTTGGATGGAGCTAATCCAGAGTAACACTGCAAGGGCAGGACCGCAAATTCAAAATACTTCCGTTTTCCAGTTTTGGTTGTTTTGCTGTAAAAAGGCATGAGAAGGCACCAGTGATCATGCTTGGGTTGAGTGGAATTTAATCATAGAATAGCTCATGAACTGGTCTCTGAAAACACTGTGTTCTGTTAGAAAAATCTGAAATATTTTCCTTGTACTCACGAATTGCACCGAAGTTACTTTGCTTAGAAAGGCTTTTCACAAATTAGCACTGATTTTAAGACTGAAGAGAGTCAGGACTGAAAGGTAAGGCAGGAAAAGCAAAAAAAACTATGGTGAAAAACAATCCCCTGAATATTTTGGACAGTTTCTAAAAGAAAATAAAAAAGGGTGTTAATGACTCAAAGAATCTCAGCATATTAGGAAGAACTAATTTAATTTTCTAACAGCGCAACCTTTTCTGAGACACTCCATTAGCTAATTGAATGCATTTAATATATTTGGTTCCAGCTTGGGTGGCTTTGTTTTCCCATCCACCTTCCTATGGTGAAAAGCAAACAGAACATTCCCCAACAGCAAATTGCTGCTGCTCTGTTCAACAATCAATTTAAATTAGGATTACTTTCCAAGCACTTAATAAGGTGCATGTTTTATGACTGCTGCACAAAAATGACAAAGCTGCGCTGCTGCCTGGCAGCGCTGGCTGGCTGCCAGCGATGGACTGGAGACATCACGGGATCACAGATTTTGTGGAAGTGATTTTTTTTTATTTTTTTTTTTATGTTCTAGCTTGTCACCAGACTGCAAGAGTCTCAACAACACACTGCTGTAATAACCAAAATAAGCAGTAAGTTGCTAATGCCTTCCCACTCCCGGCACACTAGGAAGCATGCCCGTGCTGTAGTTTAGAGGGCGATTAGAGCTTTTGAAGACCAGCTGGCCCATCTGTTCCTGGTACTGCTGCTACTACCAGCAAAGCAGAGGTCAGCTTGGAGGAGCTGCTCAGGTTTATCCATGGCTCTGTCTATGGCACCCAGTTGAGCCCCTGGCAGCTGTGGCGGCACCGTTGCTGCTCCAGGTTGTGCAAACAGGCAAGGGGGTGGAGGGGGGGAAAGAAACTGCTTAATATGTTGTGAGAGCTCCTTCTACCATGGGCACTGGGCAGGGAAGAAGAGTCCTGGGGACAGGAGCTCCCTTTTGAAGCCTGTGGAGGTGAGAGCAAAGAGGAGGGAGGAAAAAGCTGAGCAGAGTCGTGTCTGTGTGTCTGTGCAGCGCATCTCAGGCAAAGCAAAGACACGTTGGCATCTGCTGAGCAGGGGCAGGACAGGTTTCCGCAGTTCTGGGAGCAGGTGGGCATGTTTGGAGACCTACTGTGACTGTGAATGCACTTCAGTCATCACCTGCTGCTTCTCAGGCGACTTCTAGGGAATTCAGGCATTTCCTCCACTTTTTCCAGTGGAGGTCACTGCCTTGCACTCTATTAATGTGCTGTGTTTCCCAGTTGTTATTTTTGAGGGAAGGAGAAGGAAGTACAACAAAACTCCTTGGACAGTCCTCTGTAAATGCCCTTAGTGCTTTTCACTTGGTGTTTCACCCACCTCTCCATTATGAGTTTTTCAGCAGTCAAAGCTCCTGGCTGTGGTGAACCTCTTCAAGTCTTATACATCCCTGGCATGGTGTAAGTTCTTTTCATGTGCATGATTGTGCTGAAAAAGCTCTGCCAGTCTCCTAAGGGCTTTTTCTACTGTCACTCTCCAATTTCTGTAACACATTCCTAGCTGAAGGTGATTATGGCTAATTATTGCTTTATAAACCTGAGATTTCTTTCAAGATGCATTAATCAAAGTAACCCAAGAAATTAATTCTCACTGAAAACTGAATGGGGTTCTGTGAAACAAGGCGCTCTCTCTCACTTCAAAAGGGATTAAATATTCCCTAGAGAGCTCTTCTAGCTGCTTGAAATGTATTGTAGTTTAGTTCTGGAATACGTCTATTGATTTATGACAAAATATCAGCCAAATACTCTATTCTCAATGGTTTTCTGCAGCAGTGGGTGCCCGCGATCGGCTTTCATTAGATCCGTTGAGCTTCAAAGTCAAGTATACCAATGATTTGCCTGTTCCTGGAATTCTCAGAGAACATCCTTATTAGAGATAATTTAAAAACATTAATGAGTGGTTACCATGGACTTTGGTACCGATGCGTTGCTTTATCTTCAGCAACTTGTCGAATCGGTCCTCTCTGCCAAAGTGAAACAGAAACAAATCGTGGTACAATGGTAATCTTAGGGCAGATGTGCCCCTCTCAAACACTACTGAGAAGGAAGAGTTAGGTTCATTTCTGCCTGGAAGATTTAGGTGGAGATAGGACAATGAACCTAGAGGATGTGAAAAATAACAATTGCTGCTTGCTTCCACAGTGTGCGAGGCTGGCAGAGACAGTGGTCCTGGCGGCAGTTTGACTCTGTTAAAATTTTGAAAATAATTATCCAGAGAGGTCATAAGGTGTCACTTAGAGAAATGCCTTCCTGCAGATTTTTTTTTTAAGCAGAGGAAATGTTGCTGGAAAGGCAAGGGATGATTTAAAGCATAACCAAAGGTCACAAATGAAAAACAGAAAAGAGATAAAACTCCAAGTTCACAACAGACTGTACCCCTGAGATCACGGGACACAAATGCAGCCAGGATAGCAAATATCACTGTAAATAAATCAAGGTTCAATCTTCAGTAATGAGCTGTTTTTTAAACTTAACTTGCTTGGGTGAGATAACCACAAGTATTACATTTGTCTTGGGGAGAGAAGCAACAGCACAGCGTATGTGTTTGTCAGCAACACCTACACCCCGAGTAGACTTTATTTGAATTCCTGTCATGCTTATCTGCAGGCAGGACTTGAACCATATGTTGGGAAAAGAATGGGTACAAATAGCTGAATCAGAGCTCCCCTGAATCTCAATAGAAGAGGGTGGTGTAATTGTCCTGACTTCTCTGCTTCTTCGTTTTATTTGCTCAGTGTAATTATCCAAGTTCTGTGCAATTGAGCAGAAAAAAATGTCAGACGCATTAAGTTGTGACAATTGCTGAAGCAATTTATGTTTCCTTATCCTATAGAATTCAGGTAGTGTAGAAGTTGTAGCTCATGATTTGACCGAGCTGTACTTAGACCAGTAGTTGGACAAAGGCTTTGAGCAGGTCCAAGTCCTCCAGTTTGTCTTCCTACTCACAACCGTCCTTCCCTTCACCCTTGCTATCCCAGTCTCTTCTTTCCCTTTCTTTCCCTTAGGATTGTACTAAAACAATTTTGCCTGTCCAGTTGTTTTGCTTCAACTGTTGAAGGATTTAGACACGAGCTTGGAAACATCAGCATTCCCAACCAAAGGCTGAAAAGAGGTCTCATTTTATGTGTGACCCAGTGCCACGGTTACCCTGCTAGTGAGTCCGAGCATCAGGGAACAACTGCTCTGAGGGGCAATTAGATTTCCTCGTGCAGGTGTCGTACCCCAGTTAGGGACATTACAAGGAGGCAGCTAGGTAGACTTTGGTGCTTGGATTCAGGGGTGCAGATTCATCCCCTTCCCTCAGGTGTGGAGGGGCTTGCCTGAACTCCTGTTGCTGTCACAGCAACCTACAGCACAGAAGGGGACACGAACCCTCCTTCCTACCCCGGGCGCAGCAGGATGGGTTGGGGCAGGCTGCTGGCAGCTCCCCCCCACAGCAGCCCCCTCAGCTGCCTCAGTTGACACCCTTGGGGACAGCAAGGACATCCATCACAGCAGTGCCTAGGAGTTAAATTTTTTGGGAGTTGCCTTTTTTTTTTCTTCCCTGATAAGGCACGTTGAGAGATAAGGGGAACATATAGCAGCTCTGTTACTCAGATGTCAGAGGAGATAAACGGAAGTTTTCCTGTGTTTTTTTTTTTTTCTGGCAGATGTGAGCAATGCAGGGTATAAACTCTAGTAAAAGGAGCAGCAGGAAATTCCTCCTAAAACCTGTGAGTTTGCAGGTGATTCCCGCTTTAAGCTTCCAGGTCGCTTTTACCTGCTACAGCTTGAGAAACAGAGCTCCACTGAGTGTGTCTACCCTCCCTGTACCAGCTGCATGTGCTCAGGCTCAAGTTCACAGAGTCAAGTGCCTCAAGTCAGTAGCCTTTGGGGTCAAAAGCACAAGTGCCTGACACCACCTACCCCGTGCTTGCTTTTCCTTGTCTGGCCAGGCAGCCTGGCTATTTCTAGAAAGTGCAAGCCACATCAAGCACTGGGGGATTTGGACCAAGCGTTAGGTCAAAGCCAACATGACAGAGCAATTAGATAATCAGCTTCTGAAATCAGTGGCTATTAAGTAAGTGCAGCCCAGACGTCGTGGTGATTGGCACGTAGCAGTGTTGATGTTGAGGGTCTATTAGCTGAATCAGCAGCTCCTTGATCAAAACCCAGGCAGTATTTGAGAAGAGCGGACGATTCGCCTTCAGTCCTCCTCTGCCCATGGTGGCAGGCCAGGTGGAGCTGTCCTCTGGGTTGGATTTGGCCCACGGGTCTCAGTGCAGAGCTGTCTGTGTCACTACCGAAGCATTTCGATTGCTGTCACTCAATAAAACCTTAATCATATTGGTATTTTGAGGGGTTTTGCTTTCATGGCCCTAAATGTCGTAGAAACAAGCGCAACTAAGAAAGAAAGAAAAAAAAAATAGAGTAAGGAAAAAAGCAGCAAAGCAACTGTTTTGATCAGTAACTTAGGGAATGCTGCTCCTTGGGTCTAGTGTGGGGTTCCCAGCAGTAAGGCCAGAGAAACCAACTGTAATTCCATGCAGCAAATCAAACTCCACACATGTTGCTGACCGGCGGAGGCGTCCCTCACTAAATGACCTGCTCAGGCTTAAACACGCTCAGTCCACAGATATCAGCTTTGCGTCGAAGTCCCGTCTGATATTAGAATTATGCCTTTTTCCTTGCTCTTAGTAAGCGTTTCTGCAGGCCTATGAATGTGTGTGGCACTCCACTCATCGGAGAAAATTGCTTCCCTGCAGTGATTGCTCAATGGGGTGGGGGCAAGGACTTCTTGCAGTGAGATTGCATAGCACGAGAGGCTTCAGAGATAGAAGTGCAGAGCCCTGCTGCATTGTGTTGATTTTCACCCTCTAGCTCTTACCAAATAGGGCTGGGTGGTTATTTTTGTAATTTATTTCATTTACTGGAAAGCAGCTAATGATATTTGTGAATTTGAGCTCAATTTTGCAAAACTTTCTATTGGGGAAAAAAAAAAAATGTAGAAACAGTTTAAAAATAGGTTTGTTGTTTTTTTTTTTCTCTGTTTTGAAGGAAAAATGAGTGGTTTTGCTGTTCCAGTCCTAGAAAAATATTTTTGTTTTGGTTTACTCAAAATATTTTTCTCTCCTGTGTTTTCAAGTTCATTGGTCAAATACAAATAACAGGTTCTTTCATCCTTTCTCCATGGAGACAAAGAGAGTGTCTGTTCTGCCTGTCTGTCATTTTAGCTGAGGAATTTCCTTCGCATTTTTTACAAACTGATGTCTGCCTTCTATCTGAAGGGCTGCTGTATTGTTTACAATGAAAAATTCACTGTACTACGAAATAACATTTGCCTCTACAAGCACATTATTTAAAGCATTATCTAAAGAAATCGTCCTCAAGAAACAAAAAGCGTTTGTCTGCGAAGAGAGTGTGTGTGTTTGGTGCAATCAAGGCGACATAAATAAGGGTTGTGAAGTGTCATCTCTATGGTGACAGCATTAAGACCCTTGTTGAACACGCAGTGTGCTTTCCCTTTCAGAAATTTGGGGCTGTTAACACCGGCAGGAGCACTGTGAGTTAAGAATTAACCGCTTTGTACAATATGTTTGCAAGCATTGCTCTAAGAAGTCTGGGTGTCTAAACGTGCTTGGTTAGAATATCTTAACAGCGTTATCTGTGTTGTAAAGGAGAGTAAATGTAAGCACTGTGTTTTAGCTTAAAAATCCTCAAAGATCATACAACGAACAACGAGATAAAATCTGAATTTTTCGCATAAGTTGTTCTAAAAAGCTATTCATTTTAACTTCACCAAGCAGCTTCAATTGCTTTTCTTTTACTCTGTGTTGAGTGCGATATCTGCAGATCAGAAATGAGAGTAGTGAAATTATCTGTTGATGCTTAGATATTTAAAGAGAGAGACTTGGAATCCATGTCGGCTATTGATTTTTGCATGAAGAAAACGATTCAGCTCCATTTTAGTATTAGAACAAGCACACTTAGAAATACAAAGTAGGCCATAGAATCTATAGACTATAAAAAAGAAAACCCATTGAATGCTGAGAGTTAATTCTGTATTGGAGAGTTCATTTATGAACAGATAACTGATAACAGATAAAACTCTGCCGTATTATGCTAAATTTAACTGATCTTTGCCGCGTAGGGGACCGAGAGGCAAAGCAGAAGGACCTCTGGTTGCCTATTCAGAGCTCAGCTTTTGCTGGCCTCTGATGGCAGGAGCTGCAGAATGTGTCAGGCTGCGATAGTACGTTTTATGCAGCAGCTTTTTCTGTAACTGAGAGATACCTAACCTTCCCTTTTTCTCTTGTTAAAATCTGTGTTGTGTGTTGTCTATGGCAGCGCCCCTGGGACGTACCTACTCACATCAGCCAAGTCTTTCCTAAATGATTTCTGCTTCCTAAGAACACACAGCTCTGTGCAAACCCCTTAGTACTGCAGGTTGGTGCTTTTTTTTTTTTGTTAAGGAAGAAGAGAATTCAGGTGCATGTTGTTAAATTTAGAAAAGCAGTATCACAAACCTAGCGTACATACACCTATACATGGCTGTTACGTGTAAGGTGTATACACACCCTTATTTGTGTTTTCACCAGTTTGGACTCACACCAAATTCGTTTCAGCAGGAAATGGTTGGAGTTTTTTTTTTTTTGCGTAATGGCAGGAGATATTAGTCAATACAACAGTTCTTTCCAGGACCATAGGTCTATTCAGACTTTGCAGAGAAATGATCAATGAAGATGCAGAGTTTGACTTAGAAATGTGGTGTACAGCAGGAATGCAAACGGGGCATCCTCGGGGATCAAATGAGGCTGGCAGAGTGTCTAAATGCTGCTGGCTTTTATCTCCTTGTATCACATTAAGTCACAAAGGATAAGCCTTTAGAAACTAAAGATTGATCAGTTTTGTACCAGATACCAGTTCCTTTCTGATAGACCTGACAAGGTTAGGCTTCTTATTTGCAAGGGCTGGTTCACTCGGACATGTAGCTCCATCCACTTATTACACTTCCACCTGCAGCTACTTTCGTACCGCGCTACTGAATATATTCCTTTGTTTGTGAATAGCAGTGAGCAGGGGAAAACAAACTGGGAGAGCTCCTTCTATTCTCTGCATTCAGGTGGAGGGGGGCGGAATCAAATAAGAAAGTCTACCAATCTGTTTCCCTGTTCTTCCGCCTGGGTAGGGAAGGATAGTGTGTTGTGTGTTTGGGAAGAGAATGCCAGGTCCCCATGAGGACAAAAAAAGGGCAGCTCTTCAGAGCTGATAACCCAGGGACTAGTCTTTTCTACTTGAGGGGACCCTCAGTCAGCTACAGATTCAAGGCAGTCCTACAGCTTTTCTTCAAAGATCCTCAAGAAGCACTGAAGACCCTTTAAGCTCAAAAATTGGTTTCACAGGAGCAGGTATTAAGTCAAGGCAAATTTTATAACTGCAGAAAACTCAGGCTGAAAGCAGACTCTGAAAAGTCTGTACACATGCCTAACCCTGCTCATTCGTTCCATGGGTCC
This sequence comes from Baryphthengus martii, assembly GCA_013396935.1. NCBI lineage: Eukaryota > Metazoa > Chordata > Aves > Coraciiformes > Momotidae > Baryphthengus > Baryphthengus martii. The sequence continues at coordinate 60,514 of VWZK01003490.1, read as the reverse complement.
TCTCTTCCAAGTTCCTTTGTGCTCTAATAACCTTTCACCAGCTTCCTGGGTTACAGCAAATGCTGCACACGCTCCTCTGGCTCCCCAAAATTATTTTTCTTTCCTTCACTGAAGGAGCCGGCGCATCTGCTATTCCCAGCAGTTTTCTAATCCCAACTATGTCACAGCTTTCCAGTTCCCAAGATTTCTCATTTCTACTTGCTTTTCCTAGCTGTCTCACTCCCTCCTTGGGATTGTTCCTCCCCGCCAAGCAGGCTCATTTGCTCCCAGGAGGCATCAATTTCCCTTCCCCTCACCGTGTCCACATAATGAGTTATGTCTATTTTCAATATGGTGTATAACAGACAAAAACCATGAATAACTTTATTTTTTTGTCTTTCAAGAAGGGTAGATTTGGAGGGATACAGAGTGTTCAATATAGACACGCTGTAGCACAATGTAAGAGCACCTTAACTATGGAAAAAACCTTATTTCAGGAGAAAAATACATTGCTGTGTTTCTTCATACTGCCCCTAAAAAATCAAAACCCTAGCCTACTTTGGGCTTCTAAAACTATTATGCAATAAACATAGCAATGTTAAATATACCCATATCATCACCTTTGAATTTGCATGTATATGTATAAGAAAAACATGATGTATATCATATCTATATATATCAATAAGAATGGTCTCAGGAACTAAGCTGTGGGACTTGATGTTATAATGGCATGTAAATACGAATTCAGCTGTAACTAGATATGTAAGAGGCTTAAAATGCAACCTAGAACAAGTGGAAAGAGGAACAAATAGAGGTATCTGAAGCTTGTGATCCGCTTCTGCACCCCAGGCCCTGCATGAGCCTCGAGTAACGCGCGGCTTTGCAGAGTTACCCGTGGCCTTTAAGCATCTGTGAGCACACAAACCCTGTGGGCTTCTTTCTGGTCGTACAGAGGCTGTAAACTTGATGCTTTGGGGGTCTCTGCAGCGTCTGGGAATCAGCCAGGCGGGATCACTTGATGGCTCATGTCACTCCCTCAGCAGCTCCTCCCGCGGCTCTGTCTACTCTAGTCGTGTGGGAAAATGCAGCCCACAGCCTCTCAGCCCTTCAAAGCAGCTGTTAGATTATGTTAAGCAGGATGCTTTAGTCAAGTTACTTTTCAGGCAGCTTCACCCACCTGGGAACATGACTTCAGGCAAACTGCTACCACAAAATATTTCTTGAAGCTTCTGTAAGCCTGGGCTGATGTTTTGCTGAGCATCGTTTTTAATCTAACAGCTGTATTCTCTCTTCTTCCCTCTTTAGCCCATGATTAATCTCAGTCCTCATGATAATTCAGAACAAAACTGCAAAGCAGAGCACAGCTTTCTTCTGCAACTCAGGTAATTTGCTATATGAAGTCTTCCTCACCTTAATCTGCGCTCCACTCCGGAGATGTTTCCTGGTGAAATGGCCGAGCTCCCACACACCCCACCCAATTTCGCCAGCGTAGCGAGGTCTGCGAGGCGATGCTTACGAAGTGGGGGGGTGGGCAGGCAGCACAAACAGTCAGCATCACTGGTACCCTCTGTTGCTGGATGTACCACTCCTATGTAGGGAGTGTGTTCAGGCTTCTGTGTTCTGTAATCACCTATAGCATCTGGGCCTTAGAAACAGAAAAGACAGGGTTAAATTATTTTTGCTACTAACCTGTTTCAGTGTGGTTGTGTTCTTTTGGTTTTGTTTGGCTTTTTTTTTAATCTTATGATTCAACATTTTCTATATTGCTGTTCCCCTTTGCAAGAGCATTGCACTTGTTACACCTTTTGTTAGAGTGTTTTTTCTGGAGTGTGTGGGGGGATCACTTGTGGGTTTTTTTCACAGAAACTTTCCTTTTTCCTGCTCTGAAAACCTGGCTATTGAAAAATTGGCATGGCATGAAACAAAATTAGCTTCCCTTTTCTGCAATTTTTTGTTGTTTTTGATTGGGTACCTACCTGTTAAAATGGTGTTTACAGTTCTATTTACATAAACATGTTCAGTAAATGAATATGTATTAGCCAAAGATACGAATTTAATGTGGCTTTGCTTTGCTAAATTAAGTCAATATAGACGTTCTAATTGAAAATTAAAGTGGCTTTAACTAATTTTAATTTATTTCAATATCAAGTTAAAATATCATCGAAGGCAAAGTCACTTTAAATAACAAAGCCCAGTGATTTGAAGAAACATTTCACGACATTCAGAGATGTGTCTGGAAGGAATTTTGTTGCAGAATTACAAAAGGGTCTGAATGTATGGGATGAGATGCTGTTCCAACTGACCAGATGCCCATCCAGAAGGCAGAGTACAAGAACAGTGAAGCGAAGCCGTGCTCCCTGTTGCTGGTCCACTGAGCCTTCAGGTGGGACATCTGGCTGGGAAGCCTCACAGCTCCCACCCAGCCCGAGTACCTGACTTTTCTTTGGTTGCATTGTGAGATGCTGGAGGATGGAGACTAAGGCACAGAGTTAAGCTCAGCGGTTCACCGGTAGTCTCCACACCCCAGTGAAACACAGGCAATGGTGAGCTTCCCAAGGAGCTCTGAGCTGTATGGTCTGTGGGGACTAAATAGAAATAAGTAAATCAAGTCTTTAGAAAACTTCTGTAGCAACACAGAAAAGATAGAAACTTAAGCTGAGGGCTCATGGTTGCAAGCTGTGTGTCTCACCTGTGCAGACAGGGCAAGAGTCTTATGGGAACTAATAAGTCACCAAAGTCTCTGTAGCATCAATTTACAGCCTGAGATTAGTATTGATATTTTTACTGCCAAAACTGAGGGTTGTTAGCGCTTGACAGCATAAGGAGTTGGATTCTGCCTTAATGATTATTACAAAGTGCTTCGATAGCAGCTTCAAAAAAGATACCCCGAATTTAGTGTGACTAAATTGTTAAGATCACAGTTGCCTGAGAGGGACAGTCCTGTTACCATTTCCATCATCACCTCACACAGGTTTCCAGCTGAGGAGGGAATATCTGTCATCAATATCATGAAAATATGTCAAGATCTAAAAATATTTAATCATTATAGTGGAAGACAGGTCTTTCTTTGGGCATCAACCAGTGTTCCTTCTGTACCCGCCTCAGCCCTAAAGCTTTGTCACACAGAGAGAGAGTATAAAGCATAGCGTGGGTTCAGGCCTCTGGAAAAGCCACAAGCCATGTTTTTAGTTAAAAGGACAAACCATTAGAAGCCTGCTGACAAAGTCTCCTACTGGAGCAGCTGATGATGCCAGACAACTTCATTGCTGGTGGAGATTTAGATCAATTCCCTTCTGGTCTACTGATATTTATGCTATTGCTTCAGATAGCGGAGCTGTATTGCTCCAGACTGAGGATGGAAAAAAATAGATCATCCTACAAACTACGATATTTATCAGAAACTGAAAAACAAAGCGCAAAACAGGAGAGTGAGTTTTCACATGGAGCAGCTCTTGAAAATGGGTGAAGTGAAAGAGGAACAGGAAGGAACTCTTTTTGTGAAAGACTTGGGGAGTTATTCCAGAATAGTTTCTATAATTGAGTGTTAATCCAACTGAACTTTCAAGTGGAGATAATACTTGACTCCTATTCCTAGGCCAAGTATTAATTTCCAAGCCATATGTCTTCTCAGAATTCATATTGACTGAAAATAGTTCACTATGTGCAACAACAATTGAAACCAAGATCGCTCCAGTTCGGTCCAGAGTCAAGTCTGTCTACTAGTAGATGCTGACAATTTTTCTTTCGACTGTATTGCATTAACAGGAAAGGGTATCTCTTAAAACCAGATTCAGTCCTATTCAGCATGGGGCTAAATTTGAAGTGTGGGTCGTCTGTGCAATCCTTCCTTTCACGCTGTATCCGTATTTCCAGCATCCTATAATCAGCAGTTGAGCTCTGAGGAGCAGATACTAACTCAGCCTGCCCCTCTCAGTTAATAGCTGATGCACAGTATGGTTCCAAGGCCTCTGCATGTTGGAGTCCTGCTAATTTATAACATTTTTCACTGGTAATTAAAGTGCTGGGAGATTGTTTCACTAATCCGGTTTACAGCACAGCCCGAGAACAGTCACATCAGCGCAAGCGCAGAGGCAGGGGCATAGGTGCAAAAATAAAAAGCAGGAGCATCTTAAAGCGACTTTGCTGCCAGAGAAAATACAGCTTGGAACGAACTATGTCCTGATTTTTCCATCAGGTTTATTATTTTTCAACTCTATAGTCTCGGACTCTCATCTAACTATACATTCCTCTCTCCGGAGAAGAATCCTCACTAATTACATGTGTTATTGTTCTGTCTGGGCTTCAGAAGGAACAATGTACTGGAATAATCGGTAGAAATTGAATTGTAATTTAATAGAAAGTCAAGCGGTCTCTCAATGCTTCCCACTGCGTGATTAACATTCTGTGAGGAATGCCTTCATGCTTGTCATCCTGAAAGCAAAGTTTAGGCTTTTGCTCTTCCTTGTAGAATAAGGGAAAGGGTAAACAAAGAAAATCAATTATAAAGGTCCCGTTAATAAGGATGAAGATGGAATATATCTGTCACTGGGAAAAACCCTGGCTTGATTCCCGAGGGACTGCCTCTCAGCGGTTTTGGCTTTGCAAAGACGTTTGAGAAGGCTATTCTCGGTCAGATAAAGAGAGGCACGCTCTGTGGAGACTGGAAATCACGGCAGTACGCTCCCCAGCTTGCTCCAGACGCGCCGATTCTCTAGGCACAGTGAAAGACGTATTTATTTGACCAAGCTTTTGGAGAAAGATCATTCCCAGAATGACGAAGAGCAGAAGAGAGGATGGTGAGAATGACAATTATTTAAATAACACTGAGGCTGGTTTTCCTTTCGTTTCAGCGTTACCGCTGAAATATTAATTATAAGCTAGGGCATTAAATTTTATTTCTACTACTGTAAATAAAGAAACATATAAACCCTACCAGTCTTATTCTGCAGCAAGCACATACGCTAGTAGTGTGTATTTAAAAGCTGTGTATTTAAAAGCACAGAACCAAATCACTGCTAAATATGGGACCATTGTTTGAATTCACAACACCCTTCAGGTAATTAGTGTCTTCCCAGTTCCTCAGCAACAACAGAAATAGTTCATCCTGCTGACCAAACAGGAACTTCCAAGATGACAATAATTTGACCAGCTGAAGCTGGTGGTTAGGATTACTACTCGTCGTGGGCACAGTTATAAACATATTTTGTGTAAGGTTTCAGAGAATCAAGGCCAAAATCGGCCTTGTCACCCGATGATGAACATCTTTAACCTCACTTAAGCCAGATAAACATACAGCAAATACCATGTGTTGAGCTTTCAACTCTTTTCTAATGAATTGCACGTGTGCACTTTCTTTTTGTCTGGAGTTCCTGGTTCCAGTTTAACCGGAACGTCCCAATTGCTTTCCAGTATAAAATGGCCACAGCTGGTGTTATCTAGGAATAGATATTTTATAGTGTCTTAATGAAAAGCATAAGCAGGCCCAAGATGTGTGTTTACAGCAGAACCGATTAATTTCCAGATGAGCTGAAGGCACTCTGTGATTTGCAGGAGGAGAGAGCCGCTTGGAAAACAGAACCCCAGGGCCAGTGACTCTGTATCAGTGATAAGAAGGTTTTTTTATTCTGTTTTAAAAGTGAGAAGTCAAGCCATAACAAGTGCTAAATATTAATTTGTGAATGAAAAATGGAGAAATAATGAGAAGGTTCAGGTTTGTTACAGACTTTCATTTCAAACACTACCTCAAAATGTAAGTAAGTCTCTCTGGCTTTATTTTACTTCTGTTATTTTCTTGAAAAGGCAGAAGGAGAGTTTCAGCATCATAAACTGCATTCCATCTTTCATCCATTAAGTGTATCTCCTCTTGGAAAGCACCAAATGGGATTCAGTAAACAGAGGTCACCACTTGTCAGGGACAGCACAGGCATCAACGGTTCCTACATCTCACTGCTGTTTTGTTTTTTTCCTTTTTTTTCCCACCTATTTTTAGAGAAAAAGACATCTCGGACATCTCAACCTCCTGGGTATACCCATGCAGATGGAAATCGTGATGTTCACCTGCTTGGTGTAGGAATCCATCCTCTGAGAACCACCCTGAGATCACCATTTGACATGAACCACCAGCGCTGGGTGGGATGCCACGTGCCACTTCTTCACAGCCCCTCTGCCTGCCTAGCCAGGGCTGCTCACAACACTGAAACAACTGCTTCTCCACTGGACGGTAGAATCTTGTGAGTTTGTTGCGGATTGTTTTGTTTTTTTCCTGGTTATTTTTAACACAGGCCGGTTCACTGATCTCATTTTCCATGTGGCCTCAGGGGTGGCGGGGGGAGCGGTGGCTCAGGGAGAAACAGTTGTGCCAAAACAAACAGTTTGAGATGGGAACAAGTAGCTGAAGGTCAGAACTGCTGAGCAGGCATCATCCCGAGGAGGACTGCACCCGAGCGGTGCTCCCACCCCATCGTGCACACGGATGTAAGTGCCTTTGGGTCCCTGGGGGGGACTGTGCAAATCAGGGGGCTACAGCAATCGGCAGATAAAGGCTGGTGCAGAAGGAAGGTCTAAACTTTTCAATCTAACCCTCCTGGAGGCTCTGAAATCATAAATAGCCCACCAGTTGGAGCATGGAAGTTCAAGCTCTCATAGAGTTGTGGTTCTTCTTTAGCATTTTCCTTCTTTTTGTAGATCTTATGGAAACAGACACAGGCGGCCCTTAAATACAAGAACTATCATTCCAATACCCAGTTTAGATACCTTCAAAAGGTAACATGTATACTCTGCTTTTATTTACTTAGCTTTTTCTCCTAAACTTGATTAAGAGCCTGAGGCTGGAAGAGAGAGGAAGAAATAAAAGCAAGCTCTACCCTCTTGACACCTGCTACCAGTCCTTCAAGCCGTTAATCAGGGTCCTCTATGAGAATGACTGAAATGATGTTTAACACCAAGATGGATGAGGCTCTGAGCAACCTGATCTAGTGAGAGGTGTCCCTGCCCATGGCAGGGGTTTGGAACTCGATGGTCTTTAAGGTCCCTTCCAACTCAAACCATTCTATGGTTCTATGATATAGTGAAGAAGTCCTGCTTGGTCAAGTTTATCATTCAGTTTATCATTTTTGCTTCGTTGAGAAGATTGTTTCTGAGACTACGTGAGAAGGTCAAATCCCTTTTGACCTTAGGGTTGCCAGCTGGATCAGGACATCAGTAGAATTTCTAGGATAGAGCTGTGGAGGTATGTGAGTGCACTATTTTTTTAAAAAAACTGGATCATGACAAGAGCGCCGTGTGTTTTGTTGAAATTGGAACCAAGAAGCTTACAGATTCTATTACATAATTATTTTTAAGGAATTATTTAAGGGATTTTAAAAAAGAAAGTCTTCTAATCCTTAAACCACTGGAAATGAGACAGTAATCATGGGCCTATCTGGAATATTAGGAACCTGAAGCAGAGGTGCCTGGCTGTTTATCTTAGGAGTCCTATAATGCATATGAATAATGTGCTAATTCTGAACCAATCTGCTAACTTGTAAATCTGCAAGAACACACTTGTTCCATTACGTGCAACAGACCTCTATAAATAATCAGGTGAAATTTACTTTTCCCTGGACGAGATATCAGTGTCACTAATAGCAAGCTGTGCATTCTCCATTAGCGATTAAGTTACTTCTGGTGCTTTAAAAATAACCTTGACTACTCCTCTCATCTCGGAATTGCCTGGCAGAAATCATTCAGAGGAGCAATGCCTCTGTCACACAATACCGTTGCGACGTTATTGGATTAAGGACAGTCAGCAAGAAGAGTCCAAAAGCACTTCCCAAGATTAGTTTCTCGGGAAAAGTGCTTTCCCCGGAAAACCTGTGCTCCTAAGAGAGTATAATCCACCAACTACTGAGAGTAATAGCAATCTTACCACGATTATTAGATAAAAAGCCAGGTAGAAAAGCTCTTTGGTAGAAAAACCTCTTAGGACAGCATGTAGCACAGCTGTTGGATCGAAACCGATTTATCCAATTTGACATTTTTTTGAAACTTGGCTCTATTTTTTAATGTTATTAACAGCACTGCAGGAGAGTCGAGTAGGTAAATTGACAGACTGGTTTTGTCACCGGGTGCTATTTATACAACTCACACCATGCAATTTTACCGCTGTGTGCTCCTTCTAACACGGAGTGGGGATGGTATCTCGTTGGCTCATAGCGAACAGGCAACTCAACAGGACCTCCAGATATTGTGCTACTGAATATGTCAGTGCTGCAGCTATATCTTGAATATTGTGTGCTCTTCTGGTTCCCCATTCCTGCCAATTTCATGAATTACCCCTTCAAAAGAAAAAAAACGTACTGAAAGTACTTGATGTGGATTTACTTATTTACCTGTGCCCGCCTGTTATTCTGAAAACTAGCAGTGATCTACAATTTTAATTCTATTTTAATTGTATTTGACTTCAATTTTTTTCAGGAAGTCAAAACCTAGAATTGCTAGAAATAGATTTAAAACATCAAAGGAAAATCTTTTTCATGCCGTTCATAGATAAATTGAGTCACCTTTTGCTGCGAAGAAGTTGCAAGGCAAAAACCATGGAGGAGGTTTAAGAGCAATTCTGGCAAGGATATTAGATATCATGAATTCTTAATCTGACCTCAAACTGTAGTTTTTATGTTCCTGTGACTCGCACCCCAACAGAAGACACTACTACTACGTATAACTTGATGAGCACACGCTCATATATTCAGTGCCACTGGAATACATACACTGTAACGCAATTTATACCATCCAGATATTACTTCTAGTATCGTGGCATTTCAGGAAAAAATAGAATATCAAAGTACAATTTCTACAATTCACGTTGAATTATTACAAGATACAAGTGCACCGAAATGTATCGGTCTTTAAATCAGTACTATTAAAAAAAAAAAAGATTATTAGTGTGAGCCTAGGTACAGACAATCGTAATTTAAAAGCAGGCTCCAAGACAAATTCAGATCCATTTAATGAAGGTCCATCGTTTTTAGTCCATCAGTTTTATTCTTGAGTCTGCTCTTTTATACTGGTGCATTTGAAATTCAAATGGAGCTGTAGCAGGATAACATCTCTGTAACCGCTGTTAACTAGAAACACCGAGACATCCTCGCTGGCGCTCAGCAGGAGGTTTTCATTCAGCCCCTGGACCAGAACCTCCTTCTCTCCTCCAATACAATCAGAGGCTTTTTTTTTTTCGTTCAATATGCAGGTGCAGAGCACACTTTTAAAGTAATGAATGAGGACTGCTGAGCAGGGCACAAAAGCTTCCACATTGAAAACGTATCCAGTTCCTGTTACTGTCTCTGGGTGTGCGTGCCCAGGACACAATAAATAATCCCTTGTGGTTGAAATATACCCAGAAACTGACTCCACATAAAAAATATAAACAACAAAAGTAGGGGTTTTTTTCCTATTTATGTATCAAGCTGTTCAATGAAACAAAACCTTCAGTACCATTTAACATTTTTTTTTGTTGTTGTTGCTACTTACTCTTTCTTATCTGGATTGCTTGTATTTTTATCCCTAATCTGTCTCACCAAACAAAGGTTCACTGGACAAAGACCATCAACGCAGCAACGCTGCCCTTTCCCTGGTCCAGTAGGACCTGCGGTCTTGCTCCAGGCTGAAGCAGCAAACCTGCTGTGTGAGGGGCTCCAAGACCCTGGTGCCATTACCCACCTGCGAATATCACCTTTGGCTTCACAAGTTCTTCCCCCACTGAGGCTCTGTGGTGGGAGAAGGGCATGGTGGGGACCCTCCTTGCCTGGGAAGGGTCCAGCCCCTGCTGCATCTGGGCTCCTGTGCCCACTAGTGTGGTGGCTGCAGGCTCTTCCCCGCAACGCGGGTGCCGAGGACGGGTGCAATGTGACGTATTGTCCCCGTGGCCCTGCAAGGACTCCTGGCACTGGCCTGGCCCGGCCCGATCCTTCCACTGGCAGGATGGTAAAATGATTTGTCTTTAGGAAACTAGAGTTGTACAGACCCCGATTTTTTGGGTTTCAGCTGCTATTTGCTGCTTCAGAGGGTCTTTATCCAAAAAGGTGATTTCTGGGTGGAACTTGTGGCTCTTCAGGATCTTCCACTCCATGAAAGTGGTCAACATGAGGACATGCGGGTCTTTCTTTCTAAGGTTACTTTTTTTTCTGGTTCACCCGGTAATTTTGTTGAGATTTTTCTTTGTTGCTGGCAAAAGATATGGAGTAAGAGAGCTCCAGACAAAAGTCTGGCTGGTGTGCCTGTCAGAGCTGCCTTGATTTCTGCTGATCCTCCAGCTGCTGGTTCCATCTGTTGTCTCCTGCTTTTTCTTTCACTCGTAAACACCTTAGGGCACGAGCCATTTCTGTGTGTGCGAATCGAAAAGGATGAGCATGATGCAATACAAAGCCCCAGTGCTTCAGCAAGACATCCAACATTAAAAATGCTCAGCAAGAGGTTTCCAGTGTATTTCCAAACACATCTGAAATGAACTTCTCATTAATGAATAATTAAGGATAGCACAGTGTTCATTAACACTCTAGTTAAACATATGTGGCAGCTCTGATTGTATACTGAGAGCTGTTGGGTTTGTTTTGGGTTTTTTCAGTAGTTTTCTTTTTCCGAACCGTCCTTAAAGGGCAATGTCTGAGCATTTGATTGGTGATGTGTGCCTGTGCACACTCACTGCCAAATGCTGATCTTCTGAGTAAGAACTGAACCAGTGGACACTGGCTCTGAATCACCAAGGGTTACTTGTTCTACAACATTTTGCTCCTGCCTCTTCATCTTGACCCTCCAGCTGCTCCTCCCAGATGTGACTTTTCTGTTTCCCTTCCTCTTCCCAGTCTGGTTTCTCATTTCTCACTCCTCCTTTTGCTTTCCCAATAGCCTCCTCCCTAAGCCTTTCAGCCAGATTGTTTTGTGCTCTGTCATGTCAGGGTGGAAGCACACTCAGCCTCTGCCAGGCATCTCCAGAACCTGGGTTACAGCCTCCTGCTCTCATCTGCAATGGTCGTCTGCCATGGTGTGCCGCATTGCCTGGCTACTGGGAGGCAGCAGACAGGCTCTGGGGCTGGCTTCATAGAATCAATCATTCCGATTAGAAAAGACCCTTGGGATCATCCAGTCCAATCATTAACCTTACTCTACAAAGCTCAGCCCTAAACCATATCCCCCATCATCACATCTAAACGACCTTTAAACACATCCAGGGATGGGGACTCAACCACCTCCCTGGGCAGCCTATTCCAATGTCTGGCTACTCTTTCTGTGAATTTTTTTTTTTCTAATGTCCAGTCTAAACCTACCCTGTTGCAGTTTGAAGCCGTTCCCTCTTGTTCCATCACTAATGACCTGTGAGAAGAGACCAGCACCAAACTCTCTATGATGCCCTTTCAGGTAGTTGTAGAGAGTGGTGAGGTCTCCCCTCAGCCTCCTCCTCTTCAAACTAAACAGCCCCAGCTCCTTCATCCTCAAGCCCTTGTGGTCGTGGAAAAGCGTAGCCATTTAAAATACCAGTGTAGCTAGAGAGGTGTTGCACAAGCGATGCTACACTTGTTAGGCGTGCTTATGTTGGTATTGATTTTCATATGGGATGGGAGATGATAACCTTTCTTTTTCTTGTCTGTCTTTACACTGTACAAACTTCTTCACAGTTGATGGTACATGTCTAATTATAAAAGACCACCCTTCTAATTGGCACAGTCATACTTTGCACAGAAAAAGCCTAATAGGACACAACAATAAGATGGGAAAATACGACTGCTGTGTCGTTGGACTACAGATTAATTAATGTGACTTCAAAATTTTCAGCACCAACAAGAACAGTAATGTAATTAAAGAAGCTGGCAAAAGTACATCCAGTTTTCAAAGCAGCTGCAGGGCGGGCATCAGGATTTTCTCAGGCCTTACGATCAAGCTGTCTTGCTGGAGGGCCCTGTTTCTGAGATGGACGGAGGTATGAGGCAGCACTGCAGCTGCAGCACGCGCTTTGCTTTTTCTACCTGCGTAGACTTGGTAGTTTGTTTTATTTTAAAGCAGGTTTTCTAAATGAATGACCATGACAGCTGGGTGCAGCAATCTCTGAATACACGAACGCAGGAACTTGCTGCCAAGGTTTTTGCTGAAAGGCTAGGGACAAGAAACAACTTTGGTTTTGCTTGCTGGGTTTTATTGGTAGCACTATTAATGATGCCATTTATTTGGTAGCAATACCATTGTAGGTGATGTGAGCATAGTAAGCCATGCTCAAGACTTTACCCTTAATACGTGATTTTCATGCTTCCCAAGGTTTGACCCTGAGGATTGTGCTTTGTCACTGCATAGCTTGGTTTGAGGCTTTTTTGCTACAAAAATGAATGTGTTTGTCAGTACTTAGGGCAGGTCTGAATTTGGTTGAAAAAAAAGCCATGGAGATCTCAGGCGAATTGTTGTTTTCTTGGAGTATTTATTGGCATTGTCTACATTTGAATCAATTCTGTCCAGCTGAAGTTGGGGCAGTGACACTGCAAAATGCATCCAAATTAACAACCACTAGTACCAAGTTCAGTTTGCTTGCCACAGACAATTAAACCACTCATTCCAGTTGCCAGTCTCTCTGCTGCAGGTTGCCATCCCCGTAGTGACTGACTGGATGCCACATATCCCCACCTTGGTGAATAGTGTTTGCTTCAGTCCACAGTGTGGCAACTTAGTTTCAGCTGCAAAGATTTTTTTGGGTGAAGATGCCGGACTCTGGACTGGAACAGCTGAGGTGTGGACACCTGCTCTTCTGCCATCCCTGCTACAGAGAGGGAGAGGTCAGGAAATCAAATACTAGGATTAGTAATGCGATATACTACAGGAGGAAAATTCACCGGGGATCATCTATTAGATCCTGTAGACTTCTGAGAGCATGTTAAAGTCTTCAGCTTTGGGGAGGCTTTTTTAATTATTGTTATTTTTATTATTATTTCAAAATTTCAGTAGACTGAGCTCTTCTACGACTTACACTCCAGTGAGGTATGGTAGAGCTGGCCTGTTCTCCCTGCACTCGTGGAGTGAACCACACGCAGGAAGATGTTAAGAGGACTAACAGAACTCTGAAGTGGATGATCTGCAGCCACATTAATTATTTATCATGTTAGCGGTTGAAGAGTTGTGCTAAATCGATCTGTGGCAAGATAACACGGATTAAAAGCTGCTTAAATATTTAATTCTGGGCTCTTTCTATGTGGCAGGAATTTGAATGGAAGGCTACACGTGAGTCAGGCCTGGAATCAAATTCTCAGTCAAGACAAGAGATCAGAATAAAAGGTACTATTTACATGTCAATAGTGATTTATTAGAGGAGGAATCTCTTGCATGTAAACATTTTCATGGAAGACCAGAAAATTTTCCCGGTGCAATTCTCTAAATACATGACGATAGGTGGAGATTTTCTTGCTATTAGTTCATTTTTCTGGGTACTTTAATTAAACTTTGCTGCATCTGAGGTAGTGCGACGAGGCACTGCAGGGGGAGAGTGAGCCTGAAAGCCTGTAGGAAGTGAAGGAGAACTATTGGCTGAAACTCCATATGTTTGCTGCAGCGTTGCAACACTGTACAGCTGGAGCACAGCTTGAGTGAAATGAATCCGTAGATGACTGGTGAGAGGAAGTAAGGGGGCTAGTTCTGACATTGGAGATATATCTATATATGTCTGTGTATATATATATCAGGCAAAAGAATTTGCTGATGATTCTGCACAGGGGCTTGTAGTAGTAGGGGAGGACTCCGGGAGCCGGTGCCCTACATGTCAGCAGCACCAGTTAAAGTGCCTTTGACAGCGAGATAAGTTCTGTTAAATAAAAAGGTCGGCATCACTCCATCTGAACAAGAGCCACTCAGATCTTCTCAGCATGCTCAGATTGTACTGCATTGACCCACAAACTTTTTTGAAGGACTTTGTGGTATCGTTAATAAGAGTTTTGAAGGTCAGCAGGCACTTTCGGTTGGCTTAGGTGCTGCAGTTCCAAATAAATCCTTCCCTGCCTTCTCCCAGTCTCTGCACAGAGAAACATCCTTAATGTAAAGCAGGCCTGGTCCTGAAGTAGAAATGTGTTTGATTTCAGTGCGTTCAGGCTAGAGTTATCTTTAGTGAGAGGAGGAGGCTCCTGCCTACTACAGTTTCTTCCTTCCCTTTCGTCTCACTTCATTCCTCCACGTACCAGAAAGCACTTTGGCAGTTGAGGGTATTTGTCTTGTTTTTTCTCACCCTTCACAAAGACTGTCGTGCATGTTAAACAGAGGTTTGGGTTTTTTTTTTTCCCCTTCGGAGCCATTTTCCTCCGTAGGCTCTCTGAGCTGGCCAGCCGCCAAACAGTAGGGTGAGCTGCATGAAAAAGCCTTGATCATTGACAGGCTGTCTTACAATTTCTTTCTTGTCTTCGAGATGCAGATGGATGTTATTAGAAAGGTTTTTTACGTCGAATGTGCGCGGCTTGTCCACATGCCCGAGATTAGTGCTCAGTGCTCACACCATGCTTTTTCATCCTCGAAAGGGCTTTATAAACACCAGCCCTCAGAATGCCCCTGCCAGGTAGGTGCACGCGTTTGTTTTGTTGTACGCTTTATAACAAGGAGGGGACACATGTTCGGGACTTGTTCAAAGATGTATCACACAGCAAGCGTTATAAAGGAAGGAAATCTTCACACTTTCCTTAATGCTGTTCTCTGATGTTTTCCTGTCTTTAAAAAAAAAAAAAAGCAATCATGACTGCATCATGGCATCGTGCTTTTCCCTATGAAAGAAGTCATCAGTGACATAAAAAATTGACAGGTATTTCAGGTTATAGTACTACTAGATAAATACGCAGCATTTTTTACAACTTATGAGGCTGAATTTCCTACTGCACTGAGCTTCAATTAATACGGCAGAAGGGGAGCCTAAGGGAATTATCAAAGAGACACGAGTTCGATAGAAGATTCGGAGTGCTTGCCTCAAACCATACTTCAAAACAGTGATGAAAAATGCCTGTCTTCTCAGCTGAAAGGACAGTGCAGGATGTCTTTTTTTTTTTTTTCTTTCCCTTGCTTTAACTGCATGATTATAATTAAAACAGCTACAGCAACAGTCACAGTATGAACCCCGCTTCCACTGAAAATTGTTGTAATACTGTATTTCATCTCAGTGAGGGGGCTAAAATAAGCTGTAGCTGTGAAAGGCATCTTTATAATTATGTATTCTCACTGAGCTTTTACTGGCATGACTAGGTTGGCATGCTTTACCTTGTACAGGCAAGCCAGCAAAAGTTTCAAGTGTCGACCAGCATACGTAAAATGGCTAGGGCCAAAAGCACTCTCTGAGATGTGGTTTCCAAACTAGGTCGGCAAGCCCTTGAAGAGTGTCTAATAATCAGCACTGAGGGTCTTTGTAGCCCCGGTGAGCCTCAGGGCCTGCACAGGTAGCTGGAGGAAATTGGCTTGGAAAACAGGAGTCACCTTAGCCCCATAAAGAATTGTTCATCAGGCTGTGAGCTGGTGAGGCACTTGTCCTGAATGGACTAGCAGGGGCTGGCTGGTAGGAGACTACAAGCAGAAGTATTTGCTTGGTAGATGTACAATTATGTTAGGCTTTCTGGGTAAATAGGTTGGGAATAGCCTGTTTAGTTGAAGTCATGGGGAGGGTAAAGCCAGATAGGCTAAAGCAAGCATTTATTTTCATTCTGCTCCATCTTCCCTATTCTGACTAAGCTTTGTTTTCTTTAAGTTGGTTTGTTTTGTTTGTTGGTGGTTTTTTTTCACTGAGTAAATAATCACATAGTTATATGCAGTGAAAAAAAGGACTCTGCAGCATCTCAGGAAAGATGTTAAGAATGAGTTACTAAACTCTGCTGTGGCAGAGAGGACTGGATGCTCATGCTGCATAGAGTAGGGTGAAGGAGTGGGATGGAACAAACTAGTCATGCTTTTTTAACCCCAAAAAGGGATCCTTCCTTGTTTTCCAGAATAATTCTACATTTGGATCTTATCTCCCTCTTGCTGCTCTGGGAAAGGATATTGAATTACTCTGGAAGAAGACAAAATGTCAGTTCTTTTCTGATTTTCTGAGCATTATACGGTATTTCGGATGAATTCAGGGAAATGACGGGCAGGAAAATTACTTTATGGGAAATTTCAGCTGGAACAAGTTACCACATTTTTATAGATTGCACATCCATAGCCTTTAATGTCAGCTACCCTATTTCACTTTGTAATCGTGTAAGTACATCTGGGCCAATTACGCATTTTCAGTTGCTTTCAAAAGAGTTGCAAATACCTGCGAGAGGTTGAGGATACCCTACCATTTAATCTTAAACAATGGAGGCAGAGAGGTGGTCTACCAGGGCTATGATGCATCTGCATGCGTTTGATGACAAAACTTAATGTGTGTTCATTGCAAAACCGTGAGGTGCTTACAGAGGTTTACAGATGTGGTGAGCAGGACCCTTACTGAAAATATGTTCGTGATGAGCGTGGATTAAGATTACAGGTACTCCACATAAACCTCCAGAAAGTCTATTTGAATATAACAAAATACCCGTGCAAATACTTAAGTTCTGGAACACAAGGGAACCAAGACAAATTAATTAAAGATGAATTTTTCTCTTGCACTTCAACTCCTCCAGAGCAAGAGGAATCTAACTTCATACCTGAACGCAATTGTAATGCGAAGGCTTGGGGCAAAATTGTTAGTTGTTCACATGAATGGAATGAAGTTATACAGCTCACTTCCACCTGAGAGAAGAACCATTCCAAGAGTTCGTGAGTCGCTAACAAGACGCAGATGTTGCCATTGGGTGAACAGGGGCAAGATTGTTTTGTTGTTCGTCATGCCCCCCTTCCCAGGGGCACGGCTGAGAGCTGTCTCTTTCCGGGTGTTTAAAACAGTACATGGCTTTTTTTTTAGTTAGAGACCAAAAGAGGCATATCCATCTTCTGCCCCAACACAGCAAGAACTCCCTGTAACCCTAACAGAGGTCAGAAGCAAGGTGCAGGTCCTTAGCTGTTATAAACTAGCAGGATTTTGTTGATCTCATTGAAATACCTGGATTTTAATCAGATGAGGACCTGGACTGTAATATGAAGATACACTGAAGCAGGAGAAACGATCCATCCTAGCTCTTCTCCCGCCAAAGTATCTACTTGCTCGCATGGATGCTAATTGCACATGAACAAAAGCATGTGGATGCCAAACCCCTCCCTCCAGTTTATTTGCAGGAGGATACTTCTGAAGTGTTTCAAGACTTCCTTATCCCAAGGACTAAATTCATTGGGCTGTCTCCAATTCAGCTAGCTTGAGCTGAGGAAAGAGAAAGAAAAATGAAATACGGATAACAGGAGTGTGCTTACTGTGGCAGTGCAAGGGGCTCTCATGAAGCCAGTCAGGTGCCAGTATATGTTAGCAGTTTTTTAAGTTGCTAATCACACAACGAAGGGAAAATTCCTAGCAAACAGCTTCCCCCTGACAAAATCATAGAATTCATAGAATCATAGAATTGCCAGGGTTGGAAGGGACCGTCAAGATCATCGAGCTCCAACCCCCTCCTGCCATGGCAGGGACACCTCCCACTAGAGCAGGTTGCCCAGAGCCCTATCTAACCTGGCCTTAAAAACTTCCAGGGATGGGGCTTCCAGCACTTCTCTGGGCAACCTGTTCCAGGGTCTCACCACCCTCATGGGGAAGAACTTCTTCCTAACATCCAATCTAAATTTCCCCTCCTTTAGTTTGAATCCATTCCCCCTTGTCCTATCACTATCCCACATCCTAAAAAGTCCCTCTCCTGCTTTAGTGTAGGCCCCCTTCAGGTGCTGGAAGGCCACAAGAAGGTCTCCTTGCAGCCTTCTGTTCTCCAGACTGAATAACTCCAAATCTTTAAAGAGTTCATGTTTTTTCAAAAAGCTGCATCTTCCAGAGTCACTTGATTTCCCGCAAAACACTAATCTCAACTACCTCTTTCTGTACAATTGCTTCCCACATTCTGGTTTCTCTTCCTGACTTAGAAAACACATTTACAAGATACACTTGTCCAGCTGCGGATCTTCGTTGGCAACTTCCCCATGATAGTTGCTTTGCTAAGCACAGCAATGAGAAGCAATTTTAAGAAAATTATTTATTATTTTCTTTATTTTTTTTTTTTTTTTTTGAAATGAAAAGTGAACCAGACAGTAGGTTCCCATGTTGTTTTTTTTTCCAGCAGTGTTACAACAAGGCAATGGTGGATACTCTCAGGACAAAGCAGTTGTTACAGCAGTAGGAAGACAGTTTTTCACAGCGAGCTGCTGAATGTTTAAACGCTATTGTAAATATCTGCTTCATAAATTAAACAAAGAGCAAAACTGACAGAAAAAACTGAGGGAAAGTGGTAATTTATTGCTGTCTCTCTTCAATATAGATCCAGGTAATACAAGGAATACATTGTGTAAACTTCTGCCCCACAGTTAGTGACTGCCCACCTGTGCAGCGCTGCTTATTTTAGTCTGTTCCTCCACGTGTCTATTTTTGTACAAGTCAAGGATTAATTTAATGATTGAATTTATCACCGTATATTTGTACAGAAGCTGAAGAACCCAGTGGAAATAGAGATCTCTTTGTATTCGGCTCTTTAGAAGAAGAAAGGAATAGAAAGTTTTAATTTTCACTGCTGACACAGACGATGGCAGAGTCTGCCTGAAACAAACTTGGTCATAATATTTTGAACACAGGGTATTTTTATTTTTTTTCTATGATCTGTCTAATAAGAGTTTTCTTTGACTATAGTTGCAGTGAGGAGCTCTACACACACAAGGTTAGGCATTTTGTCATTAAATTGTCCGGAACTTTGCAGATGATTCCACAATCTTCTATCACCTTGGTAACTTACCACAGTGCCAATCCATCTGGACTATGCTTTCTTGGGATAAGGTAAAATTAGATTTTAATGCTGTTTAATTCCAGGTACAGGACGGTTTCTTCCTGGAAAAAATAACTGGAACGTAAACGGACGGCGCGTGCTGTCACTGATGTGTAAGTAACAAAAACGATTAACTTTTCTAGCATGTACTGAACTTGAAGTTGATTCTATCTGTTTAAATCGGTACCTAGTACTTGTCACATTATCCCATAGGTGTGAACGTGTTTTGCCAGGATATGTGTGCACAGCACAGAAACATTCGGTGAGGCTCACACCCACACCCCCCCATATGCTTCGAACAGCTCGAAGCGGTGACTGAAGACGGCTGAACCGCAGAAACACGGTACACCACGACTGCTAATTTCAAAGCAAGGGAGTCATTTATAAAGGTTGTTAGGAAGCAATGTAAATGCAAATGCTCTTCTAATAAGGGCTGGTAGTATCGTGTTGGAACGTATTTGTGATGCACTATAAGCGTGTTAAGGATGACGGTGACAAGAGTCAAGAGGTGAAAGGTGACAGGAGCGTGGCATTCGGGGACTGGGTCCAAGGAATAGTTCTAGCATGGGCTGGGCTTAACAGTGCACTAAGCAGCGCTTGGTAGCAGAGCGAGGACGGGCAATATCTGGAATAATTAATCAATAATTCATTACAGAAAAATGCTACCAGCTGTAAACTTAATTTGTAGAATAATGCCCTGCGGTAATGCCAGAAGTTATAAATATATTCATATTTTTTTTTTGAAACAGCGAGTACTGAACGAAGCCAAACAGTTCAGTCATATAATAAAGCTGACTTTAAAAAAAAAAAAGAAAAGAAAAAAGGTTTTTGATGGTAGACAGTGAAAATCAGGCAATTGGTATAGAATCCTACTACTGAAAATCGCACATTTGGAGTGAAAGGTCTTAATAACAATGTTAACAGCAAATTTTTCCCTTATAAATATTTCATATCTTTATGCAAGAAGAAAATTCCTACCTCCTATGTGTTTCATTTTCCTTGCAGAGCTTTACATGTTTTATTTATCATTCTGCATGATCTATTAGATAACTTCATCATCTTCTAGTGTTTAATGAAAAGCAGCATCGTTGGATGTTAATGATCATCTGGTTCTCTCTCATTAATACGTATGAGTTAAATTCTTTTAAAGACTTGACTGGCTTTGAATAAATAGTAATCCTGCCTAGACTGACTTCTAGACAATGTCCCCTTTTCATTCTTCAGCACAATCATATAACGCTTAAGTTGTAGAAACTTCAAAACATTATTTTAAACAATTTTACTGCAGTTATTTTAGAAAGAATAAATTCGGGGGTTATTTATTTATTTATTTTTGTAGGAATTATATTGGTTTGAAACCAAAACATCAAAATGTATTTTTGGGTTGTAATTTGTTCAGTAATTAGAACTTCAAAGGCAGTGAATAAGAATGTAATATTTTTTCCTTATTTGAGACGTTATTTACTGAAACATAACATTAAAAATACGTATGACAGCAAATATATAGTTCACAAAACTATCTGCATTACAAGATACTTTCAACAATTGAAATCGCTCGTATGTATATCCTGCCTGTATTAGACTTTGCTTGACTATTTGGAAAGGAGTAGAGTGCATTTTTTTCACCTATATGTCATTCAGAAAGTGTCATCTAGCTAAAAGAACCCTGGTTTCAGTCTGATACCTTTGTTACTGTGTAGTGGGTGCAATTCCAGACCCAGCACAGGGCACCTCTCCTTGCTGGCAGTCTGTCCTGAAGTACACCAAAGCACCAACTTACTGCCACACGCTTTGTGCTCTCCCCCTGAAACAACCTTTTTCCCTACATGTCCTGCTGACGACAGAAGATGCTATTTGAGTATTTCTAACTCCGTGTTAATTTTCCCTTTAAAAAACACTCGAAATGCTGCTAGTGCTATTAGCAACAGCACTTTACAGCGCTTTCCTTATGCCTCAGAATATTTTACCTAAGAGGTTGAGTCAACAGCTTTCTGCTTCTCTTCACAGCGTGAGAAGCTGAAGCAGGTGATGTTGAAGCGAGGTCCCGAGCGCCCCTTTTCCAGTGGAGGTGCTGGGGCAGGAGACTCGCAATCACTTCCCATCGTTACTTCCACTCCTGAGAGATAAGGGCATGCCTGTAGCGTGGTCACAAGCACGAATGAAGCCTGTATAGACCTGCCTGAGCTTTACTTCAGAAATGCAGACGTGACCTTCAAGAGTTCCTGCTTAATTTGCTCAGAGTTCGTGCCGTACGCAGCATAGGAGGCCACCATCGGTTGCCGTGCCTCCCAGGTGCTGCCGCACGAGCGGTGTCGGCCACTTTTCCTTTTGTCTGGGTACCTCTATCAGTGCAGCTGAAGGGAACACTTTGGGAGGTTGTGAATTCCTCTCCAAAGACCATGTAAATGCTTGGACAGTCGTATCATGCTGGTCCCTGAGCTGCTGCTGCTAGTATTAAACTAACTGTTTAAAGCCGATTTGCATACATTTGCAGCTACAGCAGAAGTCGAATGATAAATATTCCCAAATGGAGCTATGCAAATAGTGGCAAATTCTGAATAAATGGATGAAAGGCATTCTAGTAGGCAAAAATTCTTCTCTTTTTCCTGTAAGAAAAACCCAATATATACATTTTGCTTTACGGCACAGGCCAGATTCTCTTTTATGACCTTTTTGAATTGTGTACTGCCTTACAAGTATAAAAGGACCATAAATGGATGGTAAACATTCAAGGATTATTTTTAAAACAGACTGTGTTAAGTCACCGATATCTTCCTATTCTACCCTCTGGTTCAGGGGCACAGAGTGCTGGTTTTATACCGTGCCTCTACATGAGTCATTGGTGGTTGATAAATAGCCACGTAACTAAAGGATCTTGTGTAAAAATCCTATCAAACAAACCCCCCTAAACAAATAAACAAACAAGCCACAAGCCTTTCATCATGTTGTAAAAGATGATAAACACCCGAGTTGCAAATGGTAATAATCCCTTCCACGTATAAATCCTGAAAGGTGAGAGCCAGCATTCTTGGAAACGTTGCCATCCCAAAAGACAAGGCAGAGAGGCTAAACTTGTTCAAAAGAGATAGTCTCCCCTTGGCAGTGGCCTCACTTGTACCTGAAAGCATTCATCTTAGACTTAAAATCTGATTAAATTGGCTTCTGCCTAGCCCAATGGGGTTGGCTGCTGTTCTCAAGGTCGGCTCTGGAGGGATTGGCCAAGTTGACACCTCCGTCCACCTCCACAAACAGTTATGAAAGTAACTTTTTTTTTTTTATGGTTGCTGAGAAGGTGCCAGGAGAGAGCCGAGAAGGAGACGAGCAGTTCTGAGGGCTAGAGCTTGGCCACATGAACCTGCTTCAGCTGCCATGGTGTCTCTAGAAGACAGATGAAAGTGAGTATTTATCCAAAGAAAGGGGATAAAAGGACATCCGTGAGTTTATATCCACACTGACTGTACATCATTTACTAAACTCCCCGAAGAGGTAACGTTCTGCTCCCCTAGCAGGGCAGACTGGACTCTCCTGAGCAAACCAAGTGCTCAACTCTGGGTGACCGATAACTGGCGTCACAAATTAAATGCCGTGTGGCTAAATCAAGCGCAAGCCTTTCAAAGCGTATGTTTTTAAAAATGAGGGTCAGCAAACGAACCAAGAGCTTGCAGAAATGCTAAGTTGTTTGGTATATCGTGGTTTGGTTTTTTTTTCCCCTTGGCATTTTATTAACCGTTTGACCAGACCATTTCAATTTATCCCTTAGAAGAAATGGAGATATTCAGGAAAGCAGAAACTCGCTATTTCGAAAGCAAAATGCTTTTCTAAAATACTTTACCGTAGTGCTTGGTTACAGCTGTCTGAAAGGACATTATGCTGAGCTGTCACATTTTGAGTTGCAGCCTTTCCATATCTCTGAAATATCAATACTGTACGTACTGCATGTAATGTATATGGTTAACTCTTGCTTTCCTAGTGTAATATGAGGTAGGAAACCTATGTAATGTAATAACATGACCAGTGCAAACAACAGCCCCCCTAAATCCGTTGTAAATCAGACTGAGGAATAAACAAAAAGCAAATGCAAAATGAATGACAGGTCCTGGTACCTGTGTGTATTCTAAACCACACTAATTTATTGTTCAAGTTAGAAAACGGGAAAGACAGTGAGACTAGAAGAATGGGAGATGTGTGACGCTTTAAATTATATTTTATTAAATATTTGCATGAAGAAACAGGGGTTTCCAGTGATAACCAGAAATGTTCTCTATTAATTATTGTCCTTACTCTGTATCTTGATGATTGTTTGCTGGTTTTTGGTTGTGTTGGGGTTTTTTTGTTGGTATTTTTTTCACTGATGTAAGAACTATTCTAATTTCACTGAGAAAAAAACAGCATAAAGGACAGATTTGTATCCTCCATGGAGACTATAAACAATCAGAAACATCAGCGTTACACAAATATGTTGCTTTCAGACACTAAAAAGGTGTTAATGCAACACATCCTTAAATATTATTCAGAAAATTTTGAGTGTACTTGTACATAATTCTCTAGCTCTCACTCATTCCCATTTCTAATACTTCATGTAGGGTGTTGATAGGCCTTTGACATACGTCTGTAACTATTGAGATTTGACCAGAGCACATCTGGAGCCCCAAAGATCCCGTCAGCTGAAGTCAAATATCGCTGTGAATCACAGGTATTGTGTTACCGGATAACATATCAAAAAAAAATTAATCCGAGTGAAACACTTCACTTGATGCTGTTACAGCTAATAGGTCTGAAATGAAAGATAATTGCATATTAAAATAGAGTGGGTAGCTCTGTTTTGATGTAGAGATATGAAGATGTCAGGCAAGCTAGTCTGTAGCAGGAGGGAATGGGTGCCCTGAAGTGTTTGAGGAGCGGAGCCCAGGAGAGCATTCCTTGCATTCCTGCGGCACTCATCCTATACATATGCCCCACAAAAAAAAAAAGGGAATTTTAGCACTCTGGGGTTGGTAAACTGAGCTTCAGAAAAGCTGGCACTTTCCTATAGCTACAGGCTTGATTAATTTGAAGAAATGATACTTTCTGGATGATGAATGCGAGGCATATTTAGAATTTGTTTTTCAGGGCAAAGGCCATCACATTTTCAATCTGTTAGGTAAAAAAAAACAAAACAAAACAAAAAATCCCCCATAAGGACTGCTAATAAGCATCATCAAGCAAGACGTAGTCAGGATGTGGAGCCCTCCCTCGTCTTTTCCCATGGTCTGCCCAGAATTATTGGTATTAGCTGCAAAAATATTTTGCTGACACATATGAGTGGGATTAGCCCAAAGACTTATCTCTGTTA
The DNA here is from genome assembly GCA_013396935.1 of Baryphthengus martii. Lineage (NCBI taxonomy): Eukaryota > Metazoa > Chordata > Aves > Coraciiformes > Momotidae > Baryphthengus > Baryphthengus martii. Next base: position 36,319 of record VWZK01003490.1, on the reverse strand, counting down.
ATGAGCCATATCTAGACATTCAGTAGGTTTAGTAGATTACTGTCTGAAGACACAGACTGCTTGAGAGCCGTGTATGTCTAAAAGCCCAAGATTTTTGCCTCCTGAGACCAGAAGTGTTTGTTTTGTTAGGAAAAAATAAGGTTATTGCCGTGACTTTTCATGAATACAAAATACAAATGAAAATCACACTGTCTTGCGATTAAAAACTATAAACCCCTGCTAGTGCCTGGAAATCAAAGAGATTTCTGAATGTTGACATTATTTACACGGTGTGATCCGTATCAGCAAAGGGTCCCCATCGCTTGCAAGCACCAATGCGTTAATGGTATTACGCTGCTCTTAATGGCAATTAATAATATTCCCGTCTTTCACATTTGTCAAGCTGCTCTCGAGACGTGCTGGGTGTCGTGGTAAACAAAGAAAATCAGCCATCTTATAAGACCTATATTCTTTTAAAAATTGGAGTTTACGTGAGAAGAAAAGGCTGCCACATAGCCCCCCGAAAAGATTTCACACCCTTCCCTTCCTCGTTTTTGTCCCATCCAGCAATGACAGAGGGGACAGCCGGCTGATAGGGATTACTCTGGAGAAGAGTGACAACAGGTGGCCTCCCCAAAGCTGGGACTCGCTTAGATCCAGTAGATGAAGTTCGTGGGTGGTTGTTTTTTTTTTTCCACGTCCTCACCAATATTCCCAGGACGCCTCGCCGAACCTGTGATGATGCGCGTCCCTCGGGACAGCCGGCCACTCTTCTTTTTTTGGGGGTTAAAAACGACAGAGACGGCTTCCCAGGGCGCTTGAAGGGGGAAGACACCGCTGCCAAGGGGAGGGGCGAGTCGCTGCGGGGCACGGTCACGGAGTCCCCCCGCTCGCCACGGCCCCCAGCGACCCGCCCCC
>VWZK01003490.1:0-35410 GCA_013396935.1 Baryphthengus martii | reverse complement strand
CCGACCGGGCGGGAGCCCCGGAGCCTCACGGCCCCGCTCCCGGGGCAGCCGAGCAGCTCCGGCGAGGGTTTCCCCCCCCCTCCCCAGTCTCCCCGGTGTTGAATCCTAGGGCGGCGAGCTCCCGGGAAGGGAAGAAATGTATTCACGGGAACAACTTTCCTCCTACTCCGTAATTTTGGGTTGGGGGGGAGGGTGAGAGAGAAACGCCAGCTGAGTTTATTTGGAAGGTTGCTTCCGGTAAAAAGAAAAATGCACTTAAAGTGTAATTCTGGGCTTTGGGTTTTTTTTTTTTTTATTGTTTTGTTCTGTTGTTATCCCGCAGTACACTATGTCTCCGGATTTGAATTCAATCCCTACTTTTACATAGCTGGCTGGAGCTGGCAGCGCTGTTTCATAATGTTGGGGCTGAGGTCAGTGGTATTCTTGGCAAGTCCTTGCTCTCCAAAGTAGGGTGAAATCCTTACACAATGGCACCAGGCAGGAATTTTTTAGATACCTGCAGCGGGCTCCTGGAGCCTTCTTTGTCGGAGGAGTGCAGGAGTCGAAGCTGTCTGTAAGTGTAATTGCGCTTGGGGAGGCTGAGAAAGGTTAAATTAGGGACTAGAGTGTGTGCGGAAGCGTTTTGACTTAATGTGACCTGAAAAACAGCTAAACTGAATGAGTTCCTTCTGCTCCCGTATGGTTGCTGCAGTGGCTGTTGCTGCCAACTGTCTAAAGACTAATAAGCTTTACACTGATCCCCGCATCAAGCCGCGGTTCAATAGCTAATGATACAAGGAGTTACTTTGCTTGGAGTTGTAATGCCATCTGTCCTATTTTCTAAAGGCTTGTCCGGCTCTCTGAGCAGTCCCTGTGTTCTGGTTTTGGGGCAGAGATGGTGTTGCTGATTGTTTTGGCAGGCGGCTGATTGGCTGGGGGATGTTTTCAAATTGGGGGCAAAGAGGAACCCTCGACTTTCGCTCGGCACCCATAAGTCATGCCTCCTACTATGGATACGTCATTGTGGTAAAGTTATTTTTATCCTCGTGCTCATGGAATACGTGTGAGAAAAGAAAAACTCCCATGGAAAAATATACTGGCAGCACAGGCATTGTATTTAGCAGGTCTTTTTTGCAAATCTTCCTTTTTTAATTTTGTTTTTTTTTAAGCTGCTTCTGGAATGCCTTTTTTTATGGTGCTAAAGTTGTTTCTCTGTCCTTGTTTGACCTTTTCCCAATGTCTGTTTGCCTTCAGTGCTGGACCCAGCCCTTCAGTGTCTTGTGAAAGCCGAAGGAGGCCGAGTGCTCTTTCCTGGGAAGGATATTCTCGGCACGCTCGTAACGAGGTCCCTCACATTGGTAGGGGTGTAAATTCCAGCCAGGAAAGCTCGCCGGCAGTGTTTGGCCTTGGGAGATGGTTATCGAAGGATGGTCGGGAGGAGTCACGTTGCCAGATGCTCAGAAACCAGTTGGTCAGGTAGTGGGGCCACCGGGCTGGGCTTGGGGAGACAATATGTTTCCCCTTTGACATGATCCGTGCCATGTGAACTTTCTCCTGGCCTTGCTGGTAGGCCCTGCACTTGAGAAGGGAGAATGCAAAGAAGGGAGCGGAAAGTAAGAAATGACGCAGTGAAGAAATGGGCCTGAACTCAGGGATAAAGCCGGCGTCAAGGGCATGGAGCAGAGAGCTAAATCAGGAATGCCAGGGCTGCCTTAATGCTGTGAAACTGCCCGAATCAGCAGACTGGAAGCCTACTGTGGCAATCGCCACAGGAAAAGAAACCCACCCTTAAATCCACGAAGCCGACGCCGGCCAAAATAATCCCCAAATGAGACTGAATTTGTGGGAAACGCGTCGCGTTGTTACCACTGGCAATACTTGAAGCTAGTGATGAGGCAGCTGTGCCCCTCCTGTTGCTGGTGGGGAGAGCAGGGCTTGTGGCAGAAAACTCTTGGCAATTTTGTGAATGGCTCAAGTTGAATTTCTTTTGGGGAGTTTTCTGATGTTGGTTCTCTGTTCTGGAAAATCAGCTTTGTTTTACAACAGTATTGGGATTTGAAAGAGAGAGGCTTATGCATATTCAGTAAACTTAAAAAGTTCATGTAGAAAGACACACAGGCGCTGGTTTTTGCTCCTCCCTTGAAGTAACTTCTTATTGTCTCTCTATTTCTTCCCTTGCCGCGCTATCTCCTAAAGATGGTTACTTAATTTGGGCTTTCCAGAAGTTATGACGTATCTTTAAAGCTGAGAGGGTTAGAAGAGAAAATCTATTTATCATATTCACGTCAGGACAGGAAATAACAAGAGAAGTACGTTAGGAACACGTTTGCCACTTACAGGCGCTCACAGGCTCGTTGGGGCTCAGCTTCCCCCAAATCCCGAGGAGGTAAAAACGCAGTTAACATCACTATTCACCCTGGTTTGTCACGGTGCAGATTTTGGCAGAATGACTTCATTGCAGGCTCGGAGGAGGAGGGGAGTGACAGTAGGATAGCCAGTTTGTATAGGTATGTCCAGCTTTAAGAACTACTAGATCTGAGGCACGTTGTCAGAGAAAACAAACTTAACTTTGTGCGTATTTCTGTAGCACATAAGTCTCTTGGTACTTTTGCACTGTACTGATTTTTTTCTGTTTTTATTTATTTTTATTTTTTTTTGAGGTAAACAGCATATTCTGCAATTGCTTTGGAAAATTCTCAGCATTGTATCTCTTTGGTGTATCCTTGCTTACCAAGTTTCTCTGATTTTTGTGAATTACAACAGAACGCTCCATTGATTAAAGCTCAAAAAAAAAAAAAAAAAAGATGTGTACATGGCCTGTACTTTAACATGCCTGTTGTGTAACAGGGCTCTCCTCTTTAATTGCTTTATTAAACTATTCATTTTCTCTTTGAAGATGTGAACTAGGAAGTTAATTGAACTACTTTGGGGAATCTAACTTCTGAATGTTCATAAATTACAAATGGTTTTATGCCCTTAAGCTGTGAGTAATAGCGATCTATTCCCCCCCCCCCACCCCCATCATCGTCTTGTATGAACTGTTACAGCTTTAAATCTTTTTCCAAACAGATTCTTCTTGGCATTATAGGCCATCTTAGAAAACATGCAGTTTTATACCGGTGCAGCTTAATCTGAAAAAAATAGGGCTGTTTTTGTTTTCGAACAAGAGAAACTGAGCCCTAATCTCGTTCTTTATCCGAAAGCCTCATTTGCATGGCAGGGAATGTGAAGAGCTAGTTACCTCAGAAACTCTGCATACTAGTTCACTGTTTGCATGCCATATGGTGACGTCTGCGGGAAGCAATTTTTTTAAATATATGCTTTATATATTTGGTAGATGCCTAAGGTTTTCTTCTGGAAACTGCTGGTGTGGTGCACTAAGGTACTTCAGTAACGTAACAAATAGCAGAGAGGTGACAACATTGGGCTGTGTCTTAAGGGGAGAAGGGAGAAGTGGACAGCAGACCTTAGTTTGATCCTAGTGCGTCGTTTGATGTCAGAAGACGTCTAAACAGGATGCTACTACTGAGCAGATATTCCTTTCTCGGGCACTCCAGAGGAACAATGGTTTAATTGTAGGATGTACCTGTGCTTTTTCCAAATAAACTTTCAGCTTGTTCCCTGCTGGTGTTATTTTTGTACTTGTAACCACCGATAGCACGATGGTGTGCGATCTTCAGATAAGCTGGTAATGAACGCTTCCTCCTTGCTATGCTGATCTCTTAGAGTAAATACGAGGCTGTCTAGTTTCATGGGATCATAGAAAATAAGCGTTTTATATGCGAGTCTTGGATAAGGAATTACGCTTAGCCTTTCAATTCAGGCTTATTGTGTGGCTGTGTATTAAATACACCAGAAGACTGAAATGATCTTTTTAAAAAGAGCTTATTCGGCTTTCCTTTCATTTGGAAAACAGAAATGTTTTGAAGCTTGAGTTTTGCTTGCAGATTTTCTTCACCATCAGCTTGTTACTAGTCTCTTTGATGCTGGTTATTTGGGGAGGAAGGTAACCCCTGTTCTCATGCTGCTAACAGCAGTATAATGCCGAGAACTGGTTCTGTTGCCGATTCTCGGTAGTCCTGAGAAATGAAGGACTGTGACAGCTGATGCCTGGTACTTGGCTGTATTACACTGTTACAGGGGTCTTGCCATCATGCAACTCAGGGCTTTGTAACGTGGTTACTCAGGAGTAGCTTTAATTTACAAGGTTTGACATTCTGGTTTTTGTTTGCGGGGGAGCCCCTTTGGCCGACAAAATGAGATTGCTAAGTGCGCTTGCCCGTGGTAGTGTTCAGGCTTTCTGTTGTCTAATTCTAAGTGATTAATTCTGAGGTGGGGCCCCGAGCCTGTTAACATGGTATGTGTGGTTAACACCACCGCTTTGTGGAGGAAGCCTGTTGCAAGTTCTAGGTCCAGGCGCTTTTCTCTTGCTTGACAGTTGGCTTGAAGTAAAGTTACCGTTGTAAAGTCGGCTGTAAGGGTAGTTGGTCTGAGGGAGAAAAAAAAATCCCCTCCAGATACTTCAGGGTTTTGGAAACTTGCTCAAAATAGTGAACACCCCCAGAACGTGCCTGATGAACTCTAAGATCAAGTCTCTTGGGCTGTAAAGTGGGGGAGTTGGGTACAGATAAAACAGAATAATTCTAATAGATGTGGATCTATGGACATTTGCTCATAGAGATTTTTCGTGCTGCGTTTCAGCACTTAACTGGGAGGAGAAAAAACCAAAGTAACTATTTGGAAAAAGTGTGAGCTTTACCTCACAAAGCAAGTGATGTGTTTAGTGCAGAGATTAATGTTAGAGAATGTATATTTGAAGTAAGTATGCTTTTTTTCCCCCCTTAATGTTTTCTCTCAAGCTAATATTCCCGTGTTTTCTCTCAAGCTAGTATTACTGAGCATCCTAATTTCATGCTCAGCAAACTTAATTGTATGAATGTGTCTTATTGTGGCTGATAACTAAAACCTTGCGCAGCTTAGATTTTCTTGCAACCTCTCTCATCTCGGTCTGTTGAAACAGCTCTGGAATGTCTGAATCTGAACTTCCACCATCAATTTTCATGTCCTTCCCAAAACTTGAGGGCACATCCTGCAACGGGCTGTTCGGTATCCTGTCTGTTTGGAAAACAAACCTGTTTATTTCCCAGTCTTTCTGATGGAGGGTGCGTTTTCCCATAACTGTTCATATCTGTTGCTGAGACCTTTGAGAAGAGCAAGAACGTGAAATTTTAAACTTCTTTTGCGGTAGCTCTCCCATGTCACAGGGCTAGGACTTGCTGGGTTGGTAGATTTCTGTATCCTGTAGTAACGAGAGTTTCGCCAACACTTGCAAAGATCTCGGTGGGATCAGAAAATCTTCACCTATGTAGAAGCAGCTGATTTGAAGCCTTGTCCTAACCTCTTGTCTGCTTTCTCGGGGTGTTAGAAGGTGGCAGCTCGGTTAGCTCTATGTATCCGAGCCAATTTGAAACTAGAGAACTTGGAAACTTGAGGGTTTAACTGTAGCACCGGTAAACTCTGTTGTCGTTTCCTACTTGATTAATTATCTGTTTGGTAGAGTTTGCTTTTGATTTTGGCCCTGCTGTGGCTGCAGAAGTGTTTGCGCTGGGTTCAGGCTGGGTCTGTTCCTGTGAGCTGCCAGCGTGGTTTTGACAGCTCTGTGGGTATACTTACTCCCGTGCTTCAAAACGGGGAGCGTGGGGATGCTGCCTTGCCTTTCCCTGGCGGTCTTGGCAGATACTGAAGTGAGCAGCGCTGGGCCTGAAGTGCATGGATCTTCTACTCATGTCAAGCATTTTGTTGTTTCCTTACCTCTTAATGTGCTGCTGCTCAGAGGTGAGAGATTGTGTCGGTACTCTCAGTGGTGCCGACGGGACGGCGCAGTCCCAGCCGTCCTCGCTCACCCCTCTGGTGAACTTCTGAGATGGAAAAGACTGCTAGGTTGTTCTTGTCTTGGGTGTCAAAGTGTAGATCAGCAGAAGTAAATGACACACAAGTATTTTCCCCAAATTGTAATTTTTTTCCTTAGGAAGATACAGCGTTCTGTGGGTTGTGAGGTTATTCATGGAAGACACTTTGCACCTGGGAAAAAAAAAAAAAGAAATGTAATCTCTGAAGATGCTTCATTTATTTTATGCTTATTACGACAGGAGTTACTTACGGCTTTGTGAAAACAGTTATTGTTTCTTGAAATTCAATTATTTTTAAAAACGTGTGCTTAAAAACCTTTAAAAATCTGTATGCTTTTGTGAATTATTAGCTACTAATTCGTTCTAGTAGATTACTGATCTGATTTTGATAGCTTTTTTTTCTCTACATCAGAACATTCCTACTTAAAACTGTTAGCAAGTTTCAGGAATAACCATATGTATACGGAACAGTCATTGTAAGAACTTTGACTTCCTCATTGAGGGCTTTTTTTTATTTTTTTTGTATCCTCATGAGAAAATATATTTTGGCTTGTGTTTTGGGAACTTTCCCACAGTAGGAGATCTAATTTTTGCGAGGTATTGTTTGGGAATTCAAAAGGAGCGCTGGCAGAAAGATAGCTCTACAAAGATGCTTTGTGAAGGGCAGCTGAGCCTGCGCGCCCCGCTTGCCGCAGCCAGTCTTGCAGATTTAATTTGCTGGATATATTTTGCGTGAAGGGATGTATTTGAATAAGTCTCGAAAGGAAAGCGGTGCTCCGCTTCCCTTTTTCTGAAGTTGGTGGAGTTGGTGGCTTCTCTTGAAAGGGGAGAGAGAGGAGCCCTACTGCAGTGCTTTTCTTACAGCTTTGTTTTGGAGTTAAAAATAGCTATTTGTTCTCACTGGGTATCTCTGTGTTCTGCCCATATATCTGTAGCTGTATTTCTTTGTGGATCTTTGCCTGAGCTGACCTGAATCAAAATCATTTAATAGTTGATTTTCAGCAGTTCTAAAGAATTCTGGCCAACAATAACGAGCAGCACGTATATTGTTCCCTGATCAAAACACTGAAGGCACGGGATGAAGTTAAAATATGTAAATGTTTTTAGGCAAAAAATAAATAAAATTGCTTTTCAGCACTGGTAAAAATCGAAGGGATTTTCTTCTATTAACGTTTCTATGGACAGCAGGATTTCCCCATTTTTCTCTTATTTGTGTGTTTACTGATAAACAGAAGGAACACAATGAAAATGCATTTGGTATCAGTGTAAATTGCCTGGCAAAGGGTGTTAAGTTTTCATGGAGGACCAGAGCATGCCTGTTGCTGACTGTCTTTCCCAGGCTGTTTGTTTGTTTGCTTGCTTCTTTTTGTATGTCTGAAAGTTAAAATAAACTTGTCTTAATAACTATGGAATAAAGGTTTCTATTTAGTTCTGGTTTCCAGAGGGAAGAATCGATCTTGTTCCCTGTGGGATGATGCTTTAAAATTTTGTAAAGTGGTGGCTTTTTTTTTTTTAAATTTATATTCGCAGTTCTGTATTTTTAAGGATCATTGTCTCCCATGTTTTTTTTTGGGTAATTGAGGGGAAAAATATTGGTACAGTCTTCTCCATTTGAAATTAGTTATTCAGACTCTTTTTTTTTTTTTGTCCTGTTAAGCAAAAAAGAACCCAAAACTTTAGGGGGATGGGGGTAGGATGTTCTGCAGATGTGGTTTGTAAGCAGTCGATGGGAAGACAAGGCTGTACCACCCGGAGTTGGAAGAAGCGTCTGCTTGAGATTTGACTTCCTGAAACCAAAGGCTAAAACTTTCAGGGTACTTTGTATTTTTCTAGCGGCAAAGCTTGTTTAATGGCTTTGTTTCCCATGCTGCTGTCCTCTGCTGCCTCATTTGTGACCATCCAACTGTTTGCGAGCCTACAATATAAACAGGATAAGTGATACAATCTCATTAGCTGAACAAAAGAAAAGTGACTTGTTTTTGAGAGGTGGTGCGTGAGAGGTTTTTTTTTGTTTTGTTTTTTTTTTTTTTACTAAAATCTAAGTGACTCAATCTGGTCTAGATTGCAGCTCCAAATGTCAGTGTTGATGCCAGCTGAAGGTGTGAAGGCTTGCACTGCAAGATTGAGAATAAATGCTTATGGTGGTTGTGTGTAGGAATTTCTGAAACAGCTTAACCTCCCCCAGAGAGTATATGGTGCTTCATTTTCAAACACTGCTGTTGAGGTATAAAAACCCCACTAAACTGGATGGGATATTATGAGATTATTTATTCTCGATGCGTTTCTTAAATTGAGATTTTTTTTTTAATTTTTTTTTTTTTGTTGTTGTTTTTACTTATGAGGCATATGTGCAAGATGCTTCTTGGGAGAGAAGTCTTCCATTTTTGTTTGTTCTGAGGATTAACGTCAAAGGAGACTTTTGTAATCAGTCTCTAGCACTAAGGTTTTTTCCCATTAGGTTCTAGCAAGGGTGAGAAACCTGGATAGTAACGCTACCTTTGCCTGCACTGAATTGGGTGAATACGAAATGCTCAGGACTGATATATTTTGTATCGCTAATACTGAATCTTTTCTGTTTTACGTTGCTTTGGTTTGTGTTAGCTGAAAACTGGATGCTGGTGAGCTATCTGTCCAGGAGGAGGAGAAAACCAAAAAAAGTGCAGTGAACCTTAATATTATTGGTGTGCAAGTTGAGAGACGTGCACAGTTTTCCGCTTGGTGTCTCCAATCTGTTGGGACAGACCTCAAATAGGTACCCTGTAATGTTTTTGTTTTGATTTTAAGTGTTTTGTCTTGTCAGGAAACCAGTTTTTGAAGGTGGCCTAGCTATAGTAATGAAAAATACCTGCTTATGTTTCAATAGCTGTATCAATCTTTTGAAGTCTTGTTTCTGTGTGATGGTACTCGGTGGTGAAATGGCTTTGAACTTTTGAAGTTAGGAACTGCAAAATTAAAATGTATTTAAAATGTATTAAGTTGTATCATTGTGGAAGAACAGGCCCCACAGCAGGCAAGACGATTCCGTTCAAGTATTGCTGGATTCTGTGACAGCTCATTAGAAATCGTTGCTATTAAAAAGTGAGAGGAAAAGGGGCTGACTGCCTGCACTGGTGGTCCTGCTGTGGACCTCTGCCTATGGAACCCTTCCCCGACTCTGGAGGAACCACGGTCTCCAGGAAGATGGAAAAACTGGAAGAAAAATGCAAATGCTGGGTGCTGCTAAAGCAGAACGTGTGGCAAAGATGTTTTGCCTGGTTGGGCTTTTTATCCTAGTTGCTAAAGTCATAACGAGACGCTGAAAGCTGATGCAGTTGATCTTGATGCACGTTGTGATTTCCTGCTGAGAGTGGTTAACGACTGGCAGCTTCTCCAGTGAAGGCAGTAAGTGGCCCATCGATTGAAATTACATCAGTGCTGTTCCTTTGTAAAATATTAATTTATCTCGTGGATGAAATACAGTTTGATTGTGTAGGTTCCTTTTTGGCCGTAGTCTCAAACAAGTGGCAAAGGTATCTTAAGAAAAACAATAACTGGGAGTGTAATTCATGGGTATGAAACAAGAAATCAGGTTTTGTACTGGGTAACGATGAGCGCTGGTCAGGTGGTGTGTCTGTCTCTTTTCTCTTCTTTATTAGTGCGGTAGCTAAGTCCTTTGAAAATATTCCCTGCTAAGGAGGTAGTGAGCAGGTGGTAACCACAGTCCCAGGGAGGCAATTTTCACCCTCTTTTACAGAAGGGTAACCGTGGAGGTCTCAGGCTGACTTGCATTTCATCTCCTCTGTCAACCTGTAGCACGCATTTCTAGACGGTACCTCAAATTTGTGGGGGGTCTGCCGTGTATTTGTTACACAAAGCATAAAAAAAAATCAGCCCCCTGGGTGAATGGCACGCCGTGGTCCCATCTGAGGACTGACTGAAGCATTTCACGCGCGCCGTAGGTATGGAAACACAGGCGGCTCCGCCAGCTACATGCTGACCAGGAACAGGCGCTTGCTGGAATGAGGGTAATTGAGTTTCCATCCTTGTCAAGGGCTTCTCTGTTACTGCTGAAAGCTGCTAATTAGCGCTGATGCCTTGTTTTAATTCGCCGTGATTTAGTTCCAAAATGCCAACTCCTTGGTCGTAGGCCACTGAACGACTGTCGGATGGCGACACCATTCCAGCCAAGCTATTAAAAATGATTTGAGGTGACAACGCTAAGGGGAGGGTGATAGTTGTTGTTGTAGGTGTTTGCCGAGGCAGAGGAGAGGAGTATTTTCTGTCTCTGCCATCTATTTTAGTGCTATTTAGCTCTTATTTTACCAGGCTGAGTGTTGATGGATAGCTGGTCTGCAGTGCTCTTAAATCTTCTTTAAGAAGATTGTAAGACTCTCTTAGGTAAGGTGACTTTTAGAGGAATGTTGCTTTAGTAGTTCAAAAACGTCTAGACTACTGGATATTGCTGGAAAATATGATTTTATACATGACACAGTGGTGTATAAATGCTTTGTAAAGCAGTTCTAAGGACCTGGAGCAAAGAAATTTGAGGTTTAGGGGTAGGATACTTCTTTTTGATCCATATGAGGGAATGGTATGTTTCTGAATGCTGAGGTGAATTATTAATCCTTCTTTTATTTCTCCCTTCTCGTTCTTTGTACCTAGCCTAGTGCTGTAGTTTACCCTTTGTGTTACTAAGTTGACATCGTCCTCCCTTTCTAAACCTCTGTTAGTAGTGCTTTTTGAATTTTGTGCCTTAAAGACATCACTTCAGGTATTTCTCTTACTAGGATAGCACTTAGAGAGAAAAAGCAAGGTGGTTTCGGCTAATGTTTTCATTCAGTTGTACTGATTTCTGAGTAGAAAGTAAACTCCCCTTTATTTACAAATTGCAGTACAGTTTATATTATACAAGCTATTGTCCTCTTCTAAACCACGAAGTACAAATACTCTGTCCTCATGGGAACTGGCATATGTCGGATTTCTAACTCTTGGGTCAATAAATCAGCGTTGCTGTTTAAGGTCTAATGTTCTTATGCGTAATCTACGTGAATTTAAAAGTAAAGAGAAAATAATGGCACTTTCTTACAGTCCATCTTGGCTTGATAATAAGTGAACATTTAGCTGACGAAAAGTGACGTGGTTTCCAGTGACACAACCTGCATAAATCCAGTTGGATTTGCTGTTGACATTGGCCCAGGTTCCAGCGCACAAGCTACCTTACGTTTCTTCCGAACAAAGGAGGTTTGTTTGAAACAGGTGCTCTAATGGTTACCTTGGCTTTTATAAATAGCTTTTAGCTGAAGTATTACTTCTGGTAGCTCTGGGTAACTAACTTCACAAGGCATCTTGGGTTTATTGCGTGAGGTTTCCATTCTATTAAAAAAAAAAAAAAAAAGCCATTTTGGCTATAGCTTTGCAGTGTTTACTGCTTCATATGTTGCTGTGTATTTTTAGAGCGTGCTTGTCACAATTTGTCAGCCAAATATTGGCCTGTCACCTCTGCTTTTAGATAGCTGCTGAAATGCCATTTGCAAGATGACTTTTTCAAGCGACGCATTATGAATTAATAGCTACCCTGGTTGTTCCAGGGTAGTCTTAGTTTTGGTAGGAAATAACACAGCTAGAACTTGCCAACTTTGCAAAACCCATAAAGGAGCAGAAAAAAAAATTAGGTGCTCTTAGTAGGTATTGCAAGCATACCAAACTGCAACCAAACCAAAGACACTTGATGTGCTAAAATGGTTTTTGAGAGTCTGTGGTAAGTAGCCTGAGCATGTCGGAAGGTTTGAATGTTATTTATGAAGAGTAGAGAAGAATATCTCTAAATCAGTTGAAAAATGAGTGAGGTGATAACGAAGAAACAGCAGGGCTGCTGGTGTCTAGGCTGGTAAGACATGTCTGCTTACACGCCGTGGGTTGCTTTAGGAAAACCATGTGCGAATTTCTCTTAAGGAAAAAGGGAAGTTCTGCTTCGTACAAGTGACATTTGATAGCTTAATTGATTTCTTTTCCTGTTTCTTCTATTTATAGACATCTCGAGTTTGAGATTTATCTGAAAGCTAAGGTCAGGAAGTGCCTTCCTCCAAAAATGCTACTTGTTGTGGTTTTCTGGCATGTCCTCTCCCCTCTCCTTCCCCAAAGGAGCTGTACAGAAAGTATTTTTCCACAATTTTTCCACAAATCCTCAGCTCTGCGGATTTCATGCTCTGACTGTGGCATATACTGCTTCACCTCCAGAAATGAAACTTTTTTTAATCATCTCTTGATGTCCATCCACATCAGTTATATGACTGATGAAAATGCAAAAGGCAATAACCGCTTTAGTTTGAATTATTACTGCTTTGAATAGAGTCTACCTGTGAACCGGGATGTGGAAGCAGAGGAACATAGACAGGACTTTATTTCCCCTGTGGCTTTTGAGATGACCTTAATGACTTTATTTTAGATAGGCTTCCATGTGTCCAGGAGGGAGATTCTCATCCATTCCCTATGCTTCCACTGACTGTGTAAGGTCATGGAGCGCCTTGAAGTCTCTCCTACCTTGGAGATGATGAGAGTAACACGCACAGAATCACAAAATATGTGAAGTTTTTTTTGTGATTTCTGGTGTAGAGAAGAGGTTCTCCCCAACTTGCAAACAAAAGGCAATTACTTCAGGCAATCCTCTGAGAGAGTATGGCAATTCTGAGGGCAGCCAAGACGTGGGAGTGCAATAAATGCTTTTGGGCAAAGAACTGGTTTTGACATAGTCGGGATTCAGCACAAAGTCTTAAATTCAGGCCTGATTTCTCACAAACAGCCCTGTTTTAGTCATTGAAGTTTGCACTGTTGTACTATGCAGCAGGGCAGCTGGAATTGTACGCTGGTGATAACAACCGCTTCGAGGAAGCGTGTACCTTAAACTGCTTACGAGGAAGAGCTATCGCTATAAGGAGTTTTTAAAATGATGCTATATTTGAAGACGTGATTAAAATCTTTAACCAAAGAAAGGCCCTGCATCCAAGTCTTCTGGTGATGTTTCCCTTTTAAAAATTATTTCAACCTATGTACTTGTTGAAACTCCTGATGACCAGTAACTCCTCCTTTTTTAGAACAGAGTTTTGCCAGTATGTTGTGTAGTCTCTAATGACTATTTTGTCACTTCTCTTTTTGGGTGGTCATACTTCCATATGCAGTAAACTAAACTGTATTTAGAATCAGGGCTGTCAACTGTAGTTGAACCTTTTTTTTTTTTTTTAAAGTGGATTCTGGTTGTTGTGTAACTTTTTATAACGAACCTGATTTGTGTTTAGCACTTTGTGTTTACTTTTAAGAGACTTGACAATCTGTCTTCTTGAACAGGTTTCAAATAAACCAATTACGTGTTTAATTGTCAGTGTTAACAATCTCATCCTCATTGTGAAGTGCCAGTGAAAGAGGCTTCTGAAACCAGCTCTCTATGTCTGAAAGCTCTTTCTTAGCTGTTGAAATTCAAAGCATGACCAGACTGTTTAAAATTTATTCCAAGGAGTGGTGTGGCATTTGTTGAAAAACAATAATGAAGAAAATCTTTTCCTATATTCACACTGTTTCTTACTGTCTTGGTGCCCTCATAATTAGGATATCAATTTTTAATTCTGTATTTAAAGAAAAGGTGGGATAAAGCCACAAGTGTCGTTGTGATGTGAGTTCCAGTGTTCAGAACACTTGCGGACTGGTGGTCTCACTGTTTTTTGTTTTTTTTTATTATTTCTTGGCAAAAGTCTTCCATAAACTGTAGCTTATGTTGTCACAACTTTACTTTTCTTCTGCTTTCAAATAGTTACTGTAATAATTAGGCTATTTTCATTGTTTTTCTTGTATTCCTAACTGCTAACCCTGTAAAATAACAGGGACCTACAGTTAAGGGGAAAAAAAAACAACCAAAAATCCACACCAAAAACCCCTTAACATCGAATAACTACTACTTGTCCTCCAGCTGTAAAATGTAGAGGCATAGTGAGCATCTTTTCAGGTGCTTAGCTGTCTGTTGAAAGTTGGGCTTGAAACCACTGGAATTAGGTTGCCTGTCAAATCGAGTAATTTTGTACTTAAGTTAATGAGTGGAATTGGTAGCTGTAGAGCAAGGCAGGAGGCCACATGTTGCGTGCTAAAGATGATCCTTTTTGCATCCACTGCTCTGTTTCTTACGTAGTATCCCTGTGTTCTCTAAGATGTCAGAATGGACATTTACCTTTCAAGGTGGATGTGTGGGTGGTGGGTTTTTTTGTTGTTTGTTTTTGTTGTTTTTTTGTTAGAAAAGAAAGATAAAGTAGTTGGTAAAAAGAAGATCTAGTTATGTAGATGAGCTGTGACTGCATCCAGTGGCAGACCATCAAAATGTTGTGGTCTGCAGGCAACACGGTGGTGTTCAGCAGTAGCTTCTTGTTGTTGAGGTGTTTCAGCAAATTCCAGATCTAGAGATAGTGTGGATCTTGTGATCCCTGCATTGCAGCTGCTCTGGAAGGTTAACCTGCCCAGAGTACACTTGCAAAACTTGAAGATGCTGCAATCGTGCGTCATTTAGAAAATTGTAGTTAGGAGCCTGCTGTTCAGGAATGTATATTTACGTACAGTGACTTTCCAAATAGATTCCAACTTAATTCCACCTACAAATTCTTTACTTGGAGAATATTTAAAGGAAATGATTCCTGTGGAATGAATTCACTGTTTTAGTTAATCTTCTCGAGATCCATGAAGAACTTGGTAAAGGTTTTTCCTGTAATTAAAATAAAATAAAAAAAAAGGAATGTGAGAGGGTAGGAGTTGTAGGGGGAGTAAATGAGTGATGTGTGAGACCACCTGCTAACCCGAAGATTGTCTTTTGATCCAAGGTAGATACAGAAAATGGAGTGAGACGCTTCCAAGTGGAGGAAAGATAGTGACCTGATAAAAAGCCAGATACAGAAAAAATGTTGGACTACTTAATACAGCATTACCTACATAGTGGATCATCTTTTGTGTGTGTCAGCTTGTGTATTATACTGCCAGCACCTAATTCTCTTCCCTGGATGAATAGAAGGCTGTTTTTTCTTTCTCTTATTGAGAATCTCCTGGTCAGTAATAACTGTGGGGTTTTTTTTTTCAGTATTTTTTTTCCTTGGCTACTCTTCTCATTCTACTGTTTAATCTCTGTGCTCTTCGCATTCTCTTCACAGTTGCAAGCTTTTCTGTGTGTGGTGCTTTTATTTCTGATTGGTTTGTGCCGCCAGGATTCAGCTTTCTAAAATTCCAAAATTACTCGCTTTGGTAATGAACAATGCAAGAAAAATGCTTTAGTGGTAAAAGGGATTTCAGTCTGTCGTAAGCACTGAAATGTACTCGCTGCTTATGGACAGATTCCTTCCCCAACCTCAAAAAACATCCCTTTATAAATGCAATCTACTGTCAAAACCTGAAGGATGAGCTAGCGACTGCACTGACATCTCTTAGTATGCTGAAATGTTTAAAAAAAACCCACTAGGATTATATTTTTTTTTTGGCTTGTTACTTACGAAATTTCTATTTAATCAATAGTTTGTGGTTTACATTTGCTTTTTATTAAGAAACTAAAGTTCTCAGTAATGATACTGAAATGACACATTAGAAAAGATTTCTGACTGTGCTTATATTAAAAAAAAAATAAATCTATTCAAACATCTGTTTACATTTGGATAAAATCAAGAAAATGTCCTTGCAGTCCTGTGGGGTGTGTGTGGTTTCTTTGGGTTTGTTTTCTTTTGCATTAAGAATAAATGAGTTATGGCAACTGAAACAAACATAGCTACGCTGAAATTGTATTGATTGGTAGCATGAAATGTTTGAAACAACAGAAATATGCTCTGAATGTTCAGTTGTGGAGCAGTTTTTCTCTTATTTTGTTCTCATGAGGTCTTTTTCTGGTTAATGTGAATTACATTTGCTATTGCTGGAGGTTCTGACATTTCATAATTGTCCTCAATTTCCAAAAAAAATAAAAAGTATGGCCTTTAAAAAAGGAAATAAAACTTATCCACTTTGCCTAGGAGGTCTGTAAAATACCATAAATGAGTGTTAGAATGAGGATATGCTTTCCAAATCGGTATTTCGTATTTGGGGTTGTGGGTAGAAGTTTGTCAGTCTTTCCTGCGTCTGTTAAAGTGTCATCTGGAAAACCAGCTGACAAGTCAATGATTCTCATGTTTTGCCAGCTTCAAAAATATAGATGGCATCCAGAGTTAAGGACTAATTAATGCCTTTAGTGGAACCCTGAAGATGTTTAGTTGAATTTCGAAGTAGCACTGAGAAATAAGCTTTATCTTGTGCGTTCGCCGTTAGCTGCTGCTTGTTTGGCACTTGACAAAGGAGTGGTGGGAAAAATTGTGGATCTGGATGCTAAGAAATGCTTTTATAGTCGATGTAAATAAACTTAGAGTAGAATAAAAGGTGTATTTTTTACATGTGTAAGCAAATATTTTAAAGGCAGACTGTTGTGCTCTCTATTGTCATTAGAGCTGGGACAGCAAGCAGAGGACTTGAGTGCTTTTTTTTTTTTTTCCGGCCCATTTGAGTTCTTATGAATAAAGCCTCTGGTGTGTATTTTTATGTCCAGCTCCTTTGAGCAACTCTGGAAGTCGCAGTACTTCCAATGATAGCAATGTAGAGGAAAAAACCCTTTTGGGTGTTCCTGCATTATGACTTGTACAGCTCTTCTGTAATTGCTACCCCGTGGACGACTGAAAGACGTTGTCTGTTTCACAAGGCTGATCTCAAGGCTTTTCTGTTGATGAGACTGGTGGGAGACTGTTGTTTGGAGGGACCTTACATCCATTAAAATTAGCTGAGTCATAAAAAAAGTTAAATTTAAAATACCACCATGGCTTTCTCTGACCCTGTCTTTCTGCTGCCCGTGTACGCTTCAGTTTCTCCCGGGAGTGGTAAAAGTATTTTTGTGTATCTTCCAGTTCTTTAAGGATTGACTTAGTCTGTGAATATGTAAGAATCGCATCATCTGCAGTAGCTACTGCAGTTATACTGCATCCTTATGTGGGTTCTTGGGTCTCCATGGTTAGCCTATGAGAATATTCGGAATCGTGAAGGTGAGATAGAAGCTTTTACCCGTCAAACTTAATAACGACAAGAAGCGATTATTGATGAAACCGTCTTTGCAATCTGGCAAACTTCAGCAGACTTTTGTAGGGAGCCTGCTACCGTTTCAGGTAACTCTGACCCTCTTTCCGAACTAGAGGAGGGGAGAGTGTTTTACCATGGTTAGGCTGGTTGAGTCAAGGTGTGCATGTAGACTTGGCTGTTGCTACTGGAAGCGGATGTTTTTTTTTTCTCTTGCCCAGATCAGCCTGAGCACCACTGTGCTGCTCTCTGTGTAAGGCTTTTATTGCAATAATTACTGTCTTGAACAACTTGGAAATATTAGCTGCAGGCATTTTAAAATGTTAATAACCTTCAGCCCACAAGCCCAGACTGTTTTCTGAAGGCTGAGGAAACTGTTAAATAATGAAGTGCGGTGATGTACACCAGAAGCAGCCTAACAGCCAGCAGTGTAGGTTCTGCTTGGTGTGACATTTTAACATATAGTAGAAGAATATTAACCACTTAACCAGAACAATGTCTTTCTAACAAAGAGCTTGGTGGTTTTTGAAAGGCTAAGCCCCAGATGAGTAATGTAAGAAAAGGAGTGAAATACAAGAAAATAGGAGGTTGGAGGATGGGGTGCGTATTTCCAGGTAGCTCCTTTTTCCACTTCTGCTAACTGTCCCCTCCAGCCACTTGGCACTTGATCTGTGGTTCTTTAGAAAGACATACTGTTTCATTTACCATGGTGGCAGATGAAAGTAACCTTCAGAGAAAGGTTATGTAAGGAAAAAACGGGGGGACTTGAGTTTGTACCAGCTCAGCCCATTTTTTTTTTTGCTTAAATACAGCTGAGATAACTGAGATAAGTTTTAAGGTAACTTCATTAATTTTAATTTATGTGAATATCTCTTATTGCAAAAGAACGCGAAGAGCTTTTTTGCTATGACCAGGTTTGTAACTTCTTTCCCACCCTCCGTTATTTGTTGCTTGCTTTCAGATCCGGGTAGAAATGTGTTTTAACTGCCTTCAGCTTTTAGTGTCTCCTTGCTTTAAATGAACTGTATTGGCAAAGCTGTTCATCCACTGACTGAAGAGACTATAATGTCATACATAAATTACACCCAGTGCTGTAGGTGTGGGCGTTTTTAATGTTTGGACTGGGATTCTTAGAAGGAAGAGAAATGTCAGTGATGCTCTCCTGTGCACTGGTACCAGCCTAACTTATTCTCTGATCAGTTTTTACATCAGCAAAAATGCTTTTGATCGTGTCATATCACCAAATACTCATTTTGTTCTGAGGAGTGACATAAACTGTACTGACAAAGCAGCTTTTGCAGATGTCTGTGCTCATGTCAGCCAGTTTTGACTGCCTTTGCAGGCTGTTCTTTTCATAGACCTGTCTAGAGAGAGAGTGTAGGAGTGATAATAACAGCTTTCGTTTTCATGAAATTTGGTGAAGTGTTGATATCTTCCTGTGTTAAGTATTACTTCACCAATGAATTAGATGACTGTGAAGGTAACTGATCTGCAGGTGTTCCTAAATTTTTGGTCGTCCAGGATGTCAGTAGATGTCTCTCATCTCACTGTGCTGCTATTTGTAAGGAATAGTTGAAACAATTCTCTAACCTTTTCCAGTAGGTTACAATACAGTGCAATTCATGACAAACCCTATTTGGAGAGCAAAAACGGGTGAGAGAAGAATGCCAAGATGAAACCATTAGGCAGACTGACTTAAAAGTAAAGGTTGGACTACTGACTGTGTTTCCGATTTCAGGAATGAGCAAGGGCATGGGATGGCCAAGTCTTCTGTAGTATTGTTTCTGATCTTCCTGGTCTGGCATGTTTTGCAAAAAGAGGGTTCTGCTGTTGTAGAAGCGGGAGGGAAATACTGTGTCATGTCTATGTATGGTTTGAGGGGGAGGATGAAATTTTCTTGTGGGGAGACCAGATATACTTTTATTAGGTGAAGAAGATAAACAACTCTTCTGTGCTCTTATGCTTGGCTACAAAACAGTCCTTGTAAGGGGAAAAATCAGGAGCTAGTTAATTTTTTTTTTTATCCCTCTTTCCTTGACAATATAGTATCTCGGGCCTGATATTTTAAGCTTTTGTTGCTTGAAAAATTGCTTGAGGCAGTTTGAAATTAAAAGCAACACTGCTAATGTCAATTAAAGAAGCAAGAGGTTCAAATTTTGATGAAGCATCCTTACATAGAAGATCTACATTCTTTCTTCTTTACTTAAAAACAGGCAAATTAAAGGAAAACTGAAGGAAGTTACCCATGGTGGATACACTGCTAGCACTGCTTCAAAACAGAAGCAACATCCAAAATTAATACAGGAAATAAAAATTTTTACTTCCAAGTGTGAAGAAAGCAAACAGCACTTCAAGATCTCCATTACTCCCAATTTCTTCTTCTACAATAAAGCTTATAGTCTGTCTTATTTCAATACAGAGTCATAATTTAAAACCTGACAAGGACAGCCTTTTGTTGCCTTTAGAAATGAGATACGTTCACTTCTTGGTATCTGAGAGACAAACATTTCTGTGACTTTAAAGGATCTTCAAGTGTTAAGAGGAGGATCTGTATTTGTGTTTGAGGTGCTCTTTCGAAGATTGCAAGGGGTTGAAATAAAAGTCACGCCATAATGTTCATCAATACATAAATGCTTTAAATAAAATTTCCTTTCTTAATCTTTGTTCTAGACTGTGCTGGAGAGAGAGGTTATGTTTTGGTAATCTGAAAGTAGATCTGTTTCCATCGTAGCTAAAGAGCAATTTTGGAGACAATGCTGATTGTATAAACTATAGAAGCAAAAAATAGACTTCCAGTAGTCATAAAACTGGCTTGTTTTTTGTAGCTGCATTGTTGTTCATAGGAAGGTTTGCAATTTGTTTAATTAAGACTTGCTCTGTAAAGAGTGGAAAAAGTTATCTTTTTTTTTTTTTTTTCCCCCTAATGACTCTTGCATCCTTTGAAAACTGGCATGCCAAATTTGACAGGAAAACTGACAGTGTGTTTTATATATTTGGTTATTTTCCACACCTGAAGTTAAGAAGGAACTTCTTTACTTAGTCATAATCTAGACTTACCAAATTTAAAAATGAATCACTTTAGCACTTTTGACAGCATGCATTTCACAGGACGTGCTGTGCATAGCAAAGAGGGAGCAGCAAGGAGATGGAGTGGTCTGTCAGCAGCTGCCAAAACTGTACACTGGATTCAAGCCATAGCTATTAATCAGTTCTGCTATGAACAGGAAAAAAAAAAAAGGCATCAAAAACCTTTAGGGCGTTGGGAGGGGAAATTCCTTCACTCTGCTAAACAGGGAAATGTACTTTATTTAGTCATATGGCAGCTTCTTAAGTTGTCTGAACTAGCAGAGTTGCCTTTAAACTGTGTTTTACTTCGGTGAAATTGCATTTGTTGCAAACGTGCAAATTAATTTTTTATCCTGAAAATGCAACTGAGGCCATCAATTTAATTTATTAATCTTTTGAACAAAGCTTCAAAGATTTAATCTGTTGAATTTTCTAAATTATACATTATACAACACTGAAGATGACTGAGACATCCTTTTCTTGTGTGCTGTCGCCCCCAAAGCAGAAGTTGTGCTGGATCGAAAGTACAACTCTGGAAACGGGTACGTTGGTGGAACCCAAAGAAAATGTTTTCTTTCAGATTTATATAAGCTACCCATCCGGCTGGACTTCTGCAGATTTACAGGGATGTATCTGACAAAACCCCCACAGTGAGTCACAAACATTTTTCTCTCAGGAAACTTTGAATTTCCATTTCAGGAAGTGGAGTATAAATAACTCGCTTCTAAGGAGACTGAAAATTCTTTAGTCGATATAAAATTTTAACAGTAGAAATTAGATTGACCGTATTTTCAAGGCCCACCATTAATCAAGTGCAATTCAGTAGTAGTTGTGCAGGTTTCCTACGATTTGTTGTTGTTGTTCAGTGTTTTTTCTAGTTCACTAATGGTAGAGTAGTTGCAAAGACTGGAGATGGATTTAGTTACAGGGAGTGTCTCTTTTGATTTGCTACTTTAACATTTTTATTTAGGGATTGAGAGCAGGGGATAGGGGCTATAAAAAAACCGAAACAAACCCTTAATATACACTAGTATTTCTCATTTATACTTGAATCAGTAAAAGCTGGATTTTTCTTACTGAACTGTTCCACATAGACTAAAACTTAAAGCTCCTCTTGGGTCCTGTAATGAACGGCTGCCTGACAGTAGTCAAAATGTCACTTGTATTGCATTGTGATTTAAAGAAATGTCTGGATCTTCTGATTAGGTGACAGTGCCAGAAAAATACCTATTATGCTGAGATGTGTAGCTGTCAAATCACTTACATGAACTTGCATATTTACTGGAGTGCTGCAAGGGGTGCTATTATTTCACATGAGGCAGAGGCCTTAAAATTTTTCAAATAAATTGCGCAGCCAGAATACTGATGCTTCCAGTTTTCTACCTGAAGTTACTCTAAACTGTGCCCTCAAGATGAGAATGCATCAGATGACAAGTATTTGTGTTTTTCTGTTCATTTGGAAGGAGATGAGTCAGTATCTCAGTTATTACTGCAGTGTCTTAACTGATTTCTACAAAAAGGAAATTTCTGGCTCCTGTTTGTGAAGACAACTAGGGACATTTGACAAGTTAAAGGTTTATTATTAGAGTGCAAAAGGCAAACCTGCTCCTGAAAGAAGAGACCGCTATTAGTGAGTGATACTACTGTTTGCTCTCCAGATGAGTAGGAGTGGTACAGAACTAACTTATTTGCCAATACTGGCTTTCAAGGCCTTCTCAGCCGCCTTCTGCAGATTCCTTGTTTTGCTGCAACAGTGACAGGAGGGGAATCTTAACGAAAGAGAATCCTAAATTAGTACCAAAGTGTGCAAGGAGGAATGTTGCCGGTATCTCTTAGTCCTGACCCTCCTCACGTTTTTCCTGTTTTGTTCAGCAATTATGCTGTCGGGGATGCTGACTGATTGACAGCTCTGCTTGGCATCTTGGACAAATGAGCGATGGGAAAAAAACGGTCTTTGTGGCTTTGAAAAAGGCCTGATTTGCGTCGGGTGGAATATATGCAATTTTCTGCTGTTGTTTAAAATGCAAGATTTAATTGAAAGGAGTGATGCCAGCTCACTTGTATAGTAAGTAGGAAGGAAATAAACATGGTAAAATAAATATGCAGATATATTCTTGTTTTCTAGGCTTATTAACTTGCTGTAATGTCTTTTTGGTACTGCCTAGCAATAGCGAAGTTATCAATCCCAGCGATCTTGTTGAGATGGATTTTTTTTTTAATGTAATTCTTCCATTTTCTGAACTCATAAAAAAGAGAGAAAGTAATGATATTGTGGGAGAAAAAAAAATAGAAGTTTATTATTGCACTGTAATGAAATATCAAGTTAACGCGCGACTCAATGAAAGACAAAATACTATTTGCCTGCCAAGTTCAAGGACAGCGCCGTCCTTGCCGATGCTGTCCTGATGATAAAAGCTTTTCTGATGACAGCTTCCCTATATTTGATGGTTTTAGGAGGCTGAGCTGAAATTTCTGTAGTATTGAAATATTTTGACGACTGTGTTTCTTGTTTCTGTCATTATCCCAGGTGCAGGACTTTCTAAGGTCAACCACCTGGATAAACAGAGCTCTTGGAATGCTCATGTCTCACTCCACTGGAAAGACTGTGCTGCATCCTATCAGTGTGTTTTTGATGTCCACAATCTCAATCCTACTTATGTATAAAGTTCAGACATATTTTAAGCGTATAAAAGTACATAGAGCAGATTCCCTTGCGGTTTCTCCGTATACAAACTTGAGGTTGACTAAAAACCTTCAAATTGATTTGGAAGGATACATAAGGATTTCCTGTAAGTGCTTGTAATAAGGGTTCTTGAGCTCTACACCAATTTACTAAACACAATATTGTTAAGAAAAAATAGGTGTATACAGTTTTTATTAGTATTTTATTAGTATATAGGTTTCTTAGTATATAACTTGTGTGTGTATTGGTTGGCACCTACTATCTATCACCTTAACCTCTTCAGTTCCCCTTTTCCCCAAAAACTGTCTATTAAGGACTGTGTTTTTCCCCTGCTTTTGTAGTCTGTTGTGGAAGTTGTGGACCATGACCTACAAGGGTTTATAATGAGGTGCTTAAAACCCGTAGCTTGATTTCATGGCCTTGCTTTAGTCAAAATGTAGTGAAAATAAAGATTTAATTTGCACTGAAAGAGGAAGTGAGGTATTTTACTGCAAACTAAATACGTAATTGATGCTATCCAAGGGAACTTATAGTTCATTAAAGGTCATTAGTCAAATGTCGAACGTCTTGGCTTTCCTTGTCGTGAAAATATTTCCATGTTGCTCGATGTGTCTAAAAATAGTCACCATATCCCTATAGTTTTTTGCAATTCCAAACAAAATGCATCCTGTTGATCATATGAAAATTATCCAATGGATATCTACTTGAAAACAAAACAGCTGCTTTTTTTTTTTTTTTAAATTGAAAATTAAGTGTGTGGTCACTGAGCAGGAAGAGAGATGTTTGCAGATGGGAACTCTCAAGGTTTTTTTGGAATCAAAGATCTGTGCTTTAGGAAGGATGAATTCTTTTATTGTGTTCTTGAAGTTTATATGAGCGTCAGAATGCCGTACAATCAAAATGGAGAATACTATAATGGAAGACATTTTCTCACAGTACTTTTTATCTGAAGAGAAATGGAAATGATGCACACGTCTCTTTTCTGGGGGAGAAATCCAACAATCCAGAAGTCTAATGTGGTTAGACAAAATGCAGCTCATTACAGGAGTGTGGATATTCTATAAGCTTTAACTTGCTTTAGGGTATATTTATGTTCGGTCTTGTACTTAGGGCTTCATCTTTCCTGAAGTAATGTTGTTTTTTCCAAAACCAAAACACGCAAGTTTGTTAGAGTAGGTGTATTTGTTGTTTTTTGTTTTTTTTTTTCCATTTTATAAAAGCCTGATTTCTTGTATGACTTAATTTTATCAAAATAACAAGTTAACTATATTTGGAAATAATGAGTCCTACAGAAAGTATAGAAGGATTAATGTATTTTATTATTTTGTTTTTCCAAGGAATATATAATCGAAGCAATGGCATTGTCAAGAATTGACTATCAAATATGCATCATGACTGAGGAAGACTGGGGGGCAGCATGAGTGTTGGCAAAAGATGTAAACTTGAACCATCCTGAGAAGCTGACCATAGCATCAAGATGGGCACAGGCTTATGAAGAGATATTAGAGTTGCTTTGGAATCTCTAAGTATTGGAAAGCCGTTGGTATGTGTTGTAGAGTAGTGAGGAAGGTGAAACGAACACTTCTAACAATACATTTCAGTATATCAAATCGTATCTGTTACAGTCTGAGAAATTCTGACTCCTCTGTTGGAGCTACATGGTTGGAGAGAAATTAATTTCTATGGAGTAAATGAAAAAATGACCACTGATTTTTGTCTCACTTGAATAAGTTGCTATCAGATGGTTAGGCTGATCTGTAACCCTTCCTGAAGGTAGGCTTCAAGGGTTTGTCTAGCTCGTCTTCTCCTAGCTTCTCTTCTCTTTCACTTCTCACCTTCTCATTATGACCCTTTACCTGCTTTTGATTCTGTAATTCAGTGTTTGATATAACCTAGCTGCTAGGCCTTGGGAGGTGACCCTAGACTCCACCTTTTGAGTTTGAAATGAAAGGAGATAGATGTGACAAGGATTAACTTTTGGATGCTTAGCTCTTACATGTGCCTGACTTAATTGGATAAAGGAGAGAAAACATGGTTGTGATGACTTGCAAGTTTTCTGGCCTGGAATTCGGGAAATTGTAAGAGATGGGAGTGGTGGGGAAAAAAAAAAAAAAAGAGGTTATACAGTGAAAGAAAAAGGAAAAGGAAGACAAAATGGAATTAGAATCAGATGACTGTCCGAATATTCAGACACCATGTTTCTAATGAGATAGCGCACAGAGAAAGTTTCCTGCAGGACGACCTCCGAAACCCCACTGACTCGCTGCTTGGTTGCACAAGGTGGCCGAGGATGTGCTGTGGAGGGAACTGGTGTGCGGGCGCTCGCGGAGCATGTGCCAGTGGATGGGGTGGTGAAGTGCTGGGGTCTGAACCCTGAGCCCGGAAGTGAACTTGACACGTGGATGAATTTCACAAACAGGTCAAAGGGGCTGAAGCTGGCCAGATGTAATTCAGGGCAAGTNGTCGGCCAGACTATAGTGTTTTTGGGGTCAGTAGAAATCGATAATCAAACTTGTGTGAGTTTCTGTGTATGTTTTCTGCTGATGGCTGCCTCCTTTTTGCTGGGCCACGTAGTTAGCAAAACAGGTGTTGGTTATCTTTTTGGTTCTTAATTTCTGTGATTCAGTTTTACAGCACAGCTGCTGTGTGGGCCCAGCTCCTGAGCGCAACCGTTGCAGTATTTATGAAGTGCAAATGAATAGCGTTGGTCTTTGTTTGCAGCAGGGCAGGTTAGAGATAATAAACGATAATTGTTTGGTAATGAGAGAGGTGTCACTTCCCAAATGAGTTTAAGCTATGCTTTTCCTCTAAGCCATTGTAGTCTTTTGTTTGCTACAGCAAATGACAACTTTTATGTAACAGAAGTAGATGGTGTACAGAAATTATCCTAACACTGAATAAATCTGTTCAAGTGTGATCTCATCCAGTTCCCGAAATGGGTTCTGTCCTTCGCTAAAGCAGCAGCTGGGAAGTTGGGAGGTGTGATACCACAGAACGCTGGCCTCCCAGAAAGTGCAATGGTGCAGTTTTCTCCCGCCTGCACCTCTTGAAGGTTTTGCTTGTAGTAGGAGTTGTTATTTTTAAACGAAGCAAACAAAAACGTTTGGGGTTTTTCGGATCGTAGCGCAACTTGGGAAGCATGGGATAATATGTTTCTTTTAGAAGTGCTAATTGTAGGTAGTGGGACTCACCACTCAATAGCTATGCAAAGGATAAACACGGTGCTCTTACTGTCAATATTTTTTAAAGCTGGATTTACTGTGCACAGAACTTACTGGTGAAGTTTAGTACAGGAAATCCTGTCTGGGTGCCACTGACAAAAGGAATGTATTTCAGAAACAAATTTATTTGGCAGAACCAAAGGCTAGGTTTGAGCCCCGTTAGCAGATATTGATAGCCCTGATTGTCTGAGGTTTTTGTCTTGTTAATGTTGTGGCTGCTGTTTTCCTGTTACCTTTCTTGTATTGGCTTGCTTCTTTTCTTTTTTTCATACCATTTTTAATTGGCACGATTATGGAATTCCCCCTTTAACATTCCAGATCATAGACCCTTATGAAATTAGGATAATGTCATCGGACGATTTTGAGCTGGCATTTTTCTTTCTGTGCTCATGCCAGGGTGTGATTGTTGGGTGTATTAATCAGGGTGTATGAAGAAAATGTACAGAGAAGGCTGAAGTTCTGTTCAGAGGATGCTGTGTGCCCAATTTATAGGTCGAAAAAGAACTACCCAGAAGGCATTCAAGGGAGCCACTTGAATGATTTGAACTCTGTTAGAGACTTGGATTTTGCTGCTTTTTCCCTGAAGCCTCTACTTTTGGGGGTAGATTCCTGATTAGTAGAAACCTGTGGTCTAGTATTGCTGAGTATGGGGAGACCACAAGTTAAACCAAAGAAATTCCTGATCTGAACTAGGAAGATGTTCATTCTCAGCTCCACCTCCCTTTCTCCCTTCTTTCAAAAGAATCTCTTCATAATTGAGCAAAGCAAATATCTTGCTGATGTTGGGTTCCTTTTTTTTGAGCTGTATTAACTGCTGTGAGGCATGAAAACTGAAGAGCTGAGGAAATACTTAAAGTTGCTATTCTGACTTGAATTGGTTTTGCCCTTATGAATGAGAGGACTAAATTTTACAGTAAATATATTCAATAGGAAAAAAATAAAGGATAAATCGAAGAAGTAAGTTTTCATCTTTAAAGAAAATATTGAGGATGTTCCTGTTTTGGAGATTGTGTTGGGTTTATTGAATGCTGAACTGTGCTGGAGCTATTTGTGAGGCAACCCTGCTTGCCCTGTTTCCTCAGGTGCTGGTCAGGAAGGATACAACTAAGGATATGAGCTGGTTTGGTTTTACTTTTGGTGCAATAAAGGTTGCTAAGTAATAGTTAAACTCAAGTTCATGAATAATTTAATACGAAGTTTTATTCCTCTGTATCTTTTTTTTCAGAAAGCTAATTGTTATATGGGCAGCTTATTTTTTTCCAGTAATAGAGCCCTGCCCAGATACTTAGATTTTTTTTTTTTTCATGTCCATTCCTCTAACTTGTTTTTCTTAACATAGCTGAGGGTCTTCAGCATGCATTAAGCTAGGAAACATGAGTTTAATACAACTGTGACCAGTTCTAAATCCTTCCGAGTCACCTTGAATAAGTCCAGTGCTGGTGGCAGGAGGAGAGAAGCAGGAGAAACAATAGTTTGTGCCACTCAAATTGAGCAATAAGTGTGGTTTCTGAGAAAGCCAAGTTGTGTTGGGCTGCAGAAGATGGAGCTTTAATTATACCCCCTGGAATGTTGCTCACCCTTATTTATCATTCCAAAATTCTGGTCAAGGTTTTCTGTCCAGCATTATTTAAACTTTTGAACTAAAAGAACATGCTCTCCTTTCACATATGCCACCGAAGTTTTATATTAAATGTCCTGCAGCATTGGTGTCCGTTCAGAGTCGCAAGAAAAAAGGAGAACAAAATGCTTGGCACCCAGACAGAGTGAATCTTGATACTGGCAGTTGATATGTAGTGGGGAAAAAAAGGGGGCATTTTAGGTTTTAATTTATGCTCACTACAAGAGTCTTTTAATAGGCATTGTAGAGTGGAAAAAAACTACTTAGAGGCTTTAGATTATGTTGATCGCTGTGCTTTATGCAGTGATGTTTTTACTTCTCTTTAATTCAGTAATGAGGGTAGTCTATGCAACTCTGTTTTTGCTGACAGCATCGGGTAGGCCAAGTTTACTTAAAATGAGGCATTTTGAAAGCTTTAGTGGCAAGAAGAGGTCATTCCCCTGTTTAACCCGTAGCTCTCCCAGTGTACGTGGAGGCTGAAAAAGGCCTCTCTGTCTCAGAGGTATGCGACAATGACAATTTCTTTGATTCAGCTCATGGAAGAAAATGATCTGTGGTTAATCTTGTCACCTGCCTCCTCCTAATGCAGGTGCCAAAAGGTAGGAAGGGTAATAGGGGAGGAGGTGTGCCAAAGTTGAGATGAATATGAAAGATAGACTCAACGGGAACTCAACTTACTGGTTTGAGAGTCCCCGAAACAATTACCGTGCCTGGGCTGGTACTTAAAGAATGAGGAACTTGGGACACCACTCTCCTTAGTAATATTAACTTCCTAAGTGTCAAACTGACACTTGAATGTAATCCCAAGAGTCTGTCACTCATTCATCTGCGTGTCCTATTTCTTAAGATGAAAACAAGTAGCTTAGCTTGGGACAGACAGTGGGCAGGGACTTGTGAACAGTGAGTGATATCACTCACCCGTAGGTGGTAATTACCCTTGGTGAGTTGTACAAACTTCCTAGCTAAGCCCTTAAATTATCTTTACTATTCCAAACAGTACAAGATGCAACTAGAAACCCTTGCCTGCTAAACTTCCCTGTGCAAAGCCAGGGCACCAGTCTGCCTGTTGATGAGACATGAGTGACTTGATTTGATTTTCAGTTTTTTTAATTTATTTTTTTTTCTGGCACGAATTGCAGTTTTAAAGTGGACTGGGACATTCAGCTTGAATGAAAAAAAAAACAACTCGCTAGTATTTCAGTTGTGGTTTTTCCTCTTTTACGGTTTGTTTTGTTGTTGTGGTTGGTTGGTTTTGGGTTTTTTTTTTTGTTTTTTTTTTTTAAGGCTTTTAAATAATTTTCTCCAATACTACAAATAATTGAATAACGCTTCTTGGTAACCGCAGGAGTTGAACACGCTGTGCTTACTACTCTGACTGTGGTACACAATGCGCACGTGCTCTCGCTATTCCTTTTTACTTTATGGCGAGAATAACCATCGTCCTAAAAGCTAAACATCCTCATTAGCGAGGTAATAAATGCTTGAAGTAGCTGTAGCCCAATGATGCAGAGCCTTTGTGTCATCTCCTACAGGTGTTTTCTCATAAAGGGCCGGTGGCTGATAAGCTACTGACTCCTCAGGGACAGCAAATTAGGAGAAGGCAGATAGAGCCTCCTGCGTCTAGAAAATATGCTTAACTCCATGGGATTTCATTTGTTTAAAGGTTTCTCTTTCGTTTCTATCCTTGCTAGAAACTTTAAAAGGTTTATGTAACTTCTATTAAGAGCAAAATTAAGAAAATGCAGACTTCTGGTTGTGCTCTTGGGTGTAAGTTGGAAGCCGTTGGGAATCGTTTATGCAGGTGAGCATGTGTGTGGTAGTTTGCATAGAGAATTGGTAGTAGAAGTATCACCAACTCGAAGCAATCAAGAAAATCACGCAGTGGGCCTCGACTATGAAACTGGCTTATTACTGAAACCAGAAGAGAGTTTGTTTTGTTTTTCTAAGGCCATACACTTGAGCCTTGTTTCAGGACTAGAAATAGAAGATCTCCCTGGGTGACCAAATCCACCTTTTGCAGTGACAGACGGTTATGCAGCAGCCTAGTTCCCAAACTGTTTGTAGTCCTTCCCAAATTCCCATCGCTGTGGTGCTCGTGTTACTAAGTCAGCTTTGGCTTTTAATTGTCTTCTGTATATTCGAGTTAACTACATTTCTAGGGAGGCAATTTCCCATGACCTCTTCTGTGTCTTACCCAGCTTTTTGGGAGTACTCCCTTATAGAATAGACACTTTTTTTTTTTTTCAGCTTCCTTGGTTTTGAATTAATTTGAAGGAAATGACTAAACAGGGTGTCAAGAGCAGTCTGTAGAAAGTCTTAAGTAGTTCTGCTGTTATCGTAGGATTTGCTTCTCTCGTGACTACATCATGGGCCCTCAAAACTGTCGTGCTATCAAGTAGTATGCGAATTTTTTTATTAGTTCATAAATGTTTTTGCATTGTGTATGACTGATTTTTTAAATTTTTTTTTTTAAAAAGTGATTAAGGTCTTTTTAAATATGCTTTGTTCATCCCCTGAGTGTACCTTTAGCATTTTTTTGTCATAGTCATACATCTAGAACAAAGTTTAAGAATTAATTGTCTTTGAAATGGACCCACAAAGGGATACCTGTGATACCTTTCTATATTATTTTGCTGTATTCTCTTTTAACTAAATCCTTAGGTTTTGTGTTTCTCAATAAATAGTTATATTCTCCAGCTTTAGAAGTTTTCTACGTGGCACTGTAGTCAATGTGGTGTTCATTAAAATCATCTAATCTTTCTGGATACTGAGAAAGCAAAAAAAAACCCAACAAAACAAAAACCCCAGACAAAAATTAAGCAGCTCAAAATGTAACTAAAAATGTGGTTTTGCTTAGATTGTTGCCTGTGTATTATTAATGACATTTTCCTATCGCTTCGAAATTTGAGTCTTACGGATTGAAAATGATCCAACTCTCAGATTTAGTGCATTAACTTTTTTTTTTGCCTTTTGCTTGCATTTTATGTAGGATGGTTCACACTTCCATATCCTTTTTTTTTTTTTCCAGTAACAATTGTTGTTTTGCCTCTTATAGTCAGTATTATGTTTTGTTCTTGGTTATCTGTAAAGATACAGTTAATTTTGGAGAAGGTGATGCCTAATCTCCCGTTGCGGGTTTCGAGACATCTCCCTTTCTTCTTTCTTTGCTCTCTCCTGAGGCGCTTGAAGAGTCTTTGCTTGTTTAATTTGCTTTGCAAACTTCAGCTCTATTTGATTTATGATAATTCTACTTTCTGTCACTCCACGTCCTGGTGTCAAACTGTGGATGTTGTTACAGAGTGAGGAACACCATTGAGAATAGATGCAGGCTGCTGACTAGCAAAGAAAGAGAGGAGATGAGAGCTTGGGAGCGTGGCCAGGTAGTAAAGCTATACACAATTTTCAAAAATATCTGTCAAGATTTGTTGTTGCTGTTATAAAACTTCACAATAGCAGAATGAGTGCTGAAACTGCACGGGTAACATCTGCAAATGGATGTCAGTATATGCAGTCTAAAAGGAAAGCAATTCTGCCAAAAGAGGGGAGCGATTTTGTTCTCGGTATCCTACAAATTCGTCCCTTTCATCTGAGGGATAAATAAATGATGAGACTGCATCTGTATAGCCTTGGGTGATTGCAGATCAAATTTTTGAACAGGCTGCATTGATTGTATCAGTGGGTTTCTTTTTGTTGTTTGTTTTTGTTTTTTTTAAACTGTTGTTGTCTAGAACATACAGGCAAATTGATGCCAGTACCTCATAAATGCTGTAGGCTATGCATTGATGATAGCAGATGAGGAGGAAAGTGTAGACTTGTTCACACAAATAATTCAATTTTATGTTAAATTATTCCTGATTTACTTTTTTTTACTTCATCTGGTGACTGTCCAGATTCTGGCTGGGTAAATAAAAAGAACAATATAACAGTTGCTGTTAAAATGATGGTTATTAAATTGGAAAACATTCAAATGCTTCGTGCTGAACAAAGATAATTAACCTTATTTTGTTTAACGGGGTGAGTGTAATGCATCTGTAATTCTTAGGATTCCAGGCTCAGTGCAAAACCCTGAATTAGTTGAGCAGGCAGATTTCCTTTCTGTGGAGGGCGTAGATCACCTTTGTCCAACCACTTTTCCTCAGAGTGCACTGCTGCTGCAAAAAAAAAATAGCAGATATTAAATCCTAACATTCTGCACTTGCAAATCCATGTTCCAGAAGATGAATGGGAAGAAAGATTGTAGGGCTGGTAATCAGCTGTATGTTTTGTGCGCTCTTTTGGCATTCACATCTCCGATGCAAGCACAAAGTGAATTTGACCTTCTATGTTGGTGCCATTTGAAAGAGTATGAAGTGCTGTGTGACTTTTTTTATTTAAAGCAGAATCAATAAAAATACGTACGTGTAAAAGGCTTAAGTGTAAAATGGCAAGCGTCTGGGGGTTGGGAGTCGTGGGGATGAGGAAAAGGAGGGAGAGCTGTGGTTCCTTTCATGGGCTGGTACAGTGATAGCTTTGGGAATTAAAAAGTAGGGAGAACAGTAGAGGTCATGGTCTTTTCTGATCTTAGCTGTGCCGTGGAGGAAACGCTCCGATGGTTTGGACCGCTAGAGCTGCTGTTCTGAGAGATTTGTTTTGCTAGGAAGAGGAGGGTGTTTCCTTATGCATGTAGGGAAGGTGCTTGCTTTTTTAACTTCCATGTCTGTGTTGGTGCTGCACTGACTTGCTCAAAATTCTCTCTATTTTGAGTGGCTCTTTTCTTGATTATACGGTGATGCTTTCTGTTGTCAGCAGCTCATACTTCACAATTCAACCTCGATGCATATGGTGTATAGTTTTGGCTGGTTTACACACGTATTAGTTGGAGTAGAAAAAAAAAAATAATCAAAACTGGAGAAGGAGGAGTTGTTTGGTACTGGGACACAAGAAATACCTACATTCAAATCTGTCCAGAAGTCTCCTGGCAGCTTTAGATTCAGACAGCTGGAAATAGTTATTTCTAATGAGAATATTGTGCATGGGCTTGTTACAGGGACCAGTCATGCAAAAAGACTTCTAGATATTTAGCTCAGTCATGTTATGTATAATACCTAATACAGACAATATATTGAGTGCTGCTGTAGCTTATCTGGTATTCCGTTTAAGTGGACCTGGTATATTATTACTGTGCTTTTAGACAGATGCTAAAGAAAGAATATTTTCTTCATTTGGTCTAATACAGCTTCTATCAACTTGATCTGCAGCTAGAAAAATACCCCTTTGGTTTTTTTTATGGTGTATGATGCTTCAGAAACTTCGTAGTTGTCTTTTTTTGCTGTGACATGGCTTTTTGAATGGTGAAATGTGTGCAATGGGTGGTTGGAAAAAACCCAACCCGTTACTAGATTTAAAGAATGCAGTTTTGAAACTTGCTTCTGAAATAAAAACAAACCCCCAAACATTTTCCAGGGAAAAGATAAGTGGCAGGCAAGTATTACATGAAGATAAATTTGTTGTGTCGACTTTTGACGCATTAACTGTAAAAGTTAATGTGTTAGAATACACAGTTGGCAATCTGATGAGCTTGTATAACTATTGAATGCTATTTTTTTAATATGCCTGGAAGCTGTTTCAAGTCATTGAAATCCTCTGATTGATACTCCAATGTTATTTTTATTTAAAGAAAAATTGCAAAGTTATAGGATTTTCTGAAAAATGGTTCGAGAAACAAAACGATTCTCTGTAGCATGTCCTCTTACAAACTAGTAAGTGACTTAGCCTGTTTTCAAATTTAATTTTCTTATTGTAGTTCCTGATGTTTGTGGACTTGTGTGATTCAAGACAAAAATGATTTTCAAATGGCTCTGGCTATGAGTAAAAGGGAACTAGATCATCAGTAGTCTGGGGCCCTGTGAATTGGTGCAGAGTTTATTTGATTCTGAGTCAAGGCTTCTTCCTCAATTTGAACGTTTGTCAGAGGGTTGAATGTGCGTGGAGGCAGCACACGTTGCTGTAAAAAGTCTCTAATGCTTTTCTTTAATAAAAACATGTGCATTAGCTTTATGAAGAATAGTTGAAGTCACTTAATTAAATACTTTGTTACTCCTGATGGAAGTCACATTCTTCTGCCGGAGACAAAGATAGAGTCACTCATTGGTGCTGGAAGCTTGTGGCAATACTGAATTTAAAACCAGGGGTTTCCTGCTAGACAGCCCGAAAGAGAAAGTTTCTTTCAACATAATGCATGTAGACTTTTGAGATTAAAAAGCAAAACACAGTTGTGGTGTTAGCTGTTTTTCCTTTAACAACTCCGCTAAATTTAAAGCACATTCTAGTTTTCTCTCGCGTTGTGCTTTTACTGTCAGAAACGCTTCAGACTACAGCTCGTTTCCTTCTGAAGTGCTTTTGACAATTCTCTCTACCCAAATTTTTAGCTTTTTTTTCTTTCTTTCTTTTCTGAGGGCATACTCGCCTTCCAATACCACATAGAGGACCTAAAAGTTAACTCTAAATTTGCTACAGTTGTGTGAAGCTCAGTACAAACCACTAAAGACTGTCTATCTAGCTTGTCATGTATAGCTATCTATCTTCCTTATATATAAAATATGGGTTTATGTATATATATATTTCTTAATTTTAGGCTGTGAGAGCCAGGCACAGTCTTTTTCAACTCAGTAATTAATTCCCTACTCCTGTCTCCCTTGTTCTTTTGGTCACTTGTGGGGTGAGCTTAAAGTACTTGGATACCTGCAGATTGGTTTGGGAGCGTGACATATTTTAAACACTTCCGAAAGTTAAGCTACTACTAAAATGTTCTCCTGTCTTGGTTGTCTTGTAATACAGGCTTTTATACTATGTTTTTTTCTATGTTCTCCTTGAAAATTTGAGGTGCGATTAAAATACAAGTAAGTATGTACTGATAGACCTTCCAGCTACAAAAACCTTAACGAGCGCTCAGATTTACTTTAAAAACTCCTGAGGGGAAAAAGTATTGCTGGATGTACAGAATCTGACAGCTCCATAATCTGATAAATGAATGTTAAAATACAAAACCAATTCCACTGTTTAGTTTCTGTCATTACTATTCAGGTTTATGTTATGTCAAAGCTAGAGAGTATGGGAGGTGACTTGCGTAAACTACTCTATTTCTCTTCTGTTCACCTTTTTGGTTCTCTAAAGTCAAAGAAAAAGGGGGGAAAAATATGCCTTGACCCTTATTTCTAATCGTCTAATGTAACCAATGGACTGCTGAAACAATAACACTCACATCTGATGCAGCAACATCTTATTTATAGATGGAAGCAGCTGCATCCTCTGTCTTTGTGCACAAGAAACCCTATTGTTTTCAAGTCACCAGGTTAATGAGACTGTGGGAAAACGAAGGCCTGCTATAAAAGCGTTATTAAAGATATTTAACGCAAAAAGGAAGGGAGGATGTGGCTGGTGCAACTTACTCTTAAGTTAGGCGTGGTGTAAATGTAGGAGTTATCAGCGCTGACAGTTTAAGCTGTAGTATAGCCTCGAGTCTACTTGTGAGTTCTTGATATCACACTTAATGTTAGAATCATAGAATGGTAGGGGTTGGAAGGGACCTCAAGAGATCATCTAGTCCAACCCCCCCTGCCAGAGCAGGATCACCTAGAGCAGGATCACCCAGGGCAGGCCACACAGGAACTCATCCAGGCAGGTTTGGAAAGTCTCCAGAGAAGGAGACTCTACAACCTCTCTGGGCAGCCTGGGCCAGGCTCTGTCACCCTCACAGCAAAGAAGTTTCTCCTCATGTTGAGGTGGAACTTCTTATGTTCTAACTTAAACCCATTATTTCTTGTTCTATTGCTGCGCACCATTGAAAAAAGATTGTCCCCTTCCTCTTGAC
>VWZK01003489.1:0-18809 GCA_013396935.1 Baryphthengus martii | reverse complement strand
GGTCTTTTCTAATCTAGATGATTCTGTGAAAGGGAAGTTTTCTGGGGCTGCGATCCAGTGTGTGGTGGTTTATTCAGGCGATGGTTCCCAGCAGGAAGCTGAAATCCCACTAACAAACTTTTCCCTGGCAGATTAATTAGTTGCAGGAGGTGGCATGGTTTAATAGCTCTGATAATCAATAGTTTTTTTCATTTGTCTCCAGCAGCGTCTGTTCACTGAGAGATTTGTTATGTTTCAGCAGCTGATATTTCAGGAGAAATATGGGTTCCGTGTAGCCCAGTGAAGGGTAAATATGACTGAACATCGTCGTTTAATTAGGGATTTGCTGGAAGTAACCAATGGCAGCCAAAGCGGAGAGTTTGCACTCTCTTCAGCCTATGGGAAAATTTTAAGTAGCAGCTGCTGGAGTCCATTACCTTTTTTTTCTGCAAACATCAGCAGAGGTGGCTTTCTCCACTTTGTAATAGACTCATAGAATCACAAAATCACGGAGTCATAGAATCACAAAATCACGGAGTCATAGAATCACAGAATCACAGAATTATGGAATCCTAGAATCCTAGACTCATAAAAACATAGAATCATTGAATACCAGGTTGGAAGGGACCTCAAGATCCTCTCGTCCAACCTTCCAAGGTAAAAGAGCAGGGTTGAAGTGAGCTGGCCCAGCCCCCTGTCAAGCTGAATCTTAAAACTGGCCGATGTAGGGGAATCCACCACTACCCCTGGGAGGTTATTTTAATGTCTAATTGTTTTCATGGTGAAGAAGCTTCTTCTGGAGTCCAATTGCAATCTCCTCAGGGGTAACTCGTCCCCATTACCCCTTGTCTTTTCCATCTGTCCTGCCGTGTGTGTTCATGGAGCCCCATCCAGCCCCCCAAAACAAGGGGGAAGTTTGCTCTCCGTGGGGACTTTGTCTTTGCTGTCCCAGCTGGAACATCTGACAGAGGTGTGGGGCTCGATGTGGGCCAAAAGTATGAACGATACAGACGATCTGTGCAACCCGGATAATGTCAGCGCCACGTCTCACCTCAGGGAGCAGTGAACACCTGCCGGATGGGACGCTCCTTTTGGTGACGTAGACCCGGCCCTTGGTCCCACCTCATGTCAACGCCATGGAAATTCCAGGCTCCTTACTCTGGTTTCTCCACAGAGTTTTCTAAAACTCCTGCTTCAGTAGGACACAGCCTGCACCAGCACCCTGGCTGGGTTCTCTAGCTGGTCTCGCGCACGAGATCTTCATCGGCAGCGACCCAGGAGTTACAGCTGGTAGACAATCTCACGTCACTCCGGAGTTGTGCTGGGCCCTAGAAAATGATTTGAAAACGTCTCCTTTAGAATAAGACGTAGCACACCAACCGCTGTGCCACCATCAGCAGAGGAATCCGTGTTGTCACCTAATTAAAAAGGCAGCAAAACTGATTATTTGCTGCAGGAAAATGAAGCCCAGCACCCGGAATTAATTTCCAGCAAATAAATGACACGTTGGGATGCTCTGAAGCTAACCCATTTATCACTGCAGCCTGCCATTCCTCAGAGAAGCTGGGCGGGTTGGCCAGTGTGGGTCTATACGACGTGTTTACGGCTTCTCAGAATTTCACATGTGTCTAATGGGGTCGTTAGAGAAATAATCGCGGAAAGAGAATTGTAGGGACTTCCTGAGCACGAGACAGGCTGGCTAGAGGCTGAGTTTCTGTGCCCGTGCTCCAGGATGGCTTTTCACCACCCCCTGCCGCTTTTGATTGCCCTCACCTTCTTGTCTTGATGTCACCAACGTTTTTAGAATGGTTTGATCAATAACAGAATCGGAGAAAAATATATTGTTGTCATCCTTGGCTTGTCTAAAGCATCCTTTATCCTTCCCTTCTGTCCATGGCTGGTTTTACACAAAGGATATGCTCAGAGTGGAGGAGATCTTGGTGTTATACTCCGGGTTTTAATGTACGGGCTGCGTGCCCAGGGAGTTGAATGGCTGATAAATGTGACAAAATAAATAAAACAAATAATAAACTGGAGGTGCTCCATATGCTTCCCAGAGTAAGTGGGTACTATTATTCCTCTTTTGGTAAACGGGACAGCAGCCAATGTTTTCATGCTCGAGTGCTGCACTCAGGTCCCTTCTTAAAACGCTCACACCGGGAAGAGCTGGCCCGAGACACTTTGGCGAGATCCCAGTGAGAGCAGGGGGCTGTCAGGGGCCCAGTGCAGCCTTCCCAACTTTGCTCCACAGGAAGCAAACGATGGACAACACCTTCTCCGTCTGCAGAAGGGCCTGTCTCTGGGAGTTTTGATGCTGTGTCTCTTGAGCCCACTAATAATCACGAGGTTAACACAGGGAGGAAACATAGGGCAGGCATTGGCTCTGGCACACACCACCTCTGCCTTCCTCAGGTACAGAAAGAGCAAGCAGGCCAGCAGGGCCAGGGAGGGCATTCTCCCCCTCTACTCCACTCTCCTGAGACCCCACCTGGAGCCCTGACTCCAGTTCCAGAGCCCCTATTCCAAGAAAGATCTGGACGTGCTGGAACGTGTCCAGAGAAGGGCCACGAGGAGGATCCGAGGGCTGGAGCACCTCTCCTAGGGAGACAGCCTGAGAGAGGTGGGGTTCTTCAGTCTGGAGAAGAGAAGGCACCGAGGAGACGTTCTGGTGGCCTTCCAGGATCTGAAGGGGGCCTACAAGAAAGCTGGGGAGGGACTTCTTAGGATGTGGGGTAGTGATAGGACAAGGGGGAATGGATCCAAACTAGAGGAAGGTAGATTTAGATTGGACATTAGGAAGAAGTTCTTCCCCAGGAGGGTGGAGAGACCCTGGAAGGGGTTTCCCAGAGAGGGGGTGGAAGTCCCATCCCTGGAAGTGTTTAAGGCCAGGCCAGATGGGGCTCTGGGCAACCTGCTCTAGTGGGAGGTGTCCCTGCCCATGGCAGGAGGGTTGGAGCTCCATGATCTTGAAGGTCCCTTCCAACCCTGACAATTCTACGATTCTAAGAAAAAATACCCAAAACATGGATCCATTGGCTGAGGGTGGACAACTAGTTCCTCTTGATCGGTTCCATCTGAGCTACTGAGTAGGAAATCAGAAGGAGAGATGCCCAGGCACCTCAGTGCAGAGCTGCAGGGCTGTTTGTTACAGACCCTGCATCAGGTGTCGGGCTGCAGGTCAATCTCACAGGAGATATTCAAGAGCAGAGTGTAGACCCATTGGCCTTCAGCTGCCACCTCAACGAGGAGGAAAAAGATATTGCTGTTTCTGTGCCTCCACTTCCTCTCTCTCTCTCTGTAGGAGCCATCACTCAGTGCAGAGGGGGTGGAGGAAAGAAGAAAGAAGGTGGTTAGAGCTGCAGTGATATCTGATCCTCCCGTGCGGTGGTCTGATACAAAATCATATCAGAAATATTATTTAAAAAAAAAAAAACCAAAACGCTTTGGGGCAGAGATTTTTTAAAATGGCAGAGATAGCCAGAGGGCCAACGCAGGCAGGAGAGCTCTGCACGGACTGCAGCCAAACAGCCTCGTGCACCACTCTGTGAGAGACAGACAATATAAATGCTGATGTGGACAGAGCCAGAAAGCTGCCAGAGAAACATCCCTGGGTGTTTTCCATCTCTCAGGAAGCAAACAGCTGCCTAAACCCATTTTCATGCCCACCTACTCGGTCAATAGCTGCACTGCGCCTCCCGCTCCACTTACAGCTCCTTAATGGTGCAGAGGAGCTTTGTTTGCCGTGCCGTGGGCCCCATCCCTCTGGCAAACCACGACTTCAATCCAATCCATCTCGAAGGTTCCCACTGCTCATCAGCTGAGTACCCTCTGATTACTTGTCACAGCCAGACTTCCTGGTTCTTTTTCCCGGATGGAGATATGAAATAAATCTCAAGGGATGTAATTAGCATAACTCAGTTGTGGGCAGACACAGCCAGGGGCCGTTACATTTTCTTTGGTCCTTCTTTCCTTCTGGGCAGTTGCAAATGTGCCGTTGCAAAGGCTGCGGCTGCTGGGAAGTCGGGCTCAGCAGATGGGGGTTATACATCCCCCAAGCATCCAGAAATAAACCCATGTATTGATTGGAATGATCTTCTCAAAGGAGATTAGAAATAATTTCTGGAGTGCTTTGGTGTATCTTCTGCCTTGGGCTGCAGACAGGGAGTGCCTGTGCTATTTTCTCCCCAAGAAGAGACTGAACATCCACTCGCTCTCTTCCTATGAGGATCATGATCTGCCTCTCAGTTGAGGACGAGCAAATTTTTCTGCTTCCATGGAAGCTTGTTCTCTGCTAAGGTAGGAGAAGGAATGGTTCTTTTTGTAAAAATCAAGCATTGTCCTGCAACAGGAGCCCAAGCAAAGAAATACAAGTGCAGATCTTACTCATGTTTACAAATAGCCGAGGGGTGAGGGTCAAGTGGAAGGGGCCAGGCTCTTTTCCGTGGTGCCCAGGAGTCGAGTCAGACAAGAAATAATGAGGACAATCTAGAACCCAGGAGATTTCACCTCAACAGGAGGAGAAACTTCTTCCCTGTGAGGATGATGGAGCCTGGCCCAGGCTGCCCAGAGAGGTGGTGGAGTCTCCTTCTCTGGAGACTTTCCAAACCCCCTGGATCTGTTGCTGTGTGGCCTGCCCTGAGTGACCCTGCTCTGGCAGGGGGGCTGGCCTTGAGGACCCTCAGAAGTCCCTTCCATCCCCTAGCATTCTAGGATTCCAGGATCTTTTTCCTTGAGAAACTCGTCATTGTTTTATGAAGCTTTCTCTATAAGAAGCCTTGAGGCCAGGCCAGTCAATGTGCAGGAGTACGTGAGAGAGAGAGAACATAACTGCTGAGGAGGACAGCCCCCACCTTTCCTCCTTTAGGATCTGGATTTCAAATTCAAACTTGCCAAGCCACAGTGCTTGTCATTAGGACGAGACAGCCCTAAACATAGAGCTTTCCTGGTAACAAGTCCTACACTAACTCCTACAAAAGGAATTCCTTGTCCCCTTGGGTGACTAGTCAGCGCTGTGACTTGAACAGAGCAGCTGCAATAGATGGTGCATTTCAGGCTATTCTTCAGAAGGCATTTCGCCAAAAGCTGAGTGGTTTTAACTACCCAGGAATGTAGTAATTGTCAGGAAATCCCAAACCTAAAAGGACCTGGAATTTCAACATTAAAAACAACAACAAAAAAAGAGAAAGTATATAATCACAAGTCCCTGGGATATTTCCACTACTCTCCTGAGTCAAGTCCAGTTTGTTTCAAGTCTCTAATTGCACGTACGTGATTTGAGTGACACGAAGCAGTCCTAGAACGAGCTCTCCCTTGTCTGACAGGGGATTGAGAGAGAAAACGATGTTGTTAAACAAGCCCTGAGAAGGGCTGGTCCTGAGAGATACACTATGCTCTCCCAAACAAGGTGAACTGAGAGGATCTATTACGTCATCAGGCATTTTCTTAGCTACCGGGATTCATGATCAGACACGGCGACGCTGAGGATGTTCCCCACAGGATCATCATGATAGAACAACACTGCCATACTCAGTGTAAGAAAACAGGAGCAACTTGGCATGGGAAGACCGAATGTCTGTCCCCAGGAGGACCCATTGATGGCACAAAGGGGTCACGTGCGGTGACACCGTCTCAGGATGTCCAGAAGGTGAAACCCATGAATCCTGTGCCGAGCTGAGATCGATCCTGGGCTGCATTTCTGCTTCAGTATAACATTTGAGACTGTTTCCCCAAATTCTTACAAATCTCTGTCTTAGGATTTAACATCTTAGGCTGCCCAGATCACTTCCTCAGCTTCAGCAGCTTGTTTCTGGGCCAGCAGGCAAATACACACATGCTGCACAAATACAATGCAGGCCGTGAAGACACTTAACAAGCCAGATAATCTTCTTAGTTTCATCAGTAGTAGATGAGTTTCCACGCTGGCAGAAGCCAAGGTCCAGACAAGAGGAGAGGACCATTTTAGGTGCCTCCTAAGTCACCCTCATTGCATATAAGTCTTGAGAAGGGAGGAGATGTGAGATCAGAGAAAGGCACACGGTAAAAAACATTGTAGGAGGACACTGTGCTGAAAAAGCACCCACCCCGTGCACCAGCTCCACATCATTTTCCCAGCAGGAGCAGTCAGTAGTTTCCAGATCTGCCTGGAAACATCAAGTACAAAGCACTGGGCTAATCCATAGCCTGTTAAGATACTGTGATGCCTCTCTCTCTTGCCCTGAATACGCTCCAACGTACATCAGAAACACCGGAAAGCTCAACAACTGTCGCTAACGACTGCGCGAAGATTTGACGGGCAGGTATCGCTCTCCTTGTGGACTTCTCCCCGCACCTTGGCACAAAGGACAAGAGCAGTGCCTGCCAATGAAAGAACTGAGGGCTCCACCAGGCAGAGATAAGACAAAGATAAGAGGAGAAGTATGGATTTAAAGGCAGGGCTGTTGGAGGTGGAGTGCTGCCGGCAATGAAAGCAGAGAGAACTGGAAGAGCAGCGAGCGGGAACAGTTCCACCAGCGGTAACGGGAGCTGATTTTTGGCCACTGCAATATTGCTGGGTACAATAGCACATCAGAATGGAGATCCTGCTCTGAAAGGCAGGTCTTGGCCTTGCAGGCGGCCTAGACACAGCTCTTGAAAGGAAGCTCGAGCATTGCACCGAGACGTTCCACCAGGGCCTCAGGACCAGGCGAAGTCAGAGACCGTTGCGGCCAAGAGACGGCCTAAATCTACGGCTTCCTAACGGGCTGGACGTTAATTAAAGGCAGATTTCAAACCCAGATACGTTTTCTTGCCAAGAAAATTAATTAATTTCGAAGTTTCTGTCGTGAAAGGGATTTGTAATTACATTTTGTGGTTGAGGGGAAGCATTTTAGGGATGGATGCTGC
The DNA here is from genome assembly GCA_013396935.1 of Baryphthengus martii. Classification (NCBI taxonomy): domain Eukaryota; kingdom Metazoa; phylum Chordata; class Aves; order Coraciiformes; family Momotidae; genus Baryphthengus; species Baryphthengus martii. The sequence continues at coordinate 11,948 of VWZK01003489.1, read as the reverse complement.
CGGGTGCCAAACACCTCCATGAAGGTGCTGAGGCCCTGAATTTCCCAGTGGGTTGAACCCTCGCTGCTGATGAGCTGGAAATCCTCTTTTTTTTCTTGGAGTCAAGCCGCTCTTAAGGACTCGGTGCCACTAGACCGAAGTTTTCCATCTCAGAAAGGAAACCCTCAGAAACATTGGCTTCGGAGCCAGTGCCTGCATGTTGGCAGCAATCCCCTGCTGATGAAGGGGCTTTTCCTTCCTAACAGGCTTTACCTCTCTCTAGAGATGCTGGGGTTTTTTTTAACCCTCAGCTCAAATGCAGGTGCCTGTGGTAATGGGCTGGCTTTAATACCAGCCCTTTCCATTTGAAGATTGATGTGGTTTCTCTAGATCTTCCTCCCACAGAAACTCTTGCTCTTATTCCAGAAGAGCGGGAAAACACAAGCTGTTAACCTCAGGCAACAGTTCCCTCCCTGTGTCACCCCCAAACTCACATCCCTGCCTTCCTGCCCTGTCCTGAAAGGGCAAAAATAAATTTCTGGTCCTGAAAGCACTTGGACTAGGTGAGATGAGCTACCAGCCCTTTGCTTCCCATAGGGAAACTGAGGCACAGGCAGGAGAATTTGGCAAAGCGCTGCGCAAATAATCACACACACAATAGACATCTATTTTTCTTCCCTCTCTTTACGACTCTATAATCACACAATCTTTTTTTTTTTCCTTTTTTTTCTGTGGAAGTTTGACTGCTGCTGTTTATTGCCCCCTGGAAACGGGATGACAACAGCCCACGGCTCCTCCGCAGCAACTCACAAAGGTCTCCCAAGCGGAGAATTACGCCCGTTGGAGGCAATAAACAGCAGGAAGGGCAGAGTGACTAAGCACCAAAGATTCTGCATTTATGTAGAAACTGGCAGTGAGAAGGAGAAAAGGATGCTCTGGAGGACAGAGAGAGCTTTAGGAAAAAGAGTTTCCAGCGTGTTCTTAAAAGGAAAGTTTCTACGTAGAAGACATTGGGGAAATTTGAACCTCATCCCATGCTTGAACCTCCCTGGTACCCTGGTAAGGCTCCCATGTTGGTCATGGAGCAGAATCACAAAATCAGNAATACTCCAGATATGGTCTCATCAGGACAGAATAGAGGGGGAGGAGAATCTCCCTCAACCTGCTGGACAGTTTTCTTAATGCTTCCCAGGAGCCCCTTGGCCCTCTTGGCCACCAGGGCCCATTGCAAGGTAGAAGCAAGGATGGGTATTCAAGTTTGCCAGGCCCCACTGGAGGGGCTGGTTATTTCCCCTGCTCCCAACCATCACCCCACCCCAGCACAGTGGCCCTGTCACGGGTGTCTAACCCAAGCTCCCAGCACAGGAGGGTGCATGAGGCCAGATGGGGTTCAGCCTAGTGCAGGACCAGTTTTTGCCACCTGCGGGGCATGGTGCTGGGTGCTGCGGTACCCACGGTAGCTCTGGGAATGGCCTTGGGTTTGGTGAGGCCCAAAGGAAGATCACAAGCTGGCCAGGCCGCAGGAATGACTGGGCTTATTTACATTATGATGAGGAGGAGCTGCTGACAACTCACACCAAATGAAGCCCATAGCTGGAGTCCTACTCAGTCAGGCAAAGGACAGAGCGGACAGACCAACAATCTCTTCCTTGGGCTACTGTTTTTTCAGTTACATGGTGGCACTACACAAAGGGGAAGAGTTTCCTCTGGATACTGACCGGAAAACTGGAAAATCGCAGGAGAATTGGCACAGAACCCCCTGAGATACATCCTTCTGCCCTCCCTGATGTGGTTTGGGTGTGAGATATCATGAGATAACCCTCTTTCAGGGGAAGACGGTGTCCCTTCTGTCTGAAACCATCATGTGTTGGGACTCTGTTGCCCAGCTCACCCCTGTCTGGCTCTGATGCCTTTTGGGGAGCCCTCACTTAGGCAGATAAAGATCAAAACCATGAGGGATTTGCCCACCTGGTCTCTCTTCTCCAAGGCAGAGCTGCTCCTGCTCTGGCACTGGCAAGATGTGCTCCCATGAAATTACTGTCCTGACGAAATCCTGATGTACACAGAGAAAAAAAAAAACAAAATTAAACTCCTTTTGTTCTCTTCCCTGACCACCCCCTGCCTACATTTTTCTTTTTGATTAATTTTTATGTGCGGTGGTATAAATTTTCCAGGCCAGTGCTACGTCCCTTGGTTGTGCGATCTTTGCACACCAGCGGACACGTGCAGCGGGACGAGAGGAGACCAAGTGCAAACCAATCCATCCTACTGACACTTTTATTTATTTTCTTTCCCCATCTGCCACTGCTCCACTCCCTCAGTGTGTGTGTAAAACAGGGATGGAGAAAGGAGATGAGAGAGTGGTAGAGCCTTTGAAGATCTCTCTGCTTGCAACTGTCCCACCACCCTTCTATCCATTTCTCCTCTGGTCACCTCACGTTGCCTCCAACTCTTTGCTCATTTTCTGCTTTGTGACCAAAAAAAGAGAGAGATTAATGTATCAAATAAGAAAAAACACAGTTTTTTAGTGCTGATGCAAGATGCCAGGGTGACAATCAGGAAGCTGGGGTCACCTGCCGAGCCCGAACTCAACACTGGTGGCAAAGGTGTCCTGGTGCCGGCTCCATCCGGGGCTCCCAAGCCAAAAGCACCAGTGTCCGCAGCTTGAGCTGAGCTCTGTGGCTGAAAGCAGACTGAGGGACATTGCCTGTGGATCAGGCAGAGAGAGGGACTCTTAACACACACACACACACACACACACACACACTGACTATTAATATTTCATGGTCCTGAGGTCCATGGAAAAGAGACGGGACTCTGCTCTTCTAGGTTCATGTTTAACCAAGCCCTGACAAGCCCCTGGCAATAAGATCTCTCCTAAGTCTTCTCTTCTCAAGGCTGAACAAGCCCAGATGGTTCAGCGTAACTCACGGCACACAGTGGAGTTCTTTGCTCACTAGGCCTGGTCAAGACCCTGATTTTTTTCATTTAATCTGTCTCAGCTGTAACAATTCCTGCTCTCCTCCAGCCCAAGATGGTTCTGAACCATCAACTACAGCCAAAGCGAGCTCCAGCGGCTCTTAAATCTCTCACCTGTTGAATCGTTGGGATAATCTCCATCTAGAGTATTTCTTTTGTTTTCCAGAAATCCTGTTTTCTCTGCTAGAAGCTAAGCCTGAAGAACTCAGGAGGAGCCACCAGGTATTTGCAAAGTGGTGTGCATGCAAAATGTCCTCCTTCGACAGCAGCGCTGTTATCACAGAGTGAGCTTGTTCCTGGAATGAGCATTGCTCAGGAGCTGTCAATACTTTAATCTGATTTATACAAGCTGTATTTCTCTCTCTCCCTCTTCCCTCAAATAAACACTAATAAGTTCTCAACCTGGACAAATCCCAGGTAGTGGGATCAGTACCTGGCAATATATCAGCTTTGTTGTTGAGATCAAGGATGAAGCAGAGACAACTGAAAATGTTTTTCTCATTTTGGTTTTTTTTTTCTTAATTCCACTTGCAAATAGCTTGGTGTCTGGCTGAAGTATGACTGCCCTATAGGAATACACTTCATTTCTTGTATTACTGCTGCCAATTAAGTAATTAATGAAAGTCTGGAAAATCTATAAAAAAAAATTGGCTGCATCCACAGGGAACATTAATACCGCATGGTGTCATGACCATGAATAAAACCCGACAGTACGTGCACATTCCGAGGGAACTACCTGTTCTGCTGCTGGGAAATCAAGTGCAGGTGTTGCACCAAGTGGTGTTCAATACCTGGGCTTTAACCTGTCTGTGGACTGGAAAATATTTGCAGGGTATACAGGGGTTAGTCTTTGTCCCCAGGACTCAGTTGTCACTTTACAAACCTATCATAGNCCACCAGGGCCCATTGCCGTCCCATGGAGAACTCACTGTGCCTCAGCACTCCCAGCAGGTCACTCCTCCCCTGTACTGGTGCAGGGGGTTATTCCTCCTCAGGTGCAGGACTCTACACTTGCCCTTGTTGAGCTTCATGAGGTTTCCCTTTGCCCAGTTCTCCAGCCCGTCCAGATCTCGCTGCACGGCAGCATGGTGTCTAATACGATGGACCAGACATTGCTAGACAATAATGTCACCACTTTTGCCCTCAAATCCTGCCAGTGTGATAGTGGCCGGGATGCAGTCGCAGCCAGCATCTCGATTCCATTTGTACATGGAATTGAGGGCTCAGGGTCTAATTCTGCAAAGAGCTCTGCAAACGAGACAAGTCATCCCCAACCACTGCTTCCAGACCCGAGCCCTTCCCAGCCAGCAAGAGCACTTGCCGGCACCGCCCATCCCGGCAAAACTGTGTGGAAATGGTGGCCATTTCCAAACTTCCCTTCACCTCGGGGGCAAGGCTTCAGTTCTCTGTGGTGCAGTGAATCCAGATGGATGACAGGGAAAGAAACAGGGGACTTGCTGAAAACCCAGCCACTGCTTCTGAGCTTGGATTTTCCAGGGCAATACATTTCAAAACTTTTTCCACCGGTACGGAGAAGAGAGAAAAGCTCACCCTGCCACACTCAGTCTTAAATCCAGCCCCTGCAAGATGATTTTAAAAGGAATTTGGTGCCTGTTGAAAGGAGAGATCCACTCCCAAGCCGTATTTCTGTGCCGTGTTTTGATTCAAGGCCCCACAGCAAGGAGCAGAACTTCATCACCATCCCTCTAGACGATATTAGTGAGGGTCTAAATAGAAAAGGTGGGTTTTCCAGCATGGACATCTGTTTCCTAGGCCCTGAATCAAGAATCACAAACTCCTTTCACATACACTAGTGACCAGCTGTCAGAGAGCAGCAGCCTTTAGCCCTCATCAACCTAAACTAAACACAGGCCAAGAAGTTCCTGGCAGAAGACTCCAAATTCATCGACGACTTCTGAAGCATTTCTGTCCTCAGCAATGGCAGCGTCATCCAGATGAATGCATTCAATCCTGAATCCAGCAAATCACTCTGTTGGAAAAAATATATATCTATTTGTATGTACACAAATCTGTATTCCATGGATGAACTCAATGTGTGTCAACTCTCATGAGGAGAGATCCAACCAGACAACTCTTGCACTTGTCTCCTTTCCTAACACAAGAGCTATGGGAACAACCACTGAAAGGTGGGAAATATCAACCAGGCCACCAGGAACAACTGGTGCTAAAATACATGATCAGCAAGCAAAATATACTGCCTGCAAGATTTCAGCCAGATCAAACCGTGCATTTTATGGTGGAGAGCGACGAGAGAATCCCGCAATCTAGGATCTAAACCACGGATCTGCTCGTTGGGACAAACTAACGAAAGGATTCGGGGGATTCACGCTGAATGGGATGAGTAGTTCCTTTATTCTTGTATAATGAAGTTAAATCTTTTATTGTTGCAACTCCTGTGCTTTGTAATCCTTTTTATTGGGCAGGAAAGTTCCAAATTCCCCTTGTTTCTCCACTCCCAGAAGTGAGAGCTGAGCTTAGAGAGACTTTTGCAGCCCTCAAACCACGGCACGAGCAAACTTTCTGTGGATCCTCTCGGAACCTTCCTCACAGTCAGGCACAACCCATCCTCAGCACGTTACACAAAACTGATTTCCCTGATCAAATGCGAGTTTGTAATTGAATTTGGACGTATTTGATGACGTGACGACCCCTAAACCCACTGCCTGTGGTACAATGGATAATGTCTACGTTTAATTATAGCCCCTCTGGAGAAAGGGCAACTCTTTTTAGTCACCTGTAAAGAACCTTGCGTGCCTGGGACACCAGAGAATAAAAAAAAAAAAATGAATTGCACTACCAGTCCCTTGAGTTATTCATGCCACTTTCTTCTCCCCTTCCCCCTCCCATATTAAGCCTTTTAAAGCTGAAATTGGTTGTAAATCTTCCTAAATGCCAGAGGACCATTTTACTACAACATTATCCATCTTAACACCACGTCAGCTTTCCGAGTGAGAACGACTTCTTTGGTGGGAACAGGCCTATAACTTCTACTGCTTCTCATTTCCCCAAGCGCCGGAATTGTGCCGCTCCCGAACGTTATTTTATTAAGATGCCATTTGTCATCATATTGCTGAAAACAAGATAAAATGCAGGCTAATTAAATTCCTTATTTAACTTGATGAGCAGCTGCTTTCTGCAGTCACGCTCCTTGAAACAGAACCTTTGCAGCCGTTTCTGGTGAGTTTTATGGTGATTAAAATGAGGAAATATCTCGCCCCTCCCTAAATAAAGGCACACACATTCCCACTGCCTACAATCCTCGGTATTTCTAAGGAGAGTCTTTGTGAGCGCACTGCTCTGACACTTCACCAGCACTCCCCGTTGTGGAATAACCGCTCTCCCAAGGAGCCCGGGGGAAGTCACGGAGACAAGAGGGGAGGAAAAAGCACTGCAGCTGCCAGCGAGTGTTTGCTAAATCGGGCTGCTGTACCAAAGACAACAAACAAATCACCTGGAGACACCCCCCCCTTCTGTAGACTTCCAACATAAAGGAAAATCGTTGCTGGTGCAGGAGGAGGCTTAGCAAGCTGAAGCACGCGCTTCAAGTTGAGCGCGTACGCTTGAGTGCCAAGGCCAGATCCCGGCTCGCTTTCCACCCACTGCATTGATGGAGGTTTCTAGGAATGAGAGCGACCTTCCTGCAGCATCAGTTGAGTGAAGACTGAACCAGAAGAGACCCCTGTTCCTCCTTAAAGCTGTGGTCTCACTGCAGAGGATGGCAAACAGAACCCACCGTAAGCTCAGCGCTTTCAGGAAAGTCACAACCCCACCTTGGCATCAGACTTTGCATTCCACAGAGGTTCAGAGCTGCTCTGTCAGCTCCTCTTGGGCTGGAGGATGCTTTGAGATCCTCCAAGGAGAGATGCTGCTCCTATGTGCAAGGTAATGGTACATCCACGGTTCATTATTGAACACCAGTGACTTCTGATGCTCCTGCTTAAACAATTTCTGGGGATCTCTGGGTCCCTCAATCACGAGGAAGAGAAGGGGCAGAGAACTGTGGCAAGGAGCTCAAAACTTGGCTTCACATCTCTACTAAGGCCACAGGATTAGCTGCTTGTTCTGAGCTTGAAAAGCAGGCCAGTAATTTAAGTTCTATTCTGGAACTGGGAATGGGTTGTGGTTTAACCCCAGCTGGCAACTAAGCACCACCCAGGAGTTTTAGTGGGTTTTGCCTGGTTTCCTAAGGAACACGGTTCAATTCTCTCCAAACTTGGCACCCTTCTACCAGTTCAAGCATGTTGCACCAAGATAAAGTTCTGCTCAGCACCTGAACAAAAAGCCAACAACAATAAAACACTTGTGTAGAGCAGAACATGCTTTGCTCTCAAAGGCTGAGAGCCCTGGGGCTGTTGAGTCTGGAGAAGAGAAGCCTGGGAGGGGATCTGATTCATGGCTAGAAATATCTGAGGGGTGGGGGTCAAGTGGAAGGGGCCAGGCTCTTTGCTGGGGTGCCCTGGGATAGGACAGGAAATAATGGGGACAAACTGGAACCCAGGAAGTTCCACCTCAACAGGAGGAGAAACTTCTTTGTTGTGAGGGTGACAGAGCCTGGCCCAGGCTGCCCAGAGAGGTGGTGGAGTCTCCTGCTCTGGAGACTTTCCAAATCCCCCTGGATCTGTTGCTGTGTGTCCTGCCCTGGGTGATCCTGCTCTGGCAGGGGGCTTGGACTCTCTGATCTCCAGAGGTCCCTTCCAACCCCTACCAGTCTGTGATAAGCCATTGGACAGTCCGCAGCTGGACCACAGTTGTGTTCAGCGCTGGTGACAAGCTTTGGAAACAGTGTTTGCATCTCAATGGAGGATTGTGGGATTTTGTAAATTTTTTTTAATCTTTTAAATCTTTGTTCCGGGTGCCAATGACCAGCCCCTCACACCTGGGCTCCATCAGAGAAAAGATCAAGAGCAGGCTCAGCTTTGCAGCAGCTCTGTGAGCGTGGCAGTGGCCTGGCAGCCAACTGGAGGCCATGTGCTGTGCAGACCATTGCTCTGGACTGGAGCTGTGGAAAGGAATCCAGCCAAAAAGGACAGAAGGCAGAAAAGAGACCCTGCAATCTGTTTGGAGGGCTTGTACTATAAACAAGAGCAGGAAGGCTTCAGCGTGCCAGGGAAGAACAAGCTGTGTAGATAAAAGAAGCTGCTTCAAAAGAGTGGAGGGTGATTAATTCTCCTTGCACCGAGGTGGCCAAAGAGCAGGAACGAAAAAAAAAGAAAAAAAAAAGTGGTCTTCAGTGAGCTGGCAGCCAGAGAAGGAGAGCAACCTTCTCATGCTAGAAAAGCTGACTGCAAAGCCTGTGCAGGGCCTTTTTCGTCAGAGGTTCAAGGGCAGCTGGACTCAGCAAACTCCAAATGTTGTGTTTGGACGTTCAAGGAAAGGGCCTCATTCAGATTCAACCTGCTGAGCTCTGAAATGGGCCAGCAGGCCCCTGGGCCTTGATGGGCCTCGATGGCAGAGGGGATTTCCAGCTAAGAAAAGAAATCCAGGGATAACTGGTACCCCCAAACACCCCCTGGCCCTCCCAGCCCAGGGCTCTGGTTGCCCTTGAGGAAGCTTAGACCCCGCTGAGGACCCCAGACCAGAGCAGAACCCCACAGGTGGTGTGAAAAGTATTCAGGCCAGACCCCAACAGCCCACAAGAAAGGGTTTCTCCAACTAGAAGAAGTTCTTTCAGTCCAGGAGCTTTTCTCTGACTCTGTTGCCCCAAGAGCTTCTCTGAAGAGCTGACCTGCACCCCCCCAGTCCAATCACTTCACTGGTTTGAGCTGGGAAGGAATGATAAGGCTCACGAGCATGGGATGAAATTATTTTAGAAGGTGCCACTACAAATTTTCTGGCACATTTGGGCACTGGTAAGGGTGTCTCTGAGCTCAGTGTGGGCCACCAAAACCCTCTGAGAAGCTGGGAGAGCTGAAGGCCGTTAGCCTGGGCTGATTTCCAGTTCTCTGCTGGGCGGCCTTGGTACAGACAGCAAGCAGCTCTGCACACAGTCCAGCCCCAGCAGGGAGGGCAGGCTGGCCACACAGCCTGGAGAAAGGCAGCCAGCTCCTCCCACGTGGAGAAGCACCACGGTGTGTTGGCAAGGTGGTGGAGCAGAGTCCTAGAATCCTAGAATGGCTGCAGTTGGAGGGGACCTTCAAGCTCATCTGGTTCCAACCCCCCTGCCATGGGCAGCGACACCTCCCACCAGAGCAGGTTGCTCAGAGCCTCATCCAGCCTGGTCTTCAACACTTCCAGGGATGAGGCTCCACAGCTTCTCTGGGCAAAGGACTTCCTCCTAATGTCTCATCTCAATCTCCCCTGCTCTGGTTTCAAACCATTGCCCCTTGTCCTACCCCCACAGGCCCCTATCAAAAGTCCCTCCCCATCTTTCCTGTAGCCCCTTCCGATCCTGGAGGCCGCTCTAAGGTCTCTCCAGAACCTTCTCTTCTCCAGGCTGAACAGACGCAACAGACCCTTCAGGTACTGGAAGCGAATACATCCAATAGGACACCAGTGGGACCACCTAAGAGCAGCCCTCAGAGGGCAATCCATGAGATTCCAGAACAGCCCCAGGCTCTCGGCTCACTCGTATTTCGAGTGTTAGCTGCTGCTCATACAAGATGCCCAATGCAGGCAATCCTCTCCTTATTTGGGAGCCAGCAGGGAAGACCAACTGTTCAGCCCATGGAGAGGATGTTTAGAGCATGATCCAAGTGATGGATGCTGTTAAGAACACCACCAAGAACCCCATTTCCTTACGTTTTTCACCAATGGGAGCGTTCTTTGGAAGTGGGGCAAAGGGGAAAGGGACCTGGGGTCCTGGTGGGCAGCAGGATGGCCATGAGCCAGGCATGGGATCTTNACCCCTAACATTTTGTGATTCTGTGTGATTTCCTCCGCAGCAGAGCTGGGGGGGGCTGTGAGCTAACCCTCCCAGCAGCATTTTCACACTGCTCCCTCAGCCAGTATGCGGCGGTGAGTCCAAGCCTCTGCTGGAAGCATGTTCCTGACTGGAAGGACACCTGGAGAGCTACCAGCAAACCCAAACCCGCTGGTAAACGGCCTCACCTTTTGTAGGTCTGTTCTCTGCGTGGCTGGGCTGCTCCTCCTGCCTGGCTGAAGTTGTGCCATATGGAGCAAAGGCTTCAGCGTCTGTCCGCGTGTCTGTCTGCCTGGGCGTGCAAGCCCAGAGCTCTCTGCAAACCCTGCTCTGCCCTCAGCATTTGCGTGACTTGGGGACAGTCCCTGAGAGGGGCTTTTCTCCACTTTTCCCAAATTTTGGGTTCCTTCCCCTGCAGATCTCACAAAGCATAAGGAGTCATCACCAGAGACCTGGAACTGGAAAGCTGCTGGCGGCGGGGGAGAAACAGTTGCAGGGTTATGCTCTGCGTGTTCTCTCCCACGTGTGACACTGGGATCTGGTTTAGCTTTGGGCAGTTAAAAGTGTGACAAGAAGGAGGAAAAAACCAAAGAATAGGTATCTCATCTGTTCTTTTCTCTCTCTGCTGCGTAGCCAGCTGGAGTCTGGGCAATGGCAGAGGATCCGAGCGGAGTCCTTGGGGCTGCGCATCCTTCTTCCACGTCTGCCCGTGTGCAATTCCCAAGTGAGTAGCAGTTACTCCCAGGGTTGTGCTGTCTGTCGAGTCACACCTTCTTCTTGCTGCCCTGCCTTGTTTTTCTCGGGCTGATGAGCTCCTGACTAATGGCAGTCACTGCTGCTTAATCAGGAAGCAATTTAAGGATAACCTTTTCTAATTAACCAGCAGAGAGGAGAATGAATAAACTGTGAAAGAGCCAGCTGGCTTCTGTGTCCCCAGCCAAAGGGGCTGTCAGCTGGGAGAAAATAGCATCTGGGGACAGGAATGGTGGCTCCAGATCTGCTACTGGGCAAGGTAATGAAAGTCAGGAGGTGGGAAGGGGTTTCTGACCAGTTTGTCCAGGAGGAGGCTGCAGGATACACGAGCAAATGCTTTCGTCCAGGTAAACGACACCCACTGCTCTCCCCAGGTAGACAGAAAATCTTATTTTGTTAAGATCATAGAATCTTATCGGTTGGAAAGGATCTCATGATTTGCCTTTGGTAAATCTCTGCCAGCTTTTCCTAATCACCTGCTTCATGGGGCTGTGGAATCTCCTTTTCTGGAGACATTCCACACACACCCCCCACCCCGGATCTGTTCCAGTGTGGCCTTCCCTGGGTGATCCTGCTCTGGCAGGGGGGTTGGATTTGATGATCTCCATCCCAACCCCTACCATGCTATGATTCTATGATTTGGTTTGTGCCACGTTTCCAGGAAGACTTGCTCTACAACTTTCCCAGGGGCTGAACTAAGACTAATGGGCCTGTAGTTTCCTGGGACCTTTTCTGGGCCCTTCCTGCCAACAGCTCTGACATTCGCCCTCTTCCAGCTGCCAGGGACACCCCCATGATCTCCACCACTTTTCAAAGCTTACAGAGAGCGGCCTTGCACCAATGTCACCCACCGCTCTGAATACCTTCGGGCAGTTTCCCTCTTTATTGCTGCAAGGAGCATTTTCTCCCCTTTTCGTGCATCCCCTCCATTTTCATTCCCCACTCGCAGTCACCTGTTTAAAAGCCACACGCCTTGGCCTGCCAGGCCCCACACACCATGGCCAGCCGGTGAGGGGGCCCTGCTCCAGCCGAGCAGCACTGGGTGCTGTCTGGGGCAAAGCCCCAGCTCGGAGCAGAGTCCCCGCACCCCCGGGGCCGAACCCCAGTGAGACAGAACCGGGAGCGGCCTCCAATCCCGCCTCACGGCGAGACCGCGCCGCTAGCAGCATCCCTAAGATGGCGCCGCGAGGGGAAAACTACGTTTCCCAGCATGCCGAGCGCCCCCGCGCCGGGGTTTACTTTCCGGCATCGCCCAGCGGAGGCTGTTGGGAGTTGTAGTCTGCGCTGCTCTGCGCCCGGTGGCGGCCGCGGCGGCGTCCCTGGCCTCAGCCAGCCGGTGGGTGTGCGGGCCTGGGGC
>VWZK01003488.1:0-18900 GCA_013396935.1 Baryphthengus martii | reverse complement strand
AGCACAAATACAGGCTGGGTGGAGAACAGCTTGACAGCAGTCTTGAGGAGAAGTACTTAGGTGTGTTGGTTGATGACATACTCAACGTAAGCCAGTAATGTGCACATGAAGCACAGAAAGCCAACTGTATTCTAGGCTACATCAAAAGAAGCATGGCTAGGAGATTGAAGGACATCATTCTGCCCCTCTATTCTGCTCTCATGAGACCCCAACTCTTCTAGGGCCCCCAACACAAGAAGGACATGGATTTGTTGGAGCAGGTCCAGAGAAGGGTCACGAGAATGATCAGAGGGTTGGAGCACTCTTCCTATGGGGACAGGCTGTGAGAGCTGGGGATATTCAGCCTGGAGAAGAGAAGGCTCTGGGGAGACCTTATAGTGGCCTTCCCATACCTGAAGGGTATGGGACCTGAAGGGGTCCTACAAGAAAGCTGGAGAGGGACTTTTTAAAGGACTTGTAGGAATAGGACATGGGGTAATCGCTTTAAGCTAAATGAGGATAGATTTAGACTTGATATTAGGAAGAAATTCTTCACAGTAAGGGTGATGAGACACTGGAATGGGGTGTCCAGGGAAGTTGTGGAGGGCCCCTCCCTGGAACTGTTCAAGGCCAGGTTGGACAGGGCCTTAAGCAACCTGGTCTAGTGGGAGGTGTCCCTGCTCATGGAAGAGTTGTTGGAACTAGATGATCTTTAATGTCTCTTGCAATCTAAACCATCCTATGATTCTATGATTTTATGAAAATACATACTGTGTAAAAAATTCAAGCAAAAATTGAAGTAGTTTGGTATTAATTCATTTCATAGCTGAGAATTAATATGAGTAATTATTTACTCTTTCACAGAAAACATTCCCACACAGAAAAAACTTTATTTATTGAATAAATTTTTATTTATTCAATAATATTGAATAAATATTTATTGAATTAATTATTTTCCCTGAGATGGATTCAAAGTTACTTTCTGTAGTTTTAATTTTTTATTTTTTTTTTAATCTTCGTTTTCATCAACATTAAGGTCATCCCAATAAAGTCTCCCTTCCAAAAGGAAATCCAAACACAAAAATAACCATAACATTTGGAAAGTTTTGCACATACCCAGTCTAATCTAAATTAATAATAATAAAAAGTAATTCGTAATATTAAATTAATTGATAATATTAAAAATAAATAATAAATTAGTAGACATTTAATTGCAATATGGATTATATCATGTTGCTCCTTTTTTTCTCAGAAAGTACTCAAGAACTTTGCTTTCTGCTAACTGACAGAAAGAAAGAGATCTAGTTAGGGAAGTAATCTTCAAAGGCAGTATTAAACACACTGTTGTATAAACTTCTTTATTATCCTTACATTTTTATATTCAGATGAAGTGCTCCATTCATATAATTCCATGTTCAAATAATACTATTATCATGTTATACTAGCAAGGTCAAGTATAGGTGTCCCCCCTCCTGGTCTGACCACCAGGATGACGTTTACTCTTTCTCTCCATCTCTCTGCTCACAGTTTTCATATTAGTGGCTATTAAAATGTTTTCTACAAAGTGGATTAGTTTCAGTATGAGGAATGAGAGTAATTCCTCTTCTGAATACTCAATCGCCTAGTGCAGCTTAGGGTACTCCCAAGTGGTGAGAGATGACGTTTCTAATTTCTGCATATAAATCCTACAGACAAAGGTTTTAAAATTATCTCTTCTGCCTCCCCTGTGAATGCTTTGAGAGCAAGGTTATACTGTATTCTGAGTTGAAGCTCTGTAGAATAGCTTTCTCAGGAGAGATTAGATGTTTTGTATGAAATAACATACAAAATCATAAAGAATTATGACAATTATGAATATTTTGTCTGATTTTAAAGATTCAGTGTTTCTGTCCTCATTCTACTACATATTTCTGTATTGCTGTAAGGAGACTGAATGCCCTCAGTCATATACTATATGATCCCATAGGAGAGGAAGTATGTATCCATCATCACAGAGAGAAGATAGAGCAGTTTCTTCCTCTTTGTGAAAATACAGCTTGTCCCTCGCAGACTTTACAAATTCCAATTAGAATTCACAATTAAACTTGAGAGTAACACATAATACTCTATCAGTAACGAGATAAGTTTTTTATTTTAATTTTATTTTGGTTTTGGGGGGGTTTTTATTTGGTGTCAAATAATTTGTTTTGCTAATTCCTCTAACGTTTACCTTATCTTTTGTTTTGTAGTGTTAACTTCTTAGATGTGCATTCTATCTCCCATCACTTTTGACAACTAGCATATACTCAACTAGAAGAACACTGCTGCTGCTTTATGGAGGAGGAAGAAATATCAGTGTACTGAAAGGAACTGGGAGAAGCAGCATTAGAGAGAGAAGCATTTTTTGAGTGTTAAGCAGTGTGCAGTTGAGTATCTTACTTTCTAAGTACCATTAGAATTTACTTTGGAGCACCCTATACTTATTCTAGAGGTCTCATTTTAAGATGTATGGCACAATTGCGATTGCTTTAATTGCAAAACAAATACATAAATAACCCTCCCCCCCAGCTTAATGCTGAAAAATATGCTCACATCTGGCATCCACTGTGTGAATAAGCATTTTTTATAAATGAGGTCATGATTTACTTAGTCATGATTTAAGTGTCTTAGGTTAAATACAGCTAATTGTCCCTCTATGTGATAATATATAAAATTTTTTAACATTAGCAGTATCACACAGCATCTTTTGGAGTGCTGGAAAGCTTGGCACTCTCTCTGTAAGATAAGCATCTTACCCACTCACCTTTATTTTTGCCTTTCCATTTAGATTTACCCATTTATCTTAGCGCTTCCGCAAAGCACTTTGAAGCATCCACTACAACTATGTCAGAATAAAATCACGTATCAAAAAATTCAAAAATAAAGATTGTATTCCACAGGTAAAATACAGCCTACAAAAGACAGAATTCTGTATGTTTTCCCCAGGGTTACTGAAAAATTATTCTCTCACCTACTCTCAGGCTGTCAAGGAAAGATAAGTAGGTAGGTAAGTAGATAGACATACAGACACAGGCAAGAAGAGTTCTTTCAGCAAATCAGAAAAAAAAGAAAGAAAGAAAGGAGAGAACATGAATGTTCTGTAACGATCAGTAACAATACCTAAAGACACAAACAAGTCTAAACACTGAGCAGTTTGATAATAATGAATAAAGAATGAGTTACTGTAACTGTTACTATTCTAAATATAGAGGGAAACAAATTTCTCTACAGAGAATTTTTTTTTTCCTTTTCCTTTTTTTCTCTTCTTCTGCTAGGAATATGGAGTTTTTTTGTTGTTCTTCCTGGATTTTTTTTTTTCCTTCTAAATATTTCTTCTGGTTTGTTGAAGCTGAGTACATATTATTCTGTGGCAAATGACTCAAGTAGGAAGAGGTCACTAAATCCAGACAGCTTTTTTTGACATAAGACATGTTTAACAACTAACCTAAGGAAATATACTGGATATTTCAGTTATAAGGAGATCTAACAGGAAATAGAAAACATGGGATTGCTGGTCATACATCCCAAATTGTTTCACCCTTTACTTAGCTCAACACACATATGACAGTAAAAATCTTGCTCAGTATGACAGTATTACAGAAAAAAAAAATGAGGTTGACAAAGACCTCTGGGGAACAATTAGTTCAAACACCTTCTCAAAGCAGAGAGATGTCTTGAGTAGTCTGCTCAGGACCATGTCCATTCACATTTCAAGTATCTCCAAGGATAAAGACTGTACAACATCTCTGCACAGCCTGAGCCAGTGCTCAGTAACCCCTCAGAATAAAAATGTTCTTCCTGATGTTCAGAAGGAACAACAAGGGTATGATCTATTTTTTGCCCACCAGGACTCCCATGTCACTTTATATAATGCTGCTTTCCAGCTGGGTGATCCCCAGCTTTACTGGTGTTCCCCTCCAGGTGCAGGACTTTGCACTTCCCCTTGTTAAACTGCATGAGGTTGCTGTCAGCCTATTTCTCCAGCCTGTTCATGTCCCTCTGAATGATAACATTACCTTCTCATGTATCTGCCACTCCTCCCAATTTTTTATCATCTGTAAACTTGCTGAGGGTGCACTCACCCAGATCATTACTGAAAATGGAGCCAGTATTGGACCCAGTATTGATCACTACGGTACATACCTAGTGAACGGCCTTCAAATGGGCCTTATGATGCCATTTGAGCCTTGAAAATCAGCTAGTTTTTAGTTCAACTTATTGCCATCTAGTCTGCACTCCATCATGTTGTTATTGTAAATATTACAGGACATAGTGTCAAAAGTGTAGTATAGCTTACAATGAATTCTGCTAGCTGCTTTTATATCTTTGTCTTCCTATTCCCACCATATTTTCAAGGGTATATAGATGAAGCTTCAATTTTTCCACCTTTATGAAACACAAAGAAGGAAGCAAATCAAATAAATAAGGTTAGATATTTTCAAGAGAATCACAAAAATAAGATTCTTACTTAAGATTTGATTTATGCTAGAGAAAGTCTATTCTGACATATAATCATGTTATTGTTCAGTACAATTTTTGAGCATAAAATATGGCTTCAGATCCCGCAACACAGAAGTAAACATTATTAAAAAATACACATATTAAGACTTCACCCCCTCAAAAAAAAAGAAGAAACAGTAAAAAACACCACAGTATTTTTTAGCATAGTTTCAATATGCAAAATTTTTACTTAGATCCAGACCAGATAAATGTTCTATCTAATCCACCTATGACAAAGTTCTCATAAGAAAACAAAGAAATAAACAAACAAAACCCCAAACCTGTATCAAAGTCATTATCTGTGAAACCTGAAAAGTATCCTTTTGAGGTGAAACTAATAAACAAATAGAATCCATTAAATGAAGCATTGTGTATTTGAGTATGGAAAAGAAACACTATGATATTGTTTTGATCAATATGGTGCTTATGAAAAGTGCCCTTAAGACCTCTGAAGACCAGCATTTCCTTTGATCAACATAAGCAGCTCAGTGAAAACGGAGCATGTTTCTCCATGTTGTCTTTCCATAGGTCTCAGCTCTGACATGCCATACCTGTAAGTGTGGCTCATTTAACCCCTAAGAAAAGAACCTTAACAAAAAACTGTGTGTGGATCACTTTTGTGGTGCAGAAATCAATAACATTTCATATAGACCAGCAGTCATCCTAATTATTTTTAGCAGGTATAAACCTCAGCTGAATTTGAACTGGTGACCAGCAGATGAAAGGCTTAGCATAATGTTACTGATGTCTTCCCATCTTCTGCCTCCACTGCTGCTGATGTTCCTTTGACCTTGTAGGAAACTTTTTTTGTGAGTTTGAAAATCTGGTGGTTGTCGGAGCCAAAGATCATATTTCTGCAAGTCACATGTTAACAAGTGGTACTCATGATCTTGCAGCAAATGTCAACATGAAATCATTCTATCACATTGGATGAAAAATAACATTCAGTGCATCTGAAGTATTCATTTCTATCTATCCATCTGTCCTACATATCAATAGCCAGATTGGCAGCTTTTTTCCTAGCATAACCAAATATCCACCCTTCATGGTTTTGTTGTTTTTTTTTCTGTTCTAAAATTAAAACTGCATTCTTCTTCCAAGTATCTCTCTTTAAAGAGCATTCTAAATGTCTCTCAGTTCCTGTGTTAGCTTGACAATACACAATTAACTTCTACAGTCCTTTCATGCAAACAGCAATTCGCTGTGGTCTTGGGAATATCATGGTCATACACTTGCTGTAGTGTCGAAGACTGAACATATGCTAAGAGTGGAATGGCTGCAGCTAAAGCTAGACAAGATTTCTGTATATAACTTAGAATTAGAATATGAGCTATTGTGGATTCCTATGGAGCTTTAACAGCCAAAATGACAGACCTTTCAGATTTTGCTGACTTCTGGATCTGTCTTGTTGTTTATAGCATTCAGACATAACTGAATAATTTGAGGTCCAACACTCTATTAATAATTCTGCATGTTAGACATCCACCCACATAATTATGAGCTATAGCCTATGTGTTCACACCTACTGAAAGACTTGCTTGTAAACAGATGGTACTTTAAAAGTTTGGGGAATCTTTAAAATAAGTCAGGATGATGGTGGTTGGATCCTGCTGCTGATTACGGAAATAATATATTAAGGCTTTCAAACACCTGCTGTTTGTGTCACAGTTTTCAAAATAGCTGACAAAATAAGCAAGACCTTTCTTTTAGTTTCATCATGAGTAGTCCTTTGCAAAATGCAATTCAGTATGATTTTAGATTTCCAGCATCCAAAGTAAAGTTTCATAACAAGTTTCAATTGCTGCAGCAATTAGCAGGATGGGGAGTAATTGTCTTTTTGCTATTATGTTTTAGTTAACAAAGATTTTGATTTGTCAGCATTGCCAGGTACACTTTCTCCCAAACTTATCTTCCCATTTGTCTGTAGTCAGCCTGCTGGTTCTTAAGGAATTCAGAAGGGTGTTCTTTTTTTTTCTGTTTTATCTGGGTGCCATTATACATGCAACTACTTCTTCCATCTGGGATCTTTTCCTGCAGTATAATGCTAACCTGTAATTCAATTGAAAGTCTTAATCATTAATCAATTATTCATTATGTCATTGCAAGGCTCCACAAATTCCATTGTGTTTAACAGAGAGCAGTCGATATTTATAAAAAAAATATGTTCCTATCTTCAATATTCAACCTAGATAGTACTCTCAAGAAATGTTTTTATGAGTAGGCCAGTTCATGTTTTCTTCTTTAGTTTCTGACATTATCCTTCCAATTCTTCCAATGTGCATGAAAAAGAAGAAATGAGAAAGAGTACACAGATACCAATGGAGTGATGAAAGTAACAGCAAATGATATCCTTCAGAATAAAGAAAGGCCCTACCTCAGATAAGCCATCCAAGAGTCTGTGTCCAACTCTAGATGATTCTTTGAATTAAGTAAGATGATGCTTTGGACATAGCAAGAATTTCTTAATTCCAGCCTGAAAACAAGCAAACAGACAGACAAACAAACAAATAAATAAATATGTCAGCATTATACAATGGGAAACTGCATTTAAGACATGTTCACCACAGCAGAACAAGAAGAGGCACTTAAGAACAGTAAAGTGGAAAACAAAAGACAGGTAAGTATCGTGGACCAGGCAATATGACAGGACAAGGATGGACTGTGTAACTAGAAAGCTTAAACAAAAGTTCTGAAAAGCATCAAAACAAAATGTGGCAGTCACTTTCCTACTGAAACTTTCCTCAGATTTGGGTTTGTCAGTTTTTGAATTATTTTTCTTTTTCTTTAAAGAACATTATGTGGGTTTTTTTTGTTGTTGTTGTTTTAGGGTTCTAATTTCTAAGTTGTTTTCTACTAAATTTCAACCTAAATTCTATTCTAGTGGTAGGATTTTTTTTTTTAATTGTATATAATATCTATTTTGGCTGGGGATGGGAGGGTGGATATATTGGGAAATACATCACAAAACCTTAGTGGCTAGGGAAATGGAGGCATTGAAAATGTTAAAGATGCTTCATATCTGAGCTACGTCGCTGGAAGTCGAACCTGATACAATGGTTGGTGAAATGTACTGCTATGTTGGGACTAGAAGTCATCTTTTAACTCAGAGGAGCGATGGCTTCTCCGCAGAAAGGAGCTAACAACCCTTAACCTTTAGCTCCCCTCCTGTGTCTCTCTTCTTCCACCACTGGGAAGATAGATAACAACGATAATAACTCCATTGCTTTCTCATGTTCTGTGTTATGCCCAGCTGCTTGATTAGTTTTGCTTTTGACCTAATGCCCACTAAAAATGAAGATAAAATTGAGTTCAAACTTGTGTTTCAGAGGTCAAAGACCAGAACTTTCCCTACTAACTACTCCATCCATTGTTTTTGTATCACAGGAGTAATACAGCCTGCATTACTTTGTCAGAGAATTTTTAGGCAACCTTTATAGAAAGCACAACTGTACAAAAAGGTTATGGACTCTCAGTCTGCACAATGATACTGCATTTTTCAGGACCATTGCTAAGGATTACTGTAGACTGATATGTCTAGTTTAATATCGGCTAAAATATTAGGACAGTAGTAAGTATTGTATTCTTCATAAGTATTGTATTCTTCATAAGTACTCTTCATTACAAGAAAGGTACAAAATTGGTACCATTTTCTGGAAAAAATAAACCTGTTTTACAGATAATCATGTTATTAAGCTTATATGGATCAATATAAAACTTAGTTTTACATGGCCAAACCTGGGAAGAGTCCCTTGCAGAAAATTTACAAAAAAAATTTTTCAGCACTAGTATAACAATTCAGAACAAATATTCTGATATGTATTTATAATGTCTGCATCAGTAAAATACTCGGTCATACTTTCCACAGCTTACATTTAGGCAACATAATTTCCCAAGAACGAAGATTAAATAACATAACATTTTAACTTCAAAAGAACAAAGATAAGAAGAAAACTCTTGGTGCTAGGATACTGATGCTGTAAATTGCTAAGAAAAATGGTGTAAAAAGATGTTATAAAAATATCACAATGCTTAGACTTAGATTTTAAAATATTTCTAATTAGAACAAATTCATCCTGCAATGCTGAAATATTTTACCTCAGCTCTTTTAGACAGTTAACTTTACATATTTTAAAGAGAAAGACTCAGAAGGTGAGACATGATTTGTATTGTAGGTGGTTAAAAGCTTTTCTTTTTCTGTATAATTTATAAGTCTGCAGCATGTGGATCAAGAGTACAGTGATATCCTTAATGAACTCTGCTCATAATCTGAAAGCTAGGCTGTGGAGGGAAGAGAAGAATTAGGAAAGAAAGTTTTCATAAATACTTTAATAAAAATTCAGTTTCTTTCTGATAATGTAAAACTGAACTATCCTTTTAATGCAAATATAACACCTTTACTAATAATGGGATCTTGCATTCTAAAATGTCATTTTGATTTCACTTAGAGATTTTACTAATAGGTTAAGTAAGAATCATTATAAAGCAGGCATAAATTAAATCTCTGTGATGTAAATTAAAATCTCCCTGTGCAGGGAAAATTTGGCTCCACAATTACATGCTTCCTAGAATGAATATGATGGTTGGGGGTGGGTAACTGTTTAGAAGTTTGTATTTTTTCAAAAAGAAATAATATGGTTTTCAGTCAGGGTTTATGTATGCAAATTCAAATACATCCTTCAGCAGAAATTAGTCTTGTTCTACTTGTGTAGATATCAGCGTCATAAAGTAGATCTAATGTCACTAGACTTTGAAATAAATAAGTAAATAAATACTAGTTTTGAAAATTTATAATACAAGAAAGTCCAATTCATTAAAACTACATTAAAGATCATTTTAATAAGAAAATGCATGTGGGTCTTAGTAGATGAAATTAAATTAATATTTTACATTATTTTTAAAGGTAACATTTACTTACATTGATGTATAAAATAACCTAATACAATTTTCTGATTTACTGACAAAAATTGTTACAGAGGCAAGTTCCATGAAAATGGATGCCTTAAGCTACTTTCAACTTTTCAACTAAAAAGAATCATACTGATGGAATATTCACTTCTGTAGTTGTCTGAGTACAGTTTCAAATTATTTTTTCTGGACAATCATGAAGCAAAATCCATTCAAGATTAGTAAATGCCAAAACCTAGAACAGAGAGACTTGGAATGACAATGCACCTTAATAGGAAATAAAACCCAGTCTTTTTCATGAAGAATATCATACAAAATTGACATTATCATAAATGCTGTTGTTGTATTTAAAACATTTCATTGACAAGAGTGAAAGTAATCTCAAGCAAAGCAATTTTCCTGAAGGACATACTACTAAGAAAAAAATCTTGAAAGAGAGGTGACGTGATACACAGTGCGACTGGCATTTCACTATAGTTCAGTGGTTGCAGGAAGGGAAGCTGGATCAGATTACAAGTGTCATTTGCTTCCTACAGCACTATCTCCATTTAAGGCTCAGACCAAGCCCCACAGAGCAAGATTCCCATCAGCCCTCTTTCCCCCTCCCCCTTCCCTCTCAAGGGAGAATAAAAAGGGAAATGAGGAGGAAAGTACCTCACACAAAACTGGAAGTTAAGACTATGAACAAAATTTAATAAGTAACAAACAAGGTAAAGGAATATGAAGGGAAAAGGGATATACAAGCATATATAAAAACAGCTCTCAGATGGGAATGGATTGTGCAGAGCATGAGGCGTCAGGCCTGGCTGTGCTGAGGGGCGGTTGCAGCAGCAGCACAGTCCCAGTGAGAAAGAAAAGCCACCAAAACCTGAACTTCCTGTCCTTTTATAGAGTGTGTCAGGGAAGGGGCGGGAATACCAGCTGCCCTCTGACCCCTCAGGATCCTGAAGTTATCACCTGTCATCCCCCCCTCAATCTGCTATCTCTTAAACCACAACAAGGACTAATAAGGAAATGGAAGAAAACTATATACATATCGTCCTGGGTTCAGCTGGGTTACAGTTAATTATCACAAGAAGTTGGGAAAGGCCACAGCCGGGAGAGACAACCAAACCAGCCAATGGAACAATCATTACTATACTGACATCATGTTGGCGATATAAGGGGGACTCTGGCCTAGAAAAGCGTGTGCAACAGTGGGTTAGGCAGTGGGTTCTGGGTAGTGAACATTTGTGTTGTACCTCACTCATTTTACATATTATTTGATCAATAGTATTGTTATTACTGTTGTTTCTTTTCTGTCTCTGTTCTTTTAAACTCTACCTGTCTTAACTGTATGGATTTCTGGCTCATAGTTCATAACCAAGTTTCGGTAACATCTGGTGCATGCAGGCGACTCAAGGAAGATTGCGCAAGCAACTCAGCCTTGGATTGACTATCTATGACATTATCTGTGAGGAGACACATTGGGAGTTGTGTAGATAGCTCAGCCCTGAGTTGTCTATAAGCTCCAGGAGAACCAGGACAAAGAACCAAAACCTGAGATAAGCCTTGAAATTTCTCAACAAATGGTATACCCTGAGTCTCAATTCAAGCCACTATTCAACTTCCTGAGAAAGTAAGGAAAAAGAGAGTCAAGAGGACTTCAGTCATAGTTTCAGCCGACAACCCTCATGTACCCAGGCAGCACATTAACCAGGCATAGTTTTGCCACAACCACCTGGAAGGTTTCAGCCAACTACTTTCAGTCATGTAAACCAGCAGATAAAATTCCTAAGGTTTAGCTTAGGAGTGGGGAATCCCAATGCTTGGCTTTATGGAGACCTTTCCCCCTTTGTCAGGACTTTGGCCAAGGTGACTCTTCCAAGTGTCGAGAGCCCTCATCTGGAGGAGTAAGTAAATATTTAGCATGTCATCTGTTTGTAAATGCGGGTGATTAATTAACATACATATAATATTTAGCATACTTTCTAGTTTGTTATAGTATATTCTTCCTTTTAGGTTGTAATAGTGCATTCTTCCATAGTATCCACAAAAACGTGCATTAGTGGCATCTTAGATTTCAAATAAATCGTTTGCTTGAGCCTTACAGTCAAACCTGTGAGTGAGGTTCAAATAAAGCATTTGCTTAAACCTTGCAGTCTAGTCTCTTTTCACCACACCAGCCCACAGGGTTTTACCTTTTTCTCACAATTCTCCTTCCCATCCCATCCCAATTGAGGGAAGATGTGAGTGAGTGGTGCTTAGCTGCCAACTGGGCCTAAACAATAACACATATTTATCCCTCCCTACACATCACGATGTGTGGGCAAAAAAAAGGGAGAAATATTGCTGGATCTATTCTGGATTCTTGTGTGTGCTGTATCACAGAAGAGCCTTACTATGAGAGCTCTATTTCGCTTCTTACATCTGTGATTGTTGCTGTGCTGGCTTCTGGGACAAGATGGCTCTAATCAATAACAAATAACCAAACTGTGAATCAGAAAGGATAATTCTCTTCCTATGAGGCTCATCAGGCAGGGACCCAAAAGTCTTTTTCACTTCCACATAATATTATGGAGTCACAGCTGAACTAAAAGAAAAAAGAATAGATTTAGGAAGTAATGAAGAAATTGTGGCTGTTATCCAGTGAAGAGCAAAATATTCAGCTTGTGGCGTTAGAATTTTTGTAGAATTTTTGGAGTAGGACACGCAGAGGACTAAAGTCTTTCAGCTTCAGATCCTTCCTTGTACTTTTTGCCAGTCCTTTGAGGGGAAAGATAAAAAGCTTAAATGATGGCAAGCTGGAATAATGCTGCAGAGTACATCTACAAGAAATGGCATCTCAGCTCACTGCTGCTGTTGCATAATGAACACTAATTTAGGGGTGGTGATTTTGGCTGGGATAGAGTTAATTTGCTTCATAGTAGATGGTATGGGGCCAAGTTTTGAATTTAAAAATGGCATTGATAATTGAGGAATATTTTCATTATTGCTGAGCAATACATACACAGTCAAGGCCTTTTCTGCTTCCTGTAGCATGCCACCAGTGACAAGGCTNCTCCCCCTCCTGGTATTCCTCCTTATCACTTTCCAAAAGCACGAAAAAAACCCCGTAACCTTGAGGGAAAAGAAAAAAAACCAGAACTTCTCCTCTCCCTTCTCAGACTCAGTTTAAAGACATAGGAAGGCATAAAATTCATTCTTCTGGGCATGGGCTGACGACATAGGATAAACTCCAAGACAAAAATCACTTCAAGACACATGTGAAGTTCTTTTTGGCATCCAATCTGAGGCTTGAAGAGTTTGAAATAATCATAAAATCATAGAATGTCTTGAATTGGAAGGGACCTTAAAGATCATCTAGTTCCAAACCCTCTGCTGTGGGCAGGAGCACCTCCCACTAGATCAGCTTGTTCAGAGCCTCATCCAGCTTGGTCTCAAACACTTTAATGCGTGAGGCATCCACAGCTTCTCTGGGCTACATGTTCCCATCTCTCACCACCCTCAGAGTAAAGAATTTATTCCTACTGTCTAATCTCAATCTACCCTGCCCTATCTTAAAGCCATTGCCCCTAGCCCTACCACCACATGCTCTTATAAAAAGTCCCTCTCCAGCTTTCCTGTAGGTCCCCTTCAGATACTGGAAGGCCGCTATATAGTCTCCCCAGAGCCTTCTTGTCTCCAGGCTGAACAGACCCATCTCCCTCAGCCTGTCCTCATAGTAGAGGTGTTCCAGCCCTCTGATCATGTTCATGGCCCTTCTCTGGACCCTCTCCAACAGATCCATGTCCTTCTTATGTTGAGAACTCCAGAGCTGGATACAGTACGCCAGGTGGGGTCTCTGAAGAGCAGAGTAGAGGGGCAGAATCACTTCCCTTCACCTGCTGCTACGCATCTTTTGATGCCGTCCAGGATACGATTGGCTTTTTGGGCTGCCTGTGTACATTGTCTATCCATGTTCAGCGCTTCATCAACCAGCAATGCCAAGTCCTTCTCTGCAGGGCTGCTCTCAGTCCACTCACCACCCAGCCTGTATTTGTGCTTGGGATTGCTCCGCCCCAGTCACAGGATCTTGCACTTGACCTTGTTGAACTTCATGAAGTTGGCAGGGCCCCACCTCTTCACCCTGTCAAGATCCCTTTGGATGGTATTCCTTCCCTCCAGTGTGTTGACCACAACACACAGTTTGTGTCATCAGCAGACTTGCTGAGGGTGCACTAGATCCCAATGTCCATGTCAGTAAGAAAGATATTGAACAGCACCAGTCACAGTGCTGATCCCTGAGGGACTCCACTTGTCACAGGTCTCCATTTGGACATTGAGCCATTGATTGCAACTCTGAGAGCAATGATGATAATGAACACATTATTTCCCTCCTCCATAGAGTTTTCCTCCACAGAATTTCATCCATGGTCTAGCTTGGTACAGTTCAGCTGCGTATCCTTGGCTCAGTCCTCTAAAGATGTCGCTAAGCTTTAACGAAGAGCTGTGAGAAAATCCGTATTTCTGTGAAAGGTAGGAAAGGCAGCACGGCAGGCAGAGGTAAGATTGCTGAAACAGAGATAGTCAGCAACTGAAAGATTCAAGAGGAAGAACATTCATGTAAGTTGGAAAGTCACAGGGCAAAACCCTAAATTGTCAACAGATGGCAACCAGCAATATAAAACTTATGTACAGGAGCAGTGGAAGCTGTCCCTTGCCATGCCAACTGAAAGCTGCCTGGCCAGCAGAAGCTCAGCCTGGATCAGGGGGCATGACAACACAGCCCAGTAGCTTCTTTCTCATTACTATCTTCTGTGCAAGACATATTAAGCAGTTTATATTTTTAAGACTGTATAGTCTATCTGCTCATGGCAAAACCTACCCTAACAAAGTAATCTGGAGAGGGCTGGGTATGTGGATTACATCTCTATCATTTCCTAAATTGTAAGAACGGCATTCAGGTCCATAAATCTCACACTTGCCTGTGCTTCATTCATCCACATGCTCTAACTACTTCTGGAATTAAACTCTAAACTGGGCTCCAAGTCCCATTATATTTCTATTTTTTAAAATCCTATATTACAATAGCTTTAAAAACACAGTTAATATTTTCCAAGGCTACTTAAAAATCCATTGATATGTACAAGAGACAGATGCTGTTTCTTTCACATTTCCATAGTCTTACATTCCCACTTCCAAACAACTTCAGTAAGATAGGCAAATTATATGTGGCAATTATTCACAACATCCATAAAAGCTGACAAAACCTTTGAATGCTTTATACCAATTTTCTGTGCTTATTATAAATCTGGTAATAAGGTTAATGTAATTAGTAAAACCACATTTAGATTTTCTGCTTAACTGTAATGATTAATTTCCATATTTTTTGTTTGCAAATATTTGCATGTAATTACATTATCAAGAAAAGATTAAAATATGTTCTATTAAATATATGTATATATATCTTGTTTCACGTTACATACTAGACACAATCACCTATGAATTTCCAGTACTTATTTTTCCAAATAGCCACAGAATGCTAAAATTATAGTGAAACACTGTACTCAAATGAACTTGTATATTAACTAACAGTTACTAAATCTGAGAATAGAAAATTAATTTTACCATTTCAATAGTAGGAAAAGGTAGGTTGAAATAGAACATAGTGCCCAGTTTTATTCTTATCCGTAAACATATTTTTTTCCACAAAAGGAAATTAGAAAAAAACAAAACCCTAAAAAAACAACTACAAAATACTTTCGTTTTCTGAAAAATATATTACACTTTATATTTCACTTGGGAGAGGAAGGGAGGACCATAACTCTGGCAACGACACTAAATGTCTGTCTAGTTTTGGTGTATAGGTAGAACTCATATCTCCTTTTATAGTCAAAGAACAAAGAGGGATTCCTTCAAAGCAGGAGCCTAAATTCAGAGTTTCTGATTTTTTCACTGAAGCAGCTTATGCTTTTTCATTGAATGCAAGGGATAGCCTAGGGAATATAAGCCAACACAAAGCTATAGCTGAAGAACCTTAAGTTATATGATGCATATCTCTCACTGCTTTAATTATTTGTGTTTAGGTAAACTGTAATTGTCATAAAATTGCTAGACGAGGAGCTCCATGCAATCAGGGAGACAATCCATAAATAAATAAATGTATCTTTGCAGAACTGAGGACTAAATTAGTAATATTAACAGAGGAATCTAAAATATAATACTAACAGTATTTTTACAAAGTTGTCTTGCAGAAAAAAAAAAAAAAAAAAGGTGTTTGCAGTAATTAGAGAATAACAAACAATAAATATAAGCTTTTACATCCACCAAATTATTCTTATAATTTCTGGTTATTATAGACACATTTTGGAGCAACGAAAAGCTTCTTCTAGTGATTTTCTTAAGAATTATCACTCACATCTTTAACATCTATTTGTCAATCATCAACATTTATTGATTACACTACAGAAATATTTTAGAGGGGCTTTTACAGTCAGGAAAGATCATCACCTTTGCTGTAGGGTATTCGAGTAGAAGGATGCTCAATCAGGCTTCTATAGTCAGAAAAGATCATCACCTTTGCTGTAGGGTATTCGAGTAGAAGGATGCTCAATCTGACAATTCTGATGGGTTTTAAAAAGAACAAGCAATGAAATTTCTTTCTTAACACTTCTGTACTCCTCTTAACTCATACTTACAGGGCTGTATTCCATAGAATAAGTGAAGATAATTAAACAAATCAAACATAAAGAACAGTCAAAAAAATGCAAACTGGTGGCGCAATCTTGAAATCCATAGGGATTATCTATAGTGCGCAAAATCCCCAAGATACTTCAGACCACTCCTTCATACAAATTAAGAATAAGAAGCTATAAACAAGACACAGAGAGACTCATCACACTGAAGAATTTTAAAGAAAATGCCTGGCCTTGGAATTCATTGTGTAAGTTTAAAAAGTCAACTGAAACTCTTCCATTTCTAGTATACTGCTGTAGTAACATCGCACCCTTATAGCCAGATTCTAAATCATAGACAATTGTGGATCTCAAGAGGTTAATTCCATATGGCCTTGACAGGGAAAACAGCTGGGATGTGGACTCCTTTGTAACACCTTGGTGTCAGAAGCAGGTACCATTCAGTGATTGCTTCACCTCTTTCTCAATACCACCTACATGAGAAACCTGTTGCAGCAAGGTCAGCATTTTCAGATGCAGACAGTGACTTTGCCAATGGTACCATAAATAAGGTGTTGTTTTTTCTTTTATCTAGAGTTGCAATTACCACACCCTAGCTGTTGCTGTGGTTGTTAGTAACCCATATTAATAAATGATATATATGTAATGATTCAGCGGACTCTAGATGATACTGGACACTTCATCCAATTGCCACAAACACTTTTAATTTTTCTACATCTTAATTGGTTGATTATAAGCAGGAGGCTGGTTTTTAACAATTTTTTTCTTATTCCATTCATTCCATCCACTTTGAGCTAAAATAAACCATGCTAGGTGGGAGAGAAATGTAGTATTAAACAAAAGAAGAAAGAAGCAATATTGTCCAGTAATAGATCACTTCACAGTGTGAATTTATACAACCAAATTGACTGGAGCAAAAATTTGGGAAACCAGACACTAAAAGCAACTTACTTGTCAAACAGGGAACAGAAAAAAAATAGCCTCTATCCCAGTCGATGCTATTGACTTACATTTTAAGAATGGCTTGCTTGGCATGTACTTCACAATTTCTTTTAAGGTCCTTCTTATGAAGTGTTGTAGTGTTGTATCACTGTGCAGCAATAACTAAACTGGATTTTCTGAATACAAAACATTTAAGAAGAATGTATCACTAATACTCTGGAAATCATGGGTAATCTTAGTTTCCTTTTTAAAAAATGTTATACTTGAATATTTTACAACTCCAACATACAAAGTCTCTAAAAGATCTTTGCTATCAATGTATCAGATAGATTAGCAACCCTTGATGAGACTAAGTGGTGTTCAAAACAAGGATCGCTGAAGTTCCAAAAGGATACAAATACATTAGTTCACTTTTGGGTTGCATCTTTACAGTGTTCTATGATACCTGAAAATAACCTGCTATGACACTGAAATCAAGGTAAAGTAAATCTATGGGCAATCTGAAATATCATTTCATCAGCTGAATGCTTGGCCATTCATTGTACTGAAAGATTTACAGAGATCATTGGTCATTTTAATGACTTTTTACTTGGTATTTCCTCAGATAAAATAAATATTTGAAAGAGAAAGGAAGGGAGACAGGAAAGCATCAGTTCATTAATATTGCAGATGTTTAGTGTGGACGTGTTTATATGCAGGTGTCGTACACATATGAAAGTATGTAAACACTCTGGATAAAGGAATTGGAAAACTTTTGAAATTGTCTATCAGGCATTTTTCATGGAGCTGAAAATTATTGTAGAAAAAATAACATGCAATGATGCAAGGCTTTTGCCTTTTATTTCCTTCCTACATTAAGAATTCAAAACAGTGATTTCTTTTTGTTACTACTTGAATGTTAACATTAAGGAAAAGATAGAAAATTCAATGCTACATAGTGAAATGATCCCCTATATAAAAGTAGTTCTTAAGGGAAACCAGAACTTTAACAATAGTATTGGTTTATTAACAAGAACCATCAAGTAAGATTGAAAAGAGTACTTCTTTCTAATAGGGAATCTGATTTTACACAAGATCGGTGATTGGATTATTAATAAAATATAGCACAATGCACTACTATACCTGAGATTAAAGAAATTAATTTCTCATTTAAAAGGCAGCATGTGTATTTGTTCTTAAAGGTGTTTTGTTCCATGTTTGAGTGATAATAAATGAAATATAATAGATAAAGGTGGGAAAAAATGACATCTTAAAACTTGCTTACTTAATTTCCCCATTTAGAAATGCAGTCCTCTGCAGAATCCTTAGGGTTCTCTTCCAAGAAAAGCAAAGACTGATTTGATGAAAACAATCAAGAGATTCAGGAATTGTTGACAAAGAAGAGAACTGCTCACCCAGCACACCTTGCTCAGCCATCTTGCCATGTCAGGAAAACAGCCTTTCGTCTCGCATGCAGTAAGCTCCAACAGATACTTCAAGACATCCAGAAAAGTAGTGGGTCAACCCAGCAGAAAAGATTCAACTATGCACAGATTCAGGTGACCACAGAGGATTCTATGAGGCTCTGAATACAGTTTACGGACCCACACACCAGGTTCAAAGCCCCCTACTCAGTGCAGATGGCCAAATGCTTCTCACAGACAAAACCTCCATCTGAATTGATGGTCTGAACATTTTCAGACTCTCTTCAGTGCCAACTGTTTAGCCCAAGGCTCAGCATTTCAGCACATTACACAACAACCGCTGAAAAACCAATTGGTTATAGCCCCTACTATGAGAGAGACTCCTAAGGCCATACAGCAGGTGAAAACTGGCAAGGCAGCTGGGATTCATGGAATCCCATCCGAAATCTGGAAGCATGGAGGCAAATACTCCATGCTAAATTTCACAAGCTCATTGT
>VWZK01003487.1:33250-181495 GCA_013396935.1 Baryphthengus martii | reverse complement strand
CTGGGCCAGGCTCTCACCACCCTCATGATGAAGAACTGTCTGTGAATCATTAAGTGTGTTTCTGGAGCGGTGCTGAAGCTTGAGCAGCTCGGTCCCAGGTCTGATCATGCTGCTGGGTGGGTACTGGGGTGTCTGCAGGTGGAGATGGTGTCAGGAGGTGGGTCTGTGAGCACCCCTCCTGCAGAGGCGAGTGCATGTGGGACTTGGGGCAGCAGGAGGACTTTAAACCTTTCATTCTGAGTATTTGGATCTGGCAGGAATGGTCTCTGGAGGCTACAACTCTCTACCAAAACAGGCAGGAAACTGTGGAATTGGGAGCAGACTTTCCTGCAGCGTTGAATCTTGTAGCTGATGTGCTGTGGAGCTGCTCCTATGCAGGTGGATGTGGCAATACCTGAAGAGAGGTTCTGCTTTTTTGTGATTCAGAAAACATTTCTATCTCTTTTGCATGTATTTTTGAGTTGTTTTATCTGTGGTTTGTGTAGTACTAAGCCTAGCAATTTTCATTTTTTTCTCTTCTTATCTGTGAAACTTTCTACCAACAGCATTTTTCCCCGAGAGCTTTTGAGTCTCTTCCAGAGCCCTGCAGGAGTAGTTTCATCTGCACTGATGCAGACAGTGCTCTTCTGGCTGCTCAAGTTGAGGCTCACTCATGATCTTGCTGATAGTTTGCCTGTTGTCTAGGCTGATGATGGCCCTCAGACGTTGTTCCTGCTGCCCGGCGCTGCTTCGGGTGAGTGGTTTGTATCCTGATGACTGTAAAACACTTTCGTTGCCTGTGACGAGCTCTGTCTTCTCTGGCAGAGCATCTGGCCAGGCTGTGCTTGCGTGGGTAACTTTCCTAGTCTGGCACCAGGTCATTTACCCCTTCTCTTGCCTCTTCATTTTTTTCACTTTATTTTGGAAATAAGCTGCCTGACTAACATAGAATGCCCTTGCTTTCTGCAGCCTTCCTAAGATGCTTTTTGCCAAATAGTAGTGGGAATTTGTCTCCTAGATGTTTTATTGCTTGGGTTGGGTTTTGTTTATTTTTGTTGGTTTTCTTACAGATTTTTCCCATCGTGATTTCTGACTCACTGGATTTGCCGCCTTTTTTCCTTTCCTCTACTGCAGGATGCCTCTTATGCTCGGGAAAGCTAGGGAAAATCTCCAAAAGCTTTCTTAAAAACTTTCAAGGGGCACTGTAAAAATTGGGAAGGGGTTGAACAGCTTGTATGCTGGAAACAGCCTTCCGTGCTGATGTCTAGCCTGCTGATCTCCCGGTAATATTTTAACGGTTAATATGTAGTTAAACGTATTAAAAACAAATATATCTTTTTATGTATCTAAATCTGAGGCATAGACTGTCTGTTTTTCTCAGGTGCTCATACAGTGCCTGGTACGCTGGCTGGCAGCACTTCTCGTAGCTGTAATTCAGGATTTCTCGTGGAAAGGGTGAGCTGAGCTGGTGTGTTGCTGGGTGAAACCTCTGACAGGAGGTGAAGCTGCCAAGTGTTTACCTGGGAAATGTGACATGAGAAACTGAGTCAAAATAAAGGTGGGTGGAGAAGTGCGGTCAGATGGGAAGCAGATCACAGAAACCTTGAAGGAAGGTTGCTCCAGGGGGTAAATTGAGTAGCAAAACTTGCTCACCTTCTGCTCTTGTAGCTGGGCTCTTTGTTGTCCCCGCCAGGGTGCTACTTTACATTCTGCTATTAGTTATATAACTTCTGTAATTTATTCCTTACCTATTTACTGTCCTGCTTTACCCTTTATGATTTCATTTGCGTGAAATTAGCAGTACTTGATATTAACATATGTCAAAAAGATGTTTTTATAAAGTAGTAGGTTACATTGTTTTTCACTTTGACCAAAAAGAAAAGACACTTTGAAAACTATTTTTGCAGAAGTAATACCCCTGAGCACCAGGAGTCTCGTTACAGCTGTGCAGCTCCTCAAATTGCTGCTCATGCTGGGAAAATACTTTGGGGTGTTTTTCTGCACCTGGGGCTGGAATTTGAGGTGTTTCTGTCCTTGTCACGGAAGGGAAGGGCCAGCGTCCAGGGGGAGTGGGTTGGTCACAGCCGGCGCTAGAGCTGCTGTAACACACTGAAAATCAGGAGATTTGGGGGGCTTGTTCATTTGCTTGCTGGTTGTTACACTTTAGAGAACACTTGCGTCATGTTTTCAAGTTTCTTTCTCTATCTGCCAGTGAGAAATTACATTTTTCATAGGAGTAGTGACTGAGGTACTCACCTGGCCTTTGGAGTTTTCTTTATTTTTTAAAAAAAAAGAGGCTTAAATCAGAAGTCCTGAAGAAAACTAGCGAGTGTTGAGCCAGTCAGTGCAGTGGTGGGCGGGTTGTGCGCGGGTTGTGCGCAGCGAGCTGTTTGCCAATACCCTGCTGCGTGGGCTGAGGAGCAGCACCCTGTGCTGCCTGGGTAAGCGGCTGCTTCACAGGGTGTCAATTAACTGCAGCAGGTATGTTGTAAAAAGGTGGTTTATTTTCTGTACTGTTTGCTTGCTGACTAATGTGAGGTGTACACTGCTACCTGGGTTAAAAAAAAAAAGGTCATTTGGGGCCTAATTCTGCCGAGCATGAGGCCAGCTGCAGAAATAGGAATGCTTCGGCTCCCTTGCCGTTTTTTGGGTTTTTTTTGAATTATACTGAAAATGACAAAAGTAGTAAATTATTACCCCTTATGAATATCTATCACTGATTTTGGACAGTTTCAAACAAAGCTTCTTGCCTAAAGGATTGTGCAGGAAACTTGGGCAGAAAGCTCTGGGAAGTGCAGTAGATCTGAGGAATCCTGCTTTGACAGGGTTGTTTTCTTTGAAACACCAGTTTGCTTTTTGGTATCCCCTTTGCAGCCAGGAGTGTTTTGCAAGCCCTGTAGCTATTAAATACCTTTTACATCACTGCTCACAAGTCATATGTGTTTGAAAATAACTTAATCCACTGATTAATCCATCCACACCTGCAAGCGCACAGTCGGCTTGATAATTTTCTTGGAAAAAGTGGTTAATAATGCATGAGAATTAAACCTTTATCCAGGTGGTGCTGAGAGAGTAACGACAGCTTTGCTACTTCCCTCTGGTGGTGGTCATAACAGCCTTATCTGCTGTATCCATAGTGATGCCGAGGGGAAAAAAGGCTATTTGTGAAATGTTCTCTGTCCTGCTAAACTCCAGTTTAACATAATGGTTCTTGCAGAGTTTAGTTGGGAGATAAATGGAAGTTGGATGTTCATGTATCGACACTCAAAAAAAAAAATGAAAAGAAAAATATCTCTGCAGGCAGAAAGAGGAGAGTGTGGCATTTAGAGCACAGCATCAGAGCCAGGTTTGGGGAGGGAGCTGTTGCACTGAGGCTGTGTGTGAAGGATCTGTTCTGGGAATATTTCCTCAAACACTGCCCTGGCCGTTTATTACTGAGTAAAAGTGTCTCATCTTAACCAGCTATGGTAGGACCAGGGAACAGAGAGCCACTTTGTGACCTGTGGTTGTACGTGGATAATTTTTATTGGACTTTTTGGGGTGAAAGTAAAGACTTCTGGATGGGATCTTCAGTTTCAGTTTAAGTCAACGTCTATTTTACACAAGTGCACTTAAGAGTGCATTGTTTCTCGTGCTGAGGTGTCTCAGACCATGCTGCTGGATGTGTAGGTGATGGGGAGCTGTCTGTGCGGGGATGGGCTTGAGACTTGTGCAAGAGGGGACGTCTCTGCTGCTACAGAAAGGGTGGTCAGGGGAAGCCGGTCATAGGGATGTCTGAGGTGGGACCAGAGCATCACCTGGACTGTGGTACCCACAGGGGCCGCAGCCTCAGCACAGGAGCTGCTGCATCGGCAGCTCCAGGACAGAGTTTGGGCGGTGATCATCTGACAGAGGAAGCAGTGTCCAGTTAAGCTCACAATTCTGCTCGCTTGTCCTGTGTGGCGTGGGACAGTGCTATGGTTTGAAGACAGAACTGCAGTTGGTGGCACCATTGGTGTTGTGAGTTCAGCTGTGCAGTGGGTCACACAAGCAGCTTAGGCTGTGCAGGGGTTGTTAGGGACAAGATTTTGCGTTCACAAGCAGGACTGTGAGTGTGCTTGGCTGAGAAACCATCGAGCTGGGGGCGCGCGGAGATCTGTGGAGAGGGAGACCCTGGTTCTTTGGTGCTGGCGTTTTGTGCAGTGTATGGGGCTCCCCAGACTAAGAAAACGTGCAGGCTTAGAGCTGGACTAAGTCTGTGATTAAAATAAAATGTAAAGAGTTTGTGTCCGTTAACATGAAGAGAAACAGACAGTGGTGTGAGGTGGGGGTGCTCATAGGGTGTATTTCTGATCTATGCAATTTTTCATTGCTTTAGATTTATTTTAAGTAACAGCTGACTTTTCTCAAACTCAAGAGAATAGTTCTTGCCTCTGCTGTGCACTAGTCTGAACCTTCTCTGTGTTAGCAGAGTGGGTGTTCTCTTGGTTGGGCACGTTTTCGGAGAGCCCTCACCGTCTGACGCCATGCACGCTGACATTCCCTGCTTCTGTTGCCTGCCTGACGTTTCCTTCCTTGAGGATCTATATTTAGTGTTAACGAGGATTTGCTGTGGCACAGGACTCCAGGCAGTTGCCTTGCAAGCAAAAGGAAGCAGTTCTCTTTAGGGATAAGAGTGAACGAAGGGCAGGATTTCCTGTGGAAACTCACCCGCGTGGGAGTTGACTTTTACTTTGAACTTCATGGTGAAAAGGCTAAATGAAAAACCTGGACAGTTCATACCAGCACAAAAGACTTATTCTCCCCAGTGCTGTCTCCTCCGTGCTTGTCAGCGCACTTGCTGTAGCTTGACTGAGGCCTCCTCTTGGAAGGTGGGAAACAGGACCCCTTGAAAACCACATTTCAGAGCAGGTTTGTTCAGAACAGAGGAGGTGACCTGGCTGTGTGGCTTCAGCCACTCACTGGCGTGTGGGGCATCTGCTGAGGGCAGCAGCTCTACCGTGTGCCAGGCGTGCAGTCGCCCTGACCCAGCTCTGCGCTGTGCTGCGGGGCCTCTGCCGAGGAGGAAGAATCAGCTTTGTCCGTACAGAGCGGCCGTGGTGGGCAGGATGAGCTCCGAGAGCAGCAGATGTGTTCCCTGGTGAATGTGATCTGGTTTCTTCTCCCTCATTAGTGGCACTAAAAATAACCTGTCTTCAGGATGGAGTCACTGAAAGGCTGAGCCTCTCCCAGGGTGGGCAAAGCTGTGATTCTGTTGCTTCCCCTGCAGGTTTGTCCAGGCCTGTCCCAGGCTGCCCAGGACAAGGCTGGAGTCCCCATGATCCTTGGAGGGGTTTCCAAGGTATGGAGCTGTGGTGCTGAGGGACAGGGCTCAGTGGTGCCCTGGCAGGGACTGGGGAGTGATTGGACTCCAGGAGCTTAAAGGTCTCTTCTAACTAGAATGATTCTGTGAAAGGGACCGGACCTGCAGAGCTGTGCCATGGAGGGAAAAGCCCAAGTTGCCACCTGCAGTCTCAGGGGTGCCCCTGGAAGTGTGCCCCGTCTGTGCTGGGAGAGGAGTGCCCCTGAGCTGTACAGGTCATCTCTTTGCAGTGTGGGAGCTTGGAAAGCTTTGCATAGGATTTTAGTCCCCCAGTAGGGATTAAAAGGCCAGGTTGGATGTGGTGTTGAGCAACCTGATCTAGTAGAAGGTCAGAGAATCATTTTAGTTGGAAGACATTTTGTTTCCCTCTTCATCTAGTTCACATGTAAATTCTTTTACTTATTCTGCTTGCTGAGCTCCTCAGAGGTTAAGAGGCTGCTTGCAGTGGGCAGATCCAGTGTCAGCGTGGTGATGACCTGTGTTAATTGGTCACGACTTGATCCTGCTGCTTCACAGGGTGGGTCTGTGCCCACCTGCTGCCTTGGCTGGGAGATTCCAGTCAGGACAAGGCTGCTCCCCTATGGGTTGTGCTGCGAGGCACCTGGAGCACAAACAAGGCTTGACAGAAAACACCCTTAAAAAAACTAGGATTAACAAATACATTCTGGTTTTGCTGGTGATGGGTGTGGTGGCTTTTTTTAATGTCACTTTTTCAAAATTTAATGGCTCAGTGATTTTTTTTTTTGTGGGATTTGAGAAAAGGGGAATTTGAGTATATTGTATATTTAACTTTTGAAACTGGATCCTAAAAAGAAATGTTTTCATACCAGGTACTATAAACAACCAACACAACAAAAGCCCCAAAAAACCCCAACCAACAAACAGAAGAGTTGTAGAAAACCAGTAATTACCCCCATATTCAACCTAGAGAGAGTTTTTACAGATCTAATTTGAAACAAAGGAAGAAATCCCACAAATACACAAGACAGGCCATGGTGGTGGTTGTGACTGTGAATATTGCAGAGCTGTATTTTATCTGTCTATGTGCAAGAGCAGATTCATTTTATTTACGCTCTTTTTCAGCGCAAGGTCTGCTTCCCCGTGCCATTCTAAAATCTGGTTACAAAGTAATTGAGACCTGGAGTGTATTAATGTGGTTAATCCCTGCTGTTTGCTAACAATTACAGTTTGTGTGGTGTTATAAATACCGGGTGTTGGATTAACTCTTATTGTTAATACTCTTAAGGTTCTAGTTATTCAAATAATCTTTCGGTAAGATGCTGGCAATAGAAGTCAGGTTGGAAACACTCTGGGAGTTCAGTAGGGTCAGGGTAGTTACGGTTCATGGCTGTTTTATTCCAGTCTTTGCAGTTCCTTGTAGATCATTACTCATGGGTAGTTCTTATCCCGTGCTTGTATCCGCCTGGATTTATCTCCCCCATGGGATGCGGATGGAGATCAGCCCTTCAGGGCCGCGGTCTGGTCTATCCAAGTAGCAGCAGTGCGCGCTTGGAGCCTGCGGCACCGCTGGGGGGGTTCGCAGCTGCGGCAGAGGGTCAGTGCTGTCCATGTGCTGCCTCCCTTCAGAAAATACATTGGTTTAAAGTGGTTTGACTTCGCTTCTTGTAAGGGTCCATCTGGATCTACATTAGACCTGCGTAAAGCTGGTCTTGTGACCATCAGATAAGTGCATTCTTTTCTATACGGACGATTCTGGAATTCCAAAAGTCTGTTTTTTCCGCCTCAGTGTAATGTTATCTGTAAGAAAATTACCTGGTACTTACACATTCTTTCATAACTATTTTTAGTATCTTCAATTAATTATAGTGTGGGAGCTCTAGAATTGAAAGCTGAGCTTCATTAGCGTTGAGAGGAGTCTTCTGTTCTCTGACACTGAATTAACGAAGAAAGCAAGAGACAGGACAGGTATTAACGCTTTGTTTGGAATACTTATGTGTCTGTGAAATACACACATATATGTGTATTTGTGTGCTTATGTACATAAACATGCACCTTTCCTAAGTCTACTGCTTTGCTAGGCTTTCATTCATACCTATCTATGACTAGTGTGGCATTGGAAGGAAAAGAGGAAATACTTGCTTATTTTCTAGTTTACAACAGCTGATTAGAGTGACTCTTGTCTCGCCGTTGCCCATTTCAGACGTTATTTGATATAAAAGATACAGGCTGAGACAAGAGGGTGCCTCTGTGGGTGGTGTTGGTTTATAGGTTATCAAGTAACTTTTTTTATAAAAACAGAATTGTATCAATTATTGAAGCTGGCTGTTGGCTAGTTAAGAGTCTCTGTCAGTCAAGGTGTAGATGAAAAACATGGGGCCAGAGGAGCATTTGGGTATTTGCTGCATTTTGTCCTGCACTCCTCTCGGACTGGGAACGTGTTTTCCAGGGTTTTGGCAGGAGAAGCCTTTAATGGGCTGCGAAAGCTGAAAAGGGGGTCTTAGGTGTGTCAGTCCCACAGCTGCCTGCGGAGGAAGCTGGGCGCTGGTGACCAAAGCTGCAAGCATCTTTTCAGGTCAGGTGTATTTTCCAGACCTGGTGCCTGCAGAGAGGAGCTGGGTCCTGTGCTCCCACTTGGCATCAGCCATGTCCAAGGGGCCCGGCCCTGGCAGGCGGCAGCTGGGAGGTGCTCAGCGGGGATCTTGCTAAGTGTTAGCATAGACAAATCATGGGCTTCTCCTGATTATTTTTTTTTTTCCAAAGATGGTTAGCCCCGAGTCGAGCCAGGAGCAGCCCTTGAGGCTGGGCTGATCTGGTGTCACGCCGACCCTCTGCTGCGTGCGGTACCTGGCGTTTGCTCTACAGCTCTACCGCTGCGGCGTCCTTTGAGTGCAGTCTTCATCTTTGTACCTGGGAGCTACAAACGTTGTGTTTCAAACTTGTGTATTGTAAGTGATTCAGACTTTTTCCTGAGATTTAATTGTTCGTATGAATGATAGATTGCTCTTAGTCACTGCCCTGGAATCATCCTTTATTAAATGCAAGCATTGTTCGTACTAAATTAGGTGACCAATTTCAAATTTGTCACGTAAACTTTATTTTTTCCGTTGGTAATGAGTGGTTTGCTTTTTTATTCTTTCCTTTTTTCTTTGACTAGTATTCTTGCCTGGACTTTTTGTTCCCTTATGCCCATGGAGTTTAGGAGGGGCTCCTGAATATCCACAGTGAGAACCTGAGACAGAGCTGCTCTTTGGGGCAGGAAAGAAAATTCAGTCCTGTTCACTATGCAACGTGTTTATGTTGTTCCCCTCTTGCTCTCGACTTCCCCTGAAATCCAAAGGCTTATGCTGGTCCTCTGCGGCTTCCTCTAACGGGGGGGCTGGCATCATTCTGAGATCTCTCTTGCTGTGTGTCTGTGCGGAGTGGCGTGGGGAAGCCCGTTCATGTGCTCTGTGTGCTTTCCAGAGAGCCTTTCTCTCGGGTCTGCTTCCTGCATGTCCCGTGCTCAAGCGCTGCCTTTCTACCTCTAAGGTCACCTCAGCATCTTGGCTGTTCAGAAGCCAGAAGGTTGTCAAAACTGTTTGTGAAGAGCACAGCTGGTTTCACCAGTGCAAGATGCAATTGCTGAAGTCTGGTGTTGGTGGCAGGTTTTTCATTTGCTTTCTCAAGCAGTATTAAGACTTTGGTCTCATCAGCTGAAGCTGCTGAAGAATCAGAACCTGCTTCAGCTGCTGCTCGTGAGGTATCCACTCCTAGCCTTTCTTTTGTGGGGATTTCTTTGGTTGGTTGGTGTAGGGTCCTCTCATAATATGTTAGGTTGGTTTCAAGGCCGGTTTGGGAGATTTTGTCCAGACTGGAGCCCCGAGAGCACGTGTTGCCATTACCTTGTAGGAGTTAGAGGCAGGTGGCTCCTTCTCCCTTCCTGTCTTGTGGTGTTAGAGGTGAGACTAATTCTGGTCTTGGTGTCACTGCTTCATCACATTCCATTCTATGACATCGTTCTGATGTTTCCCAAAGATGTGGCCAGAACAGGTCATTTACTCTTTAGCAGGTTAACCTCTGCTGTTGGAGGCTGTGTTTCCTATGCTATAAGAATGCGCCGTCCCTGGCTGGGAAGGGCTGTCTCGGTGTCTCGTAGAGTCTAGGTGACTTCCATTGTTTCAAGAGATGCTGATGTCTCATGTTGACAGGGTAGTTTGTAGACAGCTTCAATTATTTGGAAAACAAAGGCTTCAAAACAGGTAGCAGATCCTTCTTTCAGCTCACAATGTGTTTTGCCAGGAGTCCCAGCTCTTGGTTTCCCGCTGTCTCTGCTGGAGCTGTGTGCTGGAGAGCTGGGCCACGGCCCGTTGGTCTGCCTTGGGTTCTTGAGAGCTGCTTCGCTGGCCTTCCCACGGCGTTGCTCCTCGCAGAGGCTGCACGCAGGGTGTTTTCTGCATTATTCCACAGGAAGCTGTAGCTGCTTCAATTTCTTTTTGTGTTCTCACCATGTATTGTCTTGACTTAGACCTGCTCACAGGAAAGGAGATCAACAGAGGAAGGTAAATGAGAGGGGGTCTGCTGCATTTTTAGCAGATACTTTGCGACCAGCAGCGAGGGTTTGGTTGGGCAGGAGAGACCACGATGGTTTTTT
Source organism: Baryphthengus martii (assembly GCA_013396935.1). Lineage (NCBI taxonomy): Eukaryota > Metazoa > Chordata > Aves > Coraciiformes > Momotidae > Baryphthengus > Baryphthengus martii. The sequence goes on along the minus strand of VWZK01003487.1, from coordinate 171,584 downwards.
TCATTGTCCTTTTGAGAGGCCGCTCAGGCGGGGACCTCTGTCCTTAAATACCAACCCAACCCTGCTGTTGCCGGCGTGGCTTTGTCCTGTGGGGCGTCAGTCCAGGACAGCCTGTCCGTTGGTCCGTCCTAGTAATGTAACAGCATCCTTGAGTTCTGTTGCCCTGCCCCACAGTGGGCTCTGGCTGCAGACTTCAGCCCTTCTCCTGCAGGCACAGACCATCTTCACTTCTCCGCATCCGCCCTCAGCGCTATGTCTCCTGCGGCACTGGCCGGGCAGTCTGGCATCCCGTGCAATAGGAAGGGTGGGCAACGGTCCCTTCCTCTTCCTCTCCCTGTCCCCTGAGCGCTGCCTTCTGCCGTTGTTTCTTTATTTCTGTTCTTTCACCATCCAACCAGCCCCTGCTTTTCTCAGCCCAGCCCAGACGTTAAACTACCTTAAACGTTTCAATGAAAGACTTGTGTGTCCAAACCCTGACTTTTCCCAACTGTGTTAATTGGCCTAATTCTATTACATTGCTTCTCCCACGCATCTGTTTCTTGACCTTCATGTCTGCCGCTCTGTGGGCTGTAAGGGCAGCAGGATGGGGCGCTCTCCATTTTCTGCTGCTGCTTGGGAAGGGCGTGAGCTTTCGGAAACATGCAAATGCAGTGTCACTTCCATTTGAAGTTGTTCGTGCATGTATGTAGGTGACATAAACACAGTGTTGAAGTGACAGTTCAGATTTTCAAAGAACCTGTGCTTTTCCTTAGTTTTCCTTAGACTCACGAGTAATTCCTGTTTTCCTGTTTGATCCCAGTTGGTTTGTCTACATTGACTTTGGAATGTGCTGAACAGTCATGTGAAAATAATGTGCAGGTTGTCCTCTCTCTCTTTGTCAACTCTGAATGTGTAGCTGGTACAAAACACCACAATAATAGCACCTATTTGGTGAGGGGTTTCTTTGGCATCATCTGTATAGTTTGATAGTTAGAACCTAGTAATAGGAGTACTGGTCTATTTGGAGGTATGAAAAGATTTAAGTCTAGTAGATATTTGAATATAAAGTGTTAATAAATTGTCAGTAAATTTTTAAAGATACTACAAGAGATCTAAAATCTTGATCTAAAATTTTAATCTAAACAGCTCTACTGAAATAGCTGTAAGGGTCGTGTTGATGGACCTGAAACCAGTTTTTGAGTAAGTCCTGGTAGCTCTGGTCAAACAGAACTTGATTAAAGGGTTTTTTCTTTAAATAAGTAGAAAGCCAAGTATAGCAAAGGCAGGAAAAATAGCCTTGATTTCAGAGCATAGATTGAAGAGAGAGATTGAAAAGGCTCTGGGTACTGCCCAGGAGCGCGTCCTTAGAATGTACGACTTCAGCAGGGCTCCAGTTGCCGTGCAGTGCCAGGAAACCCTGGGAGCTCGGGGGTTTGGGGATCTCTTGCCCCAAATGGGGCGCACAGGACTGTTGAAGTCAGGTATTTAGTAAGTGCGGTTGGTTGTACCCTCAGTTTAAGTTAGCGTGCAAAGTCCAACCAGCCAGTTCTCTGCATTCATTTTGGAGCTCAGTGCATTTTCACAAAGTCAAGAATTTTTTTCTTTTAGCTTAAAAAATGACCTTATTCTTTGCTAAAAATAAACCTCATAAAATAGAACCTGCTTTCTATAATTCATCTACTTTCTTCCATTTCCCTCTGAATGAAACCAAAAAGAAATTTTCCAGGCTGTTAATTTGATTTCATTTGGTTCTCTTTCCCTTTTTCCTTTTGAATGAAAGACTTCTTACCCTGTCTAACTATATTTTCTCTTTCCTATTTTGAAAAGATTTCTTCCTTGACTGAATGTATTTTTTGCAACATGGTTAAAGCTTTCTTTTGGCTGTTGGGTGTAATTTTGTAGGAAATGGAAACACTGGGGAGGAGAGATGCTGAAAAGCTGCTTGTTTTCAGGGCATTTCCAACTCACGCGGTATCTGTGTGTTCACAAGCTCCCTGCTTTTTCTTCTAAGCCTGACCGAGACAGTCACCCAGTGTGACATAAATAGACTTCAGATGGAAACTCGGCATGAAAAGCGACGGTCTTAGTGGGATTTGGAATTCCAGGAAAAGGTCAAAACTTTTAATTGCTGGGAGCGGTGACGCGCTGCGCGTCCTGTTACGTTAACGCGGATCCCACGTGGTTCCGCAGGCCTGAGAGACGTCGCGCTGCTTTTGGCGGTCGGCTCTCTATCTGTGGCCCGACAGAGTCAAGACATGAGCTGTTGGGAGGAGCGGCCGGGTGAAACCAGAGCCCTGGGGTCTTTGCCGAGCTCCAGGGCAACAGCACAGCCCAGAGAACAGCCGACTTCCCAGGCTCTTGTGCCTGATTAAGGCGGTCGCCCGTGCTCATCCGCTCAGCTGGGGAACATTGTGCTTAAAGCCGGCGAATGCTCCTAATGAAGCCGTGCTGAAGGGACTCGGAGCTTTCCCAGCACAAGGATGTGCATGCGGTAGAGCAGCCTGGGGCCCCGAGCACCTGGGGCTCAGGAGAGGCTCCTGCTGAAGGATGCTCAAACCTTCTTGTATCTTTCTCTTGTCTTTCCTGATGTTGCCAGAGCCCGTTGCTCTTTGGCGGTTCTCGAGGCGTGAGCTGAGGCTGCTGTGTGGGCTGGGAAGGAGGATCCAGAGCAAATACAGCTGGTGCAGGACTGGAGGTGGGGGAAGCCAGAAATCAAGGAGTCAGATAAAGTGGGGTTTGGATTAGTGAATGGGGAGAAATCAGCTCGTCGGTGAGAGGGTATGAAAGGAGTCAGCGTTGAAGAGGAGGAAAAGATTAATTTCAGTTATGTTACAAAGAGAATGAGAAATTAATGAAGAACAGAGTGTGGAGGGAAAGGATAGGAAGAAGACCAAAGACTCTGGAAGGCATGAAATATAATGTGTCTAATTTTAGACAGAAAAATAAGAGGAAGATTAATTATCTTTCCACTTCATTATCTCCAGTTCTTCAAGACTTAAGATTATTTCATTTATATAGAGGTGACTGGGGAGGAGTTTGAGACAGATTACAGAATTTTACCAGAGTAGTAAAAACAGAAAGAAAGGATGTGGTCATGTCGCAGAAGGGACCGTGGGTGGAGAGCAGGGAGGTCGGGAGCCTGGCACGGCCCTCCTGGCGACCGAGGGGAGCAGAGCGGTTAGGTCCTGCGGAGCTGGTGAGGTGATGGTCAGCCTGGGCAGGAGTCGCGGCGACCATGGGGGCTTGCCAAAACCTCAGCCTTTCGCAGAGGAGTCCTTGTTGGCAGCCCCAGTCACCTCATTAGCATCTTAGTTCTTGAAATGACCTGCCAAGGGACTTGACAGGCATCTTCCCGTGCTGTTTCTCCTGTCACCACTTCTTCAAACCTTCCTGTCCTGTGGGACCCCAGAAGGAATTAATCTGCAGGCACAAAAGCCTCATTCTGCCCCTGCTCATATTTCTTGTGGCTTCTGCCACCTGCTGTCACCCGCTGCAGAAAATGTCAGTTGTGAACTGTGATGGTCAATCCACCCCTCTCTCCTTCCAGAGATGGTGCGATTAACAACGCTTAACAGAGCTGGGGTGTTTAAAACAGGTCCCTTGGAGCTGGGCGTTCAGCCGCCAGCCCAAGTTCGGTGCTGAGTCTCCTAGCTGCCATCTCCGGGGCAGGACAACAGGCAGTGCTCCTCGGTCTCCAAAATCCCTCCCCTCCAGTGAGTGCTCCTGGCTTTGCAACTTGAGTATTTTTTTGTTGTGTTGCTCAGATGTGGAGAAAGGAAGGAGGAAATCGGGAAGATCCTACAGCTTTGGGTAACTTGCTTCATCTTGTTGTACCTGCCTTAGTTCTGGAATGATTTCTGTAAATGTCTTCCCTCCTGAGACTTTGTTCTCTGATGTTAATTAGTCTAAAGAGGTGTGCAGGCAAGCAAGTTGAAAATTAGATGTACCTCTACTGAGCGACCTGGATTCGTTTTTCCTCTTTCAGTTTGAACACTGGCCTGTGCCAGCAAATATAAACTGTAGTGCGTGTCAGGAGGGCTGGTACTGGCAGGGGATGGAGCTGTGTGTCCTTCCTGAGCTGAAATTCTGCTGGCACCTGGGGACAGTGCACAGCAGCTCCATAAAGGATATCTACCATTCACTTCCAGACAGAGACTCTTGGGGTTAAAAAAAATAAAATAAAAGAAAGCCTTTTTAAAAAACAAACAAAAGACAAACTCCAAAGCTCTGTTCCTCCACAGGAATCTATTTGCAGGCTGCTTCTGCTTTCATGGATATGTGAGGTATTATGTATGTAATGGCTAAATGTGGCAACAGGAGAGCTATTAGCAGCTTTATTTTAATCTTCGCTTGTGGCTGACTCCTGCTTACATTCAAAACACGTTCCCGGTTTACCTTAAAAATGTAGCTGCTGTAGATTTATTCCGTGTAGGTTTGAGATCTTGAATTTTCTAGGGAGCTCCGAGTTTTCTCTGTGTATTTATATCTCCTCCAGTGGGAGGTCTGGATCAATACAGGGATGCTCTCCATTTATAATATCCGCCATCCGAGGATCTCAAAGCTATAATGAAGATAACAAATAGCGTTGCCCATCTCGTCCCGGGCTGGGTAGGGGAGGCAGAACAAGCAAGCCTGTTGTTGACTCTACCGTGACTCATCTTGTGAGGCCACTGGACACAGAAAGGTCCAGTGATTCCCAGTACATCTCCAAGAGCTGTGGTGGCAGAGCTGCTGCTAAGAGCCTGGGCGTCAGGTTTTGTGCTCCCACAGCCTCTTCCTGCCGCTTCAAAGCGAGTCTGCCTTAGGTGGTGTTTTGATGGCTGTGAGTTCTACCAGTGTCCCCTTGACACTCGGAGCCGTGCCCCAGGGCATCAGTAGCACTTAGGAGTGTAGCAAAGTAAATCCAGTAACCCCTCGTGCCTTCTTGGGAGCAAAATCATCGTTCGTTCTTGGACCAGACGTTGCCTTTTGGGTGCCGTGTTGCAAATGGGGAGCTGGGAGTCGGACAAGAGTTAGGTAATGGTGGTAGAACTGGGTAAGCCTTGGGTCACCGTGCGCTGTGAGGAACCTCTCTAGGTTGTTCATCCGAGGCACTGCTGTCACTGCTTGGGAGTTGGTTTGGATAGTTGTCCGATATTGGATCTGATTTTGTCGCCTGTGGAGCTGCTGGAGGGCCCTGGACCCGTCTTGTCAACTCCCCTCTGACGTACTGGGGTTTTTTGTTTTAATCTCATGATGTTCTTAGTCAGGGAGCAAACGAGGCAACTTCTACCACTTGCAGTAGTATTTAAAAACAAAAGTAAGGTTGTGCTTATTTTCTCCCCTGAGATTCCTCAAGTACGAATAACTTGCTTTAAATATTCCTGATTGGTAGCGATTTTTTCCACCTAAAAAGCTGTAACTAATATAAATAAATGTCAGTAGTTGCACCATCCTTATTTACAGATTTGCACTCTGGTTTAACTGCAAATCTCAAAACATGCTGAATTAAAATCTTCTGGTTGTGCTTAACATAGAAGGACTATGTTTGAAACTAGGTGAGGCGTGTGGTGCAGAGCCCCGTGCGCTGGGACGCGCTTGCCTCAGTTCAGGTTTGTGTTCTTTGGGACGTTGCGTCACCCATCGTCTAGCTCCCATCTGTAAATAGAGGCTGAAGTGGGATTTGGTTTTCTTTAGTGGGTTTACAAAAATGACTGACTTCTGTTAGTTTTGGATTAGTTTTAAGAGGTCCCCAGGACATCTTGCGACTGGCGTAAATAAGAGAAGTGAGGAGTGCGTGGGGGTTATTTGTTTTAAGTAAAATTGCCTGTTACCTACTGCATAAGGCCACGCTTTCCGTTTAGAAAATAAACACGGAGCGCTGCTGAGCTCTGCCTGTGGCCTCGCGCAGAGCTTGCCTATCTCCTTTTTCTAACTACCCGGAACATTTTAATTAGGCAGTTCACAATCCTTAGGATCTTGCTTTCTTGAAAGTTTGCATCTGGCCTTTTGGCTTAGATCATCCACAAATCATGTTGCTAATTCATGTCTGATTTTTTTAAAATTACTCTAAAAACCAATAAAACCTGTGCTGTCTTTAACTTGAGGTTAGAGTTGTGCTTGATGTCACAGCAGCTCCTGGTTTGCTTGTTTTTGTGGTGGTGCTTTTATAAAAGCAGCAGTCCTTAGTTACTGTTAGTCAGTGGGTTGTCTCATTAGGTTCCAAATGAGTAGAAAAGGAGTTAAGTTGCTAAATTAGGAGTTAATGAGACAGCATTTTTAGAGGGACTGTTCTATTGCCCGCCGGCCGCCTTCGGCTTTTATTTGTCTGCAGCTTCCGTGTTCTGGCTTTGAGCTGTGCGGCTGGGCCGAGGGGAAGGGCACGGGTGGGAGACGTCGGTGCTTTGTTCCGTGTGTTTACTAATTTAGGAGGTCCCTGAGCTCTGGCCAGGATTCATCCCGGTTGGCTTTGGACGCGACCGAGGGGAGGCCGCTCGGGAGAGTCCCGGTGCTTGCTGGTGCCCAGCCCCTGCTGTGGCCGCTGCCCACGAGAGCAACGATTGCAAAGGAAATGCTGAGAAGGGTTATTGCTGGAAAAAAATAGTAGTTCCTAAAGGGTGGAAATTTCAGCTTCTTGACTAATAATGTCTGAATTCCGGAATTGTTAAGGAGTGATCAACAGAAGGGAGGTGATGGATAGCAAGGGGCATTTTTTTTCCCCTCAGCTTTCAAAAAACTTCGGTAGACTTTGTAGGCTGACAGCACGGGATGACTTTTATAGATTTATAGACATAAGAAAACCTTCCTTTTTTTGACTACTTACAAATCTTTATAGCCACCTATGGACAAATCTTCGTGCAACAAGCAGTCAGTATAAATTAGTAAGCTTAAAGTTGTATTCAGCTATTTGAAAATAACACACTTGATAGGAAAACAGGCCAGAACAGAAATTTCATACCTTTATATTTGCCTCTGGGCAGCTGGTGTCATAACCACTGCCAAAGGGAGGATGTTGAGACATCTCTCTAGTTCTCCGTTCAATATGTTCTGCTTCCCACGGATGCTGTATATTCCTGCTGTGAAAGAAAAGTCTGGTTTGTTCTTTTTATTTTCTACTGTGGTGCAAAAACTATCCAGAAGTCTTGTTGAAGATAGAACTCAACAAATATTTCTGCTGTAGTTGTACTCTAATGTGTGAAAATCAGTATCTCCTTCCATAGTCATGTCTGGGGTAAGCAGATTCTGAAAAGACAGAACTTTGTGCTTACTGTAATTTCGGTGCTTCAGTTTTCATCACTCCTATAGCAGTCTTGAAGTTTGCCCTCGACAGGAGCTGCGATGTCCTCGAGCATCCCACAAAAGCACAGCTAGAAGTAAATCCCTGTAACTTGCAGCTCAGCTGGCAGGAGCTGGGTGTCAGATTAGTGTGAACCTTTCCATACTCACCCACTGAGCGTGTAGTTCTAAAAGCACGTGTATAGTCATGCACAAGATGGACCTTCTTAGGGAAAATTTGAGAGGAGGGGACTCAGAAACAAAAAGGAGAGGTCTATTCGTTGGTGCCTGTGGAGGAACAGCCTCATGTTTGTATTTATTCTTTAATGGGTGAAAAAAACCCAACCACTTGAATATGCTGAGGAAAGCAATAAATATTGGGATATTATTATAAAAATACATTATTCTTAATTAATTTTTGATTTGTGTTGTGTTTTTTTTCCAGCCAGAAAATTTACAGAAGAACTGGCTTCGGGAATTTTATCAGGTAAGGTGAAGCTCATTTTCTGATGGTGTTCTATGTGTGCTTGCCTGTAGGCTTAATAATGCCAAGATCTTCTGCTTTGTGAAGTTGAAGCTGCTCACACTTTATAGTCAAAACTGGCCCTAAAAAGTACATCTCTTTCTGGATTTCTAAGTAATGATTAGAAATATTCAGTGTATAAATACAATTTGTTCTCTTTGACAATCCTCCGCCTAAAAAAAGGTTTGACATTTTATAAAAATGACTCTAGTTTGGCATGAAATGGTCTTTTAAGTCTCCTGAGTAAGAAATATATTTGAGGTTTGGGGTGGTTTGGTTTTTTTAGAAATCTCTTGGGAAATCCAGTTTATATTTATATTGCAATCTAACTATTTCTGCTGTTGGTTTGCAATCGATCAATCCAGCTGTCTGCTCTTCCTTGAAAATCTTCTTATTTAGGAAATGTGAAATATCTGAAACTGAACCCGTGTTATAACATGTGTGTTAAACTTCAGATGTAGGTTTTTTAAAAGCATAAAAGCCACTCTTAGACATTGTGATGTTGTAGTAGAGACTTGTTTAGCTTGCTGAGTTCGTGCAAAGACAGGTAAATAAGCATTCACGAAATGAGCACTGGTGGAACACAAAGGTGTCATCCTTAGGAAGGTGTGAGTGCTGCTTCTCTCTGACAGCCGGTGTCCTGTCTGCCAGAACTGATGAATTCTGCGATTCAGAGAACACTTTGGGTTGAAAGCTCATCTGGTGCAACCCCCCGGCAGGGAGCAGGGACATCTGCAACTAGGGCAGGTTGCTCAGAGCCCCATCCAACCTCCCCTGCAATGGGGCCAGGGATGGGGCAGTGACCACCTCTTGGGGCAACCTGGGCCAGGCTCTCACCACCCTCCGCACCAACAACTTCTCCCTTCTCTCCAGTCTAAATCTCCCTCTTTCAGTTTCAACCCATCCCCCCTCATCCTGTCCCAGTAGGCCCTGCTCCAAAGTCTGTCCCCATCTATGACAGCCCCCTGGAAGCCCTGAAAGGCCCCAAGATTCCTTTATTCAGTTTTACATCTCCTATAGAAAAATAGTTAAAGCAGCAATATTCTGCTGTTCAAGTTTTGAAGTGAAACTACATACAGAATAAAATAATGAGCAGTATTTTATCTGCTGCTTTTTTGTACCTGAAACAGTCCTGTAATTATATGCTCTGATTTCTGGTGCAGCCTATGAGCCTTATTGCAATGTTGTAAAATACTGCAGTTTGCTTTTTCTGGCAAGTATAATAAATTTGCAGAGATCCAGGATGCAATAGCCTGTCTTGTATTCCTCTCTATCTGTCAGCTTCACAAAAGTGACAGTTTATTTTTCTTCTTCATCTTGATTGATTGCTGCTAGATGTACATGATGCCCAAACTGTGCAGGCTTTCTCAGCTAATTCTGATTTAAACCCTCTCGTGTCTTCAGGAAAGGCTGCTCTTATGAAGAAAAAACCCAAATAAATACAGAATTATTTTTTTCCAGCTCACTGCATATTTTGCGGCATCATATATTACTTATGCAACTTTATCAAGGCAACTCGGTACTTGTTCACTTGTTTACTCAAGTAGGGTGAGCGCTACGGAAACGCTTCCCAAGAGTTTGTGGAAAACAGGAAAAGGAGGGGAAAAGAATGAGCTGCTTGTAACTTAGCACAGGGACCACTGGCATATAGCTGGCCATAGTCTGTCTGAATATTGTGTGTACACAGTTCAAACTAGGAAGAAATGGCTTCATTAACACTCCAGCGTGGCCAGGCAAGTGCAGATCCAGACCAGTGAGTGTAGCTACAGCAGCCGAGCCCCCAGCTGCAGTAGATCTGCCACATCCACCTCTCCCCACCTCTGCCCTCCTGTCTGCGATTGCAGAAAGCTGTATCTGAAAAAAAGGGGGAGAAAAAGACAGAAGGAAAAAGAAAAAAGGCAAAGGCTGCCAGTCTCTCTGGTGGCTGGTAAGAGGCGGTCGTCGGCATGTTTGAGGCACGGTGCCGTTCGCAGCCTTGAATTCTCCTTCCTCTTTGGGGCGCGCGCCGCAGGGCGACTGTTTACGTCGTGCTCGCGAACACAGTAGGAAGTGGAATAAAACTTTATCAAAAAAACTCCTCAGGGAAGAGACTAAAGTACAAAAGTAGCACCAGCACCGTCCTGGTGGTAGGCTGCGTAGCAACCAAGCAAACGTGCAGCTTGAGGATTTTATTTTTCATTTTTAATTCTGCATCCTTTGTTGGAAACCTCTGCAAATTGAAGTTCGTCGCAAGTACTGGAAAATGACTCGTAATACTTCTGTGTAAACTCAAAACCCAGATGAACCGCAGACCGCAATTTTTTTCCATTCTTCTGAGGAATTCAATTTGCATATGTAGCTGTGTCAGTACAGTTTGCGTAACTTCTGAGGATGAAGTCCTTTTGTAAGCAGTCAAAATAATATCCACAAAAAAGGAAGCACAATTACCACCCCAAGTTTAAAATATTTCTAGAAATTAAATCCGTAATGGAAACATGTCTTTGAATTGATGTCAAAGAACATATCAAAGGAGGAGCATTTGGGGGGCTTTTTCTAAAGTTTCAGGAAGTTAAAGTGAGAGAGTTTAATTGCATTTTAAGTCACTTAACTTATGTGTTATCACTGATTTACATGCTGTATGCATTTCTGAGAACGTGTAGCATATGGAGGACTAAAATAACATTCAAATGTCGCATACTAAAATTTTTAAACTTCTGCCATTGATCTACAAATATCTGACATTATTAACGTGAAAAATATGGAAGATCTAATGCTGTTAAATTTAATAGCTTGTCCAAGGAATAAAACCGGGAAAAAATATTTTAAATAAGCTTTCAGGGATGTTTTTAATGCCAGCTGACAACGTAGCAGCCCATAGAGCAGCACGATACTTGGTGGCTTTTGTTGACAGCGCAGGTGATAGAGCTGAGGAGTGTTGTTCTGTCTGGTCTGTTTTCCTTGGATTCATTGGTCTCTGGTCTTGTAAAAGTTGAGCCTGCACTTTGGGCGACATCTGACTGGGTAGTTTAAAATTGATTTAACTACCAAATGCTGGGTAATTTTCTATCAGATCACTATTATTTGCTGCTTTTCCCCCGAGGAAGAGTGAAGCAAAACGAAGAACTCAGCAGAGCTCAGTTCCAGCCCTTGACGTGCTTCCTGGAGGAGGGGCCAGAGGTGCCTTTCGCACACGTACCGTGGAGCACCGGGACAGATGGGGCCCTTGATGTGATGCTGACAATGGGCTCCTGCAAGGGAAGGGCGCCTGGGATCTCAGAAACTTGCTTGTTTCCCCTGGCTGAATTTACAGCGAAGCTTTTCCCTCCTCGCTGCGAAGCTTTTCCAGTTGATCCGATGGGCGAATGCGCGGCATTTGTTTTGGGCTTTGTGACGCTTTCCCGTACAAGCCGTAGGTATTGTGTGCTCCTTACCTGCAGATGTACAAGGAGGCTAAAAGCCAGCCAACTTTTGCCAAAAACAAGTAGTAGAAGAAGAAAGTCAGCATCTCCGGTAATACTCTGGTCATGAGTAGCTTTAGGAGCAAGAAAAGGCTTCTGAAAAACCCATCTACCTGCCTGTGGATGCTTAACAAACTGATCAAAGTGCATCATCTGATTAAAACACTGTCATCAAACGTTCACCAAATGACCGAGGAGCACCACGTTCCTTCTCTTCTGTGGATTGCAATGTTAGCTTTAAAGTGAGCGCATCCTAAATTACCTGTAAAGCAGGAAGAAACACGTCAGCTCTGCTCCATGTTCCTCCTTTTCTCCCTGTGCTCCGCCCTGCTCCCAAAGCTAGTTGCAGCCTGCTCTGGGTGGCCCTGCTGGAGCAAGGGGTTGGGCCAGATGAAATCCAGACGTTCCTTCCAACCCGCACCATGCTGGGATTTGGTGTCGTGTGCGAAGGATACGTGTGCTCTGGTTTGGGGTAGGCTGAGGAGGTGATTGTTTGAAGGGACAGATTTTGCTGAGCGTCTATGGCCAAGTAGCGATGCTCTTCAGAAGGAGCAGAGTATCTGAATTTGTGACTTGTGTTCTCTGGTTCTAGAATTCCTCAAACTGGCATTTTCAACTTTCCTCTGTGAAGCCAGGAAAGTACTTGTCCTGTAGGAAAGTGGAGAATTTTGTTTCATTTATCTCCAAAAGATAAGCTTCAGGAACATGCTGTCTTGAAATATGGCAATTTGAGAATTGGCCCAGCAGATGTATTTATTTTTTCTTCTTTAATTATCATCAAATTTTGCATCTTAATTGGCCCTTGATTTAGCATCACTGAACTAATTATTTAATTAGTAAACATGAAAGGCAGCCAGGAGTACCTCTTTTTGATCTACAGTGGTTTGAAAGCTGGCTTCCTCCAGACAGCTGCTGCTCAGGGGGTTTCCATCCTGTGCCTGTTACCAGCCCCCTTCGGCTGTAGCTGTTCCTGTAGCTGTACCTGTGCCCATCCTGCTCCTCCTTTTCTGCAGCGCTCTCACCTCTGGAGTAGAGAAGGTACGAACTGCACTTTGCTTTTAGCCTTGAGAGGAGAAGCAGCGCTCGGTGAGCTGGCTGCCGGCCGAGAAGTCACGTTTTCACTTGTTGAGCTTGGAGCTGGTGGGTGCAGCGAGCGTCTGTGCTTGTGCGCCATGGAAAACACGCTTTGGTCTGGGCTGGGGGTTTGGCTGCAACTTCCAGTAACAGACTAAGCTATTTCTTCATTTCTTTATTTGCTGTTGCAGGCTTTTCTTTGTGCAAGGGGGCAATTCAGGTGATGGAAGTGATTAGATACCTGTCTGTAGCTGTAGACAGCACAGACATGTCCTTTTTCCTGCGTGCGGCACCAGGGCCCCGGGCACCTCTGCAGGACCTTCTGTGCTTTGCTTTCAAGTGCAGAGCTGGTTGCTCTGGTTGCTGTCCTAATAAAGAGAAGATCGGTATCAGCGTGTGCACTGCAGACGGGTTGCACGTAGTATTGAAGCATCATTAGAGCCTTTTGATAGGGGTGTTTAAACTCCATTTATTCCAAGCTTGAGGATTCTCGCTGAGCTTTACTCTCAAAGTCCCCTTCCAGTTGTTGGTCGCAGATGATTGTTGCACACATCTCCTAGAGAAGATGTGCGCAGAGTCCTCTGTCATAGTAAAATCTTGGGGGGGTGGGTCTGACTTCAAACCTGAAAATAGGTCAACTACTTGGCTTCCAATGTGGTCAACAGAAAAAAAGTGATTTGGAACAACTTTTAGTGCATGTCGATGGCATTGATGTTGAAATGGGAAGCACAGTTTCCTGAGGTAGGCTACAGTCACAGACTTGTATGTGATCTGTCTGGACTTCTGCAAGGCCTTTGACATGGTCCCCCAACACCCTTCTCACCAAGCTGGAGAGATATGAATTTGATGGGTGGACTGTTCTGTGGATACGGAATTGGCTGATGGTGGCATCCAGAGGGGAGTGGTCAATGGCTCAGTGTCCAGCTGGAGAGCAGGGACAAGTTGTGTCCCTCAAGGGTACATACTGGGACCCGCACTGTTTAATATCTTTATCAGTGATGTAGACAGTGGGATCGAGGGCACCATCAGCAGGTTTGCAGATGACACCAAGCTGAGTGGTGCTGTCGATAGGCCAGAGGGACAGGATGTCATCCAGAAGGACCTGGACAAGCTGCAGAGGTGGTCCCAGGTGAACCTCATAGAATCATAAAGGTTGGAAAGGACCTTAAGATCATCAAGTCCAACCTAAAGCCCTACGCTGCCTAACACTAAAGCATCTCCTGAAGGGCCACATCCAGACGTTTTTTAAACACGTCCAAGAATGGTGACTCCACCACCTCCCGTGTCAACCCATTCCAATGCTTCACCACCCTTTCAGTGAAGAATTTTTTCCTAATATCCAATCTAAACCTCCCCTGGTGCAGCTTGAACCCATTCCCTCTTGTCCTATTGCTATTCACTAGGGAGAAGAGGCCAACACCTGTCTCGCTACAGCTGCCCTTCAGGTAGTTGTACAGAGCAATAAGGTCTCCCCTCAGNTGTAGAGAGCAATAAGGTCTCCCCTCAGCCTCCTCCTCTCCAGGCTGAACAGCCCCAGCTCCCTAAGCCTCTCCTCATAAGACTTACCCTCTAGTCCCCTAATCATTCTGATCGCCCTTCTCTGTACCTTCTCCAGCACCTCTATGTCCTTCCTGTGCTGTGGAGCCCAGAACTGCACACAGTACATGAGGTTCAACAAGACCAAGAGCAGAGTCCTGCACCTGAGTCAGAACAATCCTCATCATCAATCCAGGCTGGGGGATGAGGTGATAGAAACCAGCCCCGCAGAAAAGGACTTGGGAGTGCTGATGGATGAGAAGCTGGACATGAGCAGGCAGTGTGTACTTGCAGCCCAGAAGGCAAATCCATCTTGGACTGCATCAAAAGAAGTGTGGCCAGCAGATGAGAGAGATGATTCAGCCCCTCTGCTCTGCTCAGACCTCACCTGGAGCTCTGTGTCCAGCTTTGGAGCTCTCAGTACAAGAAGGACATGGACCTGATAGAACGAGTCCAGAGGAGGGCCATGAAAATGCTCAGCGGGTTGGAACAGCTCTGCTACGGAGCCAGGCTGAGGGAGCTGGGCTTGTTCAGCCTGGAGAAGAAAAGGGTCCCAGGTGACCTTATAGTGACCTTCCAGTACCTGAGGGGGCTATGGGAAGGCTGGAGGGAGACTGTTCCCAAAGGCCTGGAGTGACAGGACGAGGCGCAATGGTTTGAAACTAGAGAAGGGCAGATTTAGGTTGGTTATTAAGAATAGAGCTCTTTCCCATGAGGCCAGTGAAACACTGGAGTAGGTTGCCCAGGGAGGTAGCTGAGGCCCCATGCCTTGAGATATTCAAGGTGAGGCTTGACAAAGCTCTGAGCAACCTGCTCGAGTTGAGGATGTCCCTGCTCCCTGCAGGGGAGTTGGACCAGATGACCTTTGGAGGTCCCTTCCAACCCAAACCATTCTATGATTTGCAGCAGCCAGGCTGTCAGTGCATCTGTCGGTGAAATTCATTCCCTTAAATCCAATAACCACCCTACGCATGTGATTACTGAACAGGAGCATGCTGCAGAACCCCAGCCTTGGCAGAGTTTGCTCTAGTTTCTGGTGTTTAAGACACAAAATAGTACTTGCCGATGAAAACATTTGACTGGAATCAAGCTAAAAGAAAGAAGACCTTGTAAGCAAGTGTGTGAATGCCGGGGGGAGCCTTTTCACAGAGGGGCCGGATTCAGTGATGCTGGTTGTCAACCTAATGCTGGTTGTCACCTCCCATCTAATAACTGGGAGGACTTACTGGTAACTTGGATTTTAAATATTTTAGTTTAGACTCCCGTCCTCTTTTCTGTACAAATCCCCCAAAAATGTACCTTGGAAACAAGGAGAGAAAGCGGCTGTTGCAAGGAGGCTGAAAACAGATCCAGAGAATAGTGGTGTGGAGCATTTTGGTGTGATGGGGAAGAGTTTAGTGCTGAACAAGAAACTGGATGATTTGATGGACTAGATGTTATGCAAGTGAAAGAGTATTCACAGAATATGCAAACCAAATTATCATCCCACATGTGTAAAGTGCCCGGTACCCAGGCTCAGCCCCTTTGTGCAGAAATAAAAATACAAGAGAACAAAAAGTTTCAAGAGCATCCAAGAAGCTGTTTGCAAGGGCAGGCTGCAGGGCACATAGAAAGGACTTGTGTTGATTGATTGATTTATTGACTTTTTTCCTTTTCTCCCCCCCCCTTCCCCATCCTTTGCACTTTCTTCAGCTGCACTGAGCCTGGCATTTGCGGGGAGGGGGATTAGTTCAGGAGCTCTTGAAAATTTTTACAGATTTTAGTGATGATCTTTTTGTGTAGCAGTCGTGGCAGATGGTCATTTTAGATGAAGATATGGAGGAAGAGGATGTTTTTTTTTCCCCTAATGCAACTTTCTATGTTGCTTAATGTGTTTGAGAGTATTTAGAGTTTCACTTGTAGTAGTACAGAAGTTAAAAGTTTACCTAAAAGCTAAAGGTCATCTTGGTATTGCGGCATGGAAACTTTGTGTATTTCCCTTTTTAAAGAAGGAAGAAGAAACAAGCAAAAAAACCAAAAGAAGCAAAACAAAAACAAACACCAAAAAACCCCAACCAAACAAGAAACCTCCCGCCACTCAGGCCGTTGTTTAATTATTTTGGTGGCGGCAGCCCTGTTTGTAGCACAGCAGTGACCCCTTCACAGGGGCTTTTCCTCTGAACTGTGACTTTCTGCTCCCAGAGCCCAGCTCTGATTGCAGGGGCAGGGGAGAGCCCTTCTCCCCTCTGCAGGTCAGTTGCCAGGGCTTGCTTCCTTTAGAAAATAAAGACCATTAGTAATGGCTCCCTCAGAAGGCACCCCGTGTGTCCTGCCCAGGGCAGGGGCAGAGCCGCCCTGGCCTCAGCAGTGACCAGTCGCCGTCCTCTGCCTCGTGGGCTTTCCTGATCCCCACGTCTCCACCGGCGAGGCTGGGGCTTTGCTGCCATCTCGCTGCTCCGAAGTCTCGGAACAACTTGGATCAAGCCTATCAGGTTGTTCATGTATGAACACTATGGTTAATGTAACTAATGGACTATGGTTAATGTAACTCCCTTTTTTTCTAATGGGAGGACTGAATTCCAATTCCATACGCAACCTTACTGTCAGCACTTCTTCACTGGAGAACAACACTTCTAGGTTTTAAGTGTTCCTCTGTCATGGCTGAGGAGCAGTGTCAGATGTTTCATGTCAACAGAAGATGACCCTGGCTCAGTAAGACAGGGAATTTCACAAAGCCTTAACAAAAAGCCACTATGGTGTCATCACGGAATGGTTTGAGTTGGAAGGGATGTTAAAGATCATCCAGTTCCAACCCCCCTGCCATGGGCAGGGACACCAGGACCGGGTTGTTTAAAAGCCTCATCCAGCGTGGCCTTGAGCACTCCCGGGGAGGGGACATCCACAGCTTCCCTGGGCAGCCTCTCACAGTGCCTCACCTCCCTCACGGTGAAAAGTTTCTTCCTATTGTCTGATCTAAATCTAATCCTGAGAGTCCCTTGACTCAAATAACAAGAGCTGGAAGTTGGGTTTGTCAGTTAATGTCAAATACAAGGAGCAGGCTTATCTGGATTACTGCTGCTTGCCTACGCACTTGTAAAAAATTTTTATTTTTCTTCAAACTGACAGAAATTTAAATGCTTGGAATGCTTTAGGACCACACATGTTAAATTGACTTGTACATAGTTCACAGTTCACGAGCAGGCTAAAGCTCATATTTTGTTATTTTGCCTGTATTGTTTATTTAGGAAAAAAAAAGATAATGCTGGATGTGGAGGACCGGTGCTCAAGTTCTGCCTTGCTTGGATCAGGGTCTAAATGTGATTCCCTGACTCCAGCCCCCTCGGAGCGGCTTGTCTGGCTGCTGGCAGGGCTGGGCAGTGTGGGGCTGGGTCCTCTCCCAGCTCCTGCCGCTCTCTAGTAGACCCTGACCCGCTCTGGCCTGCGGCACGCTGGGCTCGGGGCACCCCGACACTGGCCCCTGCACACATGGACAAATACCTGCAGGAATGGAAAGAACTTAACTTTATATTTTTCACCAGTTTCAAATTTGTACCGAAGTATCTTGGAGCATCTTGCTCAATTATCCGTATGTCCCCCAAAACAGCATCTAATCGTCGCTTCCTTTGTGCTATTCTTGTGTACCCAGAAATGGAGAATAATGCCCAACTTTGTAAAAAACCATTGTGCTACTGCAGATGCAAATTCCGTGTTTATGTGATCTTGTGTGTGATCTTTAACCTCTGGCAACTGTGAGTGTTCAGCGCTGAAGTATTCATTACTCATTATTATGTACTGTTTGTTCTTTCATAAGAGCAGAAAACTAGTAAAAGGTAATGAAGCGGAGCCAATTTGCTCTTAGTTGGAGGATATTTATTATATGAGAGGATGTAGGTAATATTCAGGTATGTTTTTGTGGTTTAACCCCCTGGGAATGCCACAGAGGCCTCTCACTGTTAACCCAGAGCTGTTTCCTCATTTAAAAATGGCGCATGATTTTTATTTTTACCTTTTTTTAATACCTGCAGTAATTTCAGGCGCTCAAGGATTTGAATGCCAACAAAACCCCTATGTCCTGCAGCTCGGTCCAGGGTCTGGAAATGTTTTCCATTGCTGCTGCTGCAGCACAGTGAAGTTGTTCTCCAGTCTTTTCTCAAGGCAGGATTCCATATTGAAGGCTCCCTGTTACTCATCCATAAATCTGAGATAGCTTATGCCTAGGTCATATTTGAAGTCATTTATTTCACTTTTGTCTCATCGATTTAATTGGTTTTGTTGGCTGTGTGAGAAGAGACCTTAAGGAAGCAAACTTGCAGCAGTTAGTGAGTAACACAGCATGCCAGCACGTTCTTGCTGTTTGCAATCAGCAGTCACTGGATGTGTTGCTTTGAAACAGTGAGAGTTGGTATGTTTGATTTACCAGATGAAATAGTTACAACTGTTTTCTAATTATGGTAATTTCTTAGAGCTGTCCGAGTAGATAAGATCAGCACTTGGAAGCCAAAACTGATCTGGAGCGACAAAGCACATGGGGAGCCGGGACTGCATCTTGTTCAGGGACCAGAGTGAGCTCTGTTATGAAGCTCGGCTCCACAGGCCGCCTTTGGTTAATATTTATCTCCAAGACAGTGAGGAAAATGAACCAGTCAGTTAAACTTCCTAAAGCTGCTTGGTGGTCAGTTCACTGCTAATGGCCTCTCCGATGGCAGGCTGTGAGTTGAGTGCCTTTAAACAGAGAGATGTTCGCCTGGGACTTTGGTTTCCACAGTTTAGAGCTGCTCTGAAGTTTCTGTGTAACAGTTCTGGATGAAAATCAAAGCAGATATTTAGACTCGTTTGGAAATCGGAAGCCCTCTCCTGAGTGTTGGTAGCTGTAGCCATAAACCAAGCTTTGTGAGTTCAAAGCCGCTTCAGATTGTGTCTTGTTCAGTACCGTGTTTGGTGTTGGACAAGATACTCGAACTTTCTTAGCAAAGCTTTCTCCTAATTGTTTGTAAATCTATAAAATCAACTAGTATTAGTGTAACCTTTCATAGCTGTATCAAATATATATGAAAGGAAAAGGACATACATGCTCCAGCTGGGTATAATTTCTTGGCTTTTTTTAAGTCATTTGTTCTTTAGTCTTGCTCATTTGTATTTTTTTATTTCAGTTGGACTTTCCGTGGGGTCCTGCTCTAGGTCATTCTCAGCCCTCCCTGCTGATGGCAGCCTGGCTTTAGAGCAAGGCTGCTCTGTATCATAGTTTGGCAGAAACCAGCATTGAAGTGCACAAAGATCCACAAACCTGTGTCTGGGAGGGAGTATTTACTTTTTTCCTTTTTATAGTAACACTTGTCAGTAGCTTATCTCCAAATGCTTCACCGAGCAGGTCGGTGTCAAGATTTGTTTCGATGATGGGGAAGCTGAGGTAGAGCGGAGGAAGTGACTTGTCTGAAGTCGCTTGGAAACTGGCGGCCGTTACCTCCTCGCTGCCAGCCTGACCCAGCAGAGGTTAGAAACGCTGTCCTTTGAGTGCTCCGTATTCCCATCGGCCCTGGTGGTGGTGGTCACCAACCCCGCCAGGCTTCCCCATGCCCCTCTTGGCACGGGGCTCGCTGGCTCTGGGGCACACTGGTGAACAGTGCCTGCCCTGCGGCCTGGGACGCCCACGGTGAGACGTTGCTGCTGGCTCATCCTCCTGTACCCGAGGGACACGTGTTGGAGGAGCCCTTAGAACAGAGATAGGCGGTATCGCCACAGGGTCATGGATGGACTTGTGCCAGTCCCTTCGGCTGTGCTCCCCTGAGCTGATCCCGCTCGGTGGCTGCCATGAGAGGGTGGGAGTTAAAAGCAGGATGGATTCGCTGTTTGCCTTTTGCTGCATGGAAAGCTGTTGCATTTTGAGTTTGGGGAATCATTAATTCATTGCCTTTGAGCTTGATTTTCGGATGAGATTGTTTGTGTGGTCAGGAATCAGGATTTTTGCACTCTGTTGTCAAATCAAATGGCAATTTCTCTCCATCCTGACTTGAAAGAAACATTTTAAAAGACCTTTTTACAGTAATCTTAGTCACTATTGATTTACATAATTAAACACCTGACTGCAAAGGTTTGTTGTGTCTGTCCCTTTTCAGAGTGACAGGGCACCAGCAGCAAAAAAAAATAAAAATCACTGAATCATTCTGGTTGGAAAACCTTTAAGCTCCTGGAGTCCCAGCGTTTCCCCACCCCTGCCAGGGCACCACTGAGCCCTGTCTCAGCACCACGTCTCCACGGTTTGGAAACCCCTCCAGGGATCACGGGGACTCCAGCCCTGCCCTGGGCAGACCAAGACAGGCCTGGACAATAGTGGAAGGAGTTGTGGAGAAATTGTTCCTCAGCTCCAACCTAAATCAAAGTGAGTAGGAGAGGAGAGCCATTCCTGTTGATTTTTCAATTGTTCTTCACCATGGTGTGTTCAGAGCTGCTTTCATCAGTCATGCCCATCACCTGCACATCTCTGCCCAGCGCAAGAACAGACAGGATGCTGAGCACCCTGCGTGGCAGATCCCAGAGCCTCCGGCTCCGGAGCCTGTGGAGAGAGGAGTTCCGTTATGACTCTGCCTGTGGAAACCAGGCTGTTCCTTGCCGGATGGTCAGGCCGACAACGTGGCCTTTGTGCTGGCTGGGACCGCCGGCTGCCACCTAGTCAAAAATAACAGTGAATCATATTTCAGATTTTTTGGCATGTTATTTACGCTGCATGCCTGCACCAGCGTCTGCGCCATCCTCTCAGACTGTTACTCTTTCAAAAAGATGAAGTAGTTCTGTAGGTTGAGTCCATTAATTCACAAGACGAGACATGAACTAAAAGAGTTGTTGAGACTCAAATCAAAACATGTTTTTAGATGTGTCGCTTGTGCTGCTGAAGAGAAAATGTATTAGGACAAATTAACATTGAATGTGTGCTTAAAGCAGCAGCAAAGTTATAATTGCTGTGCATTTGATTTTGGTGCATGACTAAAAAAGCTACATTCTGGGGTTTTTAGTATGATAACTGAATCCTAGTGATGTTTAGTATCTGCGTTGTACAAGACTAAGGCTTGAAATTGTGAGAGAGGTTTATGTGCCTCCTACTAGATACATCTCAATATACACCAGAGCGTGGGTGTGTTACTTAAATACTTCTGTAAATGAGACACGTCATAAATAAAAATATCCCCTGTAACAACTAATCAGCATTCTGTCATGAACTAATCGAAGATGCTGTGTAGAAAAAACCACAAAACACTTTACAGGCTAATTCAGGTGTTTTGAACTCTTGCAACTCTCCAAGAGATGTTTTGGTCGCTTGAACGGTGTTAGGTTGGCTGAGGTGGTTATAGATTTCCTTTAAATGCCTAGGAACTAATTCATAGTTTAAAAAAAATATTAGCTAAAGGTATTTGAGATTATTATTGTGTATTATGAGTCTTATGTGCATAGCAAATGATGCTCCCTCAGTGCTTGCTGCTGTTCTGCCCATTACTTCGCCGGTAGCAGCAGATGGTCCTGCCAGAAATCCCCCATCTGGATTGTGTCGTTGTGTTGTACGATGAAAGTCGTGGGTACCACTTTGCTAATTCTTGTTCATCTGTTTGTTTCAGGTTGTTCATGCACACAAGCCCCACTTCATGGCTTTACACTGTCAAGAATTTGGAGGAAAAAACTATGAAGCTTCCATGTCTCATGTGGACAAGTTTGTGAAGTAAGTGTGGTGGGTTGACCCTGGGTGAGGGGTGCCCACCAAAGCCGCTCGTCGCTCCTCTCCTCAGCTGGACAGGGCAGAGAAAATGCAACAGAAGGCTCCTGTGTCGAGATAAGGACATGGAGAGATCACTCACCAGTTAACCGTCACGGGCAAAATAGACTTGACTTGGAAACTAGTTTACTCTGATTTGATTGCTAATTAGAGGCATGAAAAATAAAACCAAATCTTAAAAACACCTTTCCCCCCCCACGTCTCCCTTTCTGGGCTCAGCTTCATTCCCAGTTTTCTCTGCCTCCTCCCCCCTACTTTCTCCCAAAAGGGAAACAGTTTTGCTCATTTTTATTAATGTTATTGATGCAGTTTCTAAAAGGCAGCAGAACTGACATGGGCAATTAGCAATAACATCTTCGATATTCTGTTAAGCTTTCCTAAAAGACCATCAGATGTCTCTCAGCTATGCCATCTTACAAGGATCTAAATTAACAGAGACCCAGGTACAGCCCTTTGAAATGTTTTATCAGGCTTTGGATATGAAATGAACCACATTGAAAGCAGCAGGAAAGTATTTAAGTAGATAACGTTTAAAACTGATATTGATACTCATTTGGAAACCAAAGTATCGAGCACTATTGAAATAGTGATTTTTAGCTGACTAGAACTGTGATGTGTCCGGCTCTTTATTAAGAATACAGATCTTGGGGCCGGGGCTCGGGCCCTGCTGCCGGAGGAGAGCCTGGTGCGCTCTTGCTCCCTGGACAGCCATCGGGCCCCAGGGCTCCTGTGCGGAAAGACCAGACGCTTCTGTGGCCGTGCAGTAGTTTCTACACAAACACCTTCTGGCGCCGCAGCTTTTCGTAACTACAGCCGGGAAAAGCGATCCCGCCTCCTCCCGGTNNNCCCCCGCACCTGGAGCACCACCGGCCCCGCTCTGTGTAGGTTTGTGCTCTTCGGAGCCTCGAGCCCTTCGCGGCCGTGTGCGGCCGCACGCGGGGATTTCGTGATCCCTGTGGCGGGTGTCGCTGACGGGGCAGCCCCAGGGCGCGCAGGGGGAACGCCCGTCCCCGAGATTCACCCCAAAATGGGGCGAGGACCCGGAGCTCCTCGGGCCCGTGTAGTGCAGAGGACGGTGCTGAAACAACGGCCCGTCTGCATCTCCCTTTATACTGTTGTTCTCTTTGTTATCTTTTAGAGAATTGTTATCGAGTGATGCGATGAAAGACTACAACAGAGCTCGAGTGTACCTGGACGAGAACTACAAATCACAGGAACATTTTACGGTAAACTTCTTTATTTCACAAGTTTAGTTCAATGGATGGTGAATTTCTTCTCTTGAACTGTTTGGGGGTCTTTGGTTGGTGTGGGGGTGTGAGTTGCGTCCATCACCACGAGGGTTACACCTTTGCTAAGAGCGTTTACTTTGTGTAAATAGTGGTTTCATAAAAGCGCAGCCCTTCAGAAATGAGAACGTCAGAATGCACAGAAAGTTTTTTCTTTTGTTTGAAATGATTGTCTAAGGTAATTTTTTCTCTAACTACTAATATCCTCAGTGGATCAAAACTACCTTCTATTTGAGACAATGTGGTGCTGGGGCAGTCTGAGGTGGTGCCAGCTCTGTAGCGCGATGAGCTGGTGACGGGGCTTGGCAAGTGCTCAGGACTGGTGTTAGGAATCTCCTCAGCTGACTCACAGGCTCCCTCGCCTGCGGGATGGTGAGAAGAGCCAGAGCACAAGTTCCCGCTCGTGTGCGAGCTCTGTCTGGGTGAACGCGAAACCACCTGTGCGGGGCTGCCTTTTATGCGGAGCAGAAGCTGCTGTAGGGTCCTTTCCAGGACTGTGAACAGGTCTGCTGTTTATTTCCCACTTGACAGCAAAAGAAAGAACAATCCTTCAGAGGTGACTGGGGCCACCTCCCTTCTCCAGGGCGGCTCTCTGCAGGTGCTGCTCGGTGGCCGTCAGTGGCTCTGAGGAGCCCTTTTGCCAGATGCCTGCTGGGGCTGAGTTCCCTGCTCACACGGCTGCCGGTGCTGCCCTGCGGCGACGGCAGCAACGGGGACACGCAGCTCCAACAGGGAAAATCCAACCCACCAGCACGCACACAAATCCCAACTCGGTAACTTATCATCCAGGGAATGAGGACCTGGAAAGGTCGTCTGGTCTGGGTCAGTCACCTGGCAGTGAGTGTGAAAGCCCTGCCGGTAGAATCAGCAAGTCAGACGGTTATTGGGGAGCAGCGATGCGTGTGGTACTGCTGTGTGGTGTCTCCGACAGGGAGGGGACTCCCTGCCTGGGCAGGAGAAGCTCTGGAAAGGATTTAGGTGTTGTGTTGGACGCAGCGGGAACGAGCTCTCCTTGCGGTGCTGTAGCTCAGGAAGGCCAGCGATCCTTGCAAGCATAGCTGATGGAGGAGGGCTGTGAGAAGGATGGTGATTTTTGTCTTGTATGCAGGCATAGCGACGGCAGCACGGATCTTCTGGCATCTGGTTCTCATGTCAGAATTTTAAAAAGCATAATGAAAAGATGGAGCTGACTCACAGAACGATATTTCTGGCCCTTTTCTGTCTGTCATTTTCTCTAGCCTGTAAGGAGGTTTTAGAGCTGAATCAGTTCAGTGTGGACAAGAGAAAAAAACCCACAAGTACAAGCACTGATTTACTTTTGTATTACTATCATTGTGAACAAATGCTGCGTGCTAAAGGAACGTTTTATACCTTCCTTGTTAGACTTTTAGTAGCGGTGGCTTGGAAGCAAAGCTAGAAAACTTAGAAAGAAGGGAGGAAGCACCTTCATGCTGAACTTCTTAACCTTTCGTTGTCTTGCAGTCTAGTTTTTGGCACTTAACGCTGGCGCTCCTCACGCACAGTTCCCGAGAGTACTGTCGTGAATCAGAGACGGGTGAAAATGTTTTTTTTACGCATGTGATTTGAAATGGCAGCTCTTCAGCTCCGCTGTCGAGTCGTCGTGTGCCTCTAACGTACGACTCTCTGGAGGGGGTTTCACCGCGGTGGCGTGTCCATGTAGGGTAAAGTTTTGGTCTTATCTTCAGTGCGGTTTGACTCGCACGATGTTATGCGTCTCCCCGTTTCCTCATTAGTTCTGTTTGATTGCAAAGTTCTTCAACTTCTGTGGGCTTTTTTCCATCCCTTCTAAGGCACGAAATTGGCAGCAGATGGTAGCCTCACAGTCACTATATTATTACCTCTCTGTCTGTGAGAGATAAACACTTATCGCATGTGCTGCGGTGTAACGCTGTTTTCTTTAGAAATGGAGTGGCCCGAGTGGTTGCTAACCTTTACCCCCGCTGCTCTCACATCCCCTTTTCTAGCCGTTCTGGCATCACTTCTGCTGTAGGGCTTTCCTTGGCCTGGCTCCTGCAAAGCTAAATCAGATTTTGCTGCCCGTAATGACTCAGTTTGGCCGCGTTAGCCTGTCCCTCAGCGTGCAGCCTCCCTGCTCAGTGCAGGGCAGCCTGGGGTGTGCATTGAGAAATAAAATAAATGTGATAACGAGGTGTCTATCCTGGGGCGATTTGGCTTTAAAAACTCTAGTAATTCACTCTGTATTAAGGGTCAAATTTTCTCATTTTGTATCATCCCAGACACAAGAAAGTAGAATACCAGGCGTTTGTCGTTCGTGGTCACACATACTACATCTGATATAAACCAGACTGGTTTCAAGTTTGGGGTTGTTGGGGAGCCAGGAGGAGGGACCAGGGAGAAAACAGTGGTTCAGTTAATTGGTTTAGCTGTAGGTGAGGGGGTGAGGCTGGGGGGGAGCCTGTTACGTACAACACACGCAGAATAAAACCTTGAGAGATTGAGTAGAGCTGTTTTATTTATTTGTGAGTATGCTCAATGGACTTCACTCATAACGAAGCGGGTCTCTGCAATTATATTGATTTTTTTCCCAATGTCCCAGGATTTACATTCTCTGCTAATTTTACTGTACTTGGTAAATTATAAATCTTGATGCTTTTCTATGTGAAGAGTTAGTCAAGAATAGTTGGGTTTGTTGAGATTTTGCCTGTTGATACTTCTCAAATAGCTGAAGTTAATTGTGGATAAGGTGCTTTTTATTCTCAAATAAGAGCATTCAGACTGAAGCTGAAGAGCAGTCAGAAATAAGTTGATGCTTTCATCAAATCCATGATTATTTTTGTATGAAAACATGCTGTCATAACCAGTGACATTTTTTATTGTGATTAGATCAAAACTAACTTTCTTTGGTTGGTGCCCTGTATTTATTGATTTCTGGAATATTCAGTTAAGGTTTTATATTGCTTAGCAAATACTTTTTTGGAACTAGCACTTCTGACATTGGGAAGATGTGTCTAAGTAGCACAAGTGCTGTAAGCAGCAAATACTTTGCACTGCTAACAGAAATAAATAGAAAGGAGCGAGGATGGGTACTGTGCTCCCACGGCTGCCTTCGTCCACAGTTCCAGTTTTGTGAGGTAATTGGTGAAATGAAACTTTTCATAAATAACCAGCCAGGAAGTACACAAAGATCCATTATTATTGGAGGATACAGCAGGTAACAGTCCGTTTTTCTGGCAGACTTTCTCCCCGGTCCCAGCGGATCCGTGGCTGGGTCAGGGATGCTGAGGTGTTTGCCTCGCTGCAGGAGCCAGCGGCAACGGTGGGTCGGGAGCGCGGGTGGGTGGGTCTCCTGGAGAGCAGGTCTCTGGAAAACGCTTGGGCTGCCATCACACCTCCCCGTTTCTGGGGCACAAATCCTTGGTGTTGTGGCGGGAGCTGCCTGTTCCCCTGCTCCACACACTCGTGTTTGGGGTACCTCATCCAGCAGTGGCTCGGCATCCATGGGCTGCACCGCACCTGGTGCCGTCGCAATCGCCGGTGCGTAACCCCCACGGGTGGGAGCAGAGAGAGAAGGTGAGGATAAGCACTAGAAAAGAAGGTAAAATGCTCAAATTCTGCATTTTCTCCTGGACTAGGTGACTACCTGTATTGCCATTATGTGCAAAGGTTAATAAGCTTTTTTTTTTTTCCTTTGGTCGTTTTTACTTGACTCCCTGCACTCTGCACCAGTTGTGTTTTTAGATGTTAAACTGAGCCTGATAAAGCATCGGGTGGCCTGCAGTAGGATCTGATAGACCTTTGCTCAAGTCATTATCCTCGATAATCGCACCGACCTGAGCTGGCGTGGTGGCGAGGGCTCCCACGGCCGGCAGCGGTCCTGGAAATACAGGCGGATGGCGTATTATTCAAGTGTGTTATTTTACCTTAAAATTATATCTGCTCATTACTGAGAGAATAGTAAAGTTAATTTTTGTTAGATTAATGATATTTGAGTAATATTTTTGGTTGAGCAGAGTTCGAATAATTGGCCATTAATTGAAAAAGGAAATTGAATTGAATTTATCTTGTACATAAATCCTGTCATAGTTATTAATGGGTCTTAGAAAATATCGGCCTGTTCCCAGAAATGGATGNCCCTGACGCGCTCACCACTGGCAGGCTTGAGTGCCTGTACTCTTGGTTTCATTTTCTTCTGCTGATTACGTGAGCCTGTTTCCCCTCCCTTCCTGTCTGTGGAATTTTATTTGGTACTTGAGCTTGGTTTTGTCATGATACCTTTGGAAAATAAGCCAGGCTAGAGAACCAGGGCCTCGTTGCTGGTCTGGAAGGTGGCGGAAGCAGCATCTGGCAGAGATGCGGTGGGTGGATAGATGGATGGATGGATGGATGGATGGATGGAGACAGGGCTGTTCTGCCATNCCTGGAAATACAGGCGGATGGCGTATTATTCAAGTGTGTTATTTTACCTTAAAATTATATCTGCTCATTACTGAGAGAATAGTAAAGTTAATTTTTGTTAGATTAATGATATTTGAGTAATATTTTTGGTTGAGCAGAGTTCGAATAATTGGCCATTAATTGAAAAAGGAAATTGAATTGAATTTATCTTGTACATAAATCCTGTCATAGTTATTAATGGGTCTTAGAAAATATCGGCCTGTTCCCAGAAATGGATGGTGTACACTGATTCTTCTGAACTTATTAGCTGCGGCAATTTAGAGTTTTGTTAAAGATGATTTAGGAAGAGAGACATAATTGAATGGAATATTGGGGGAATTCACATGCCTGATGAGTTCTCGGCCGGTTTCTCCATTAACAGTTTGAAGGGGTTTCCAGTTTCTGCAGAAAGGCGGCNGGATGGATGGATGGATGGATGGAGACAGGGCTGTTCTGCCATGGAAAGTTGTGTCACAGGAGGAGTCACTGGAGTCTGTAGACTCCCTTCTGAAATTAACTCCTGTGAGGCTGATCAAAAGCACGATCCTCTGGAACAAAGGACAGTCCACAAATTCCTTTCTATGCAGCACATACAAAAACCTGCAAGTATTTTGTCATCCCCAGCCTCTGCAAATCAATTCAAATCACGTTTCTCCCTCACTCTCTTTTTTTTTTCCTTAAGAAATTAGTATAAACATTTTTAACTAAGTAACAACTTAAATCCTATTATGCAATTTCTTTGGGATTTTTTTTGATGGTGCTCAAGCATTTGGGAATGTGCATGACGCTGGTGGCTGCCAGAGGGTGCCTTGGGGCGTCCCTGTCTCCCGCAGAATGTGAGGTGCACGTTGGCACGGCCAGCCCCTGGGAGAACCGGGCAGCCCCGGGCGCACTGCGCCTGCTGCTGGTGCTTGCTGCTCAGATAGCTACGTAATTTTATTTTCTGCTAATTCATCTTCCTAGGCGAAATAAAAGGAATCAAACCATTAGAAAAATATGTCAGTCTTCCCTATAAAAGCCCCTCAACTGCCCGAAGCAAATCTCCAGCCGTGGGCTGAAGTGCCTTCTGCTGAGTTGTGTGTGGCCGAAGCAGCGAGATGGAAAACTGAGGATTTCTCCTCGTTTTGTGCAGGAGCAGCAGCGGTGCAGAGCTGGAGGAAGCCTCGCGGTGGCAGTGCCCTTCAGCGCTTGGGTTTGATACCCGGCTCCTTCCTCACCCTGGACCTCCCACAGAATCTCTGCCCCTACAGCCGCCTGATTTTTGAGGTTTTTTGATGAAATACACGATTGGGAGCTTTCTGAAACCTGCATCACAAAGTTTGACCTCTTTATTAGCTTTTATCTTTTTTTAATTGAAAAAAATGAGTTCATGAAGTGAGCTGGTGAATGCAGAAGTTAATCCTACGGCTTGTGACAAAGTCATGAAACAAATGGTTATATAGGTATTGTCACTTTGTGACCTGGACGTGTAGTTACAATCACCTGAAATGAAATCTCCTACTTAATTTTTTAGGGAACTAAGTCACTTGTCAGGTAATCTCTTCCAATCTCTTCTGGATGGGGAATGGGATCTGAAAGGTGTTGCCACAGCGGTATCTTTCTCTGCCTTTGACTTGTCTTTTTTTCCCTCTATGTTTTTTGAAACAAATCTATAGGACATCTGTAGAGTTCTTCAGGCCGTAAAGAATTTCATGGCTTATCTTCCGCATGTTTTCTGGTGCCTCTGTATGATTGGAAGAGGAGGAATGATTACAAAACAGTGAGAAATTTCAGAGATCAGTAGCCCGATAATGCAGTCTTGGGTCAATTTCTGTTGTTTACAGATGGGCCTTTGCTGAGGAAATTGGTGATGTAGCAGCTTCTCTATAGGTAGAATCATTATACTGTTTGTATTAGCTATGGATTTACAATTTATATGGAGGGGTATTTTCTACGGTCTGTGGATTTTATGTTCAGGATTTCATCGTGCAGTTGTGGAACAGATTATGTTTACAAAAAATGTGAGATTATTCATAGAGAATAATTATAACCTGGTTCTTGTAGAAACCCATACACATAGAAATCAGCTGAGATATTTGAAATTAAATTATAGGCTATACACTCTGAATACAAGAGGAGATCAACTATTTCTAAGCTTCTACAAGTTAAAAAAGTCTTTGCTAATTGCTGTTGGAAAAGGGAGGCTAAAGCAAATTACGTTTTTAAAAAGCTAGAGCTGCGATATAAATCCAGACGTGCAGCAATTGTTGGCTGCCCGCGCAGGTGCCCGCGCCTGTCCAGCAGCAAGCCCAGCAGCGCCACTGCCGGCGTTCCGGTCAGAATTCCCGCGAGCTGGGGCCGTTTACAATGCACCGGAGAGGCCCTGGCCGAGGGACGCGGCTCCTCGGCTGCCTGCCCTCAGCTCGGTGGCAGCGTGGACAGATCTGGAGAGCCCGGCTGGGGAGGAGCTGCCACGGACACCCCACAGAGGGTCTGTGTTGTGAGAGGAGGCTGTAGTGAGGCAAGCGAGGAGGCCTGTGGCCGCCACTCTACAGCGGGGCCGGCCCTTCTCTGGGACAACCCTGGCCACGCTGGTACCTGCCCATCCCCGGGGTGTCAGGGCAGAGCCCTGTCCCAAACTTCTTCCTGCTTATTCCTAGAATTATAGAATTGTTTTGGTTGGAAGAGACCTTTAAGCTTCTGGAGCCCCCAGCGTTCCCCCACCCCTGCCAGGGAACCACTCAGCCCTGTCCCTCAGCACCACAGCTCCACACCTTGGAAACCCCTCCAGGGATCAGGGGGACTCCAGCCCTGCCCTGGGCAGCCCAAGACAGGCCTGGACAACCCTGCAGGGGAACAAATTGTTCCTCAGCTCCAACCTAAACCTCCCCTGGGAAAACTCGAGGCCACTTCCTCTTGTCCTGGTGCTTGTTCCTTGGGAGCAGAGCCCGACCCCTCCTGGCTCCAAGCTCCTGAATGTCAGGGAGTTGTGGAGAGCCAGAAGGTCTCCCCTGAGCCTCCTTTGCTCCAGGCTGAACAAGCCCAGCTCCCTCAGCCGCTCCTCCCCACACTCCTGCTCCAGACCCTTCCCCAGCTCCGTTGCCCTTCTCTGGCCGCGCTCCAGCCCCTCCAGCTCCTCTGGAAGGAGGGAACGGCCCAAAACTGACCCCAGGATTCAAGGTTTGACCCCAGCCTGGTGCACAGGTGAGTGGGCAACATGGGACTGAGCACCACTGCCCGGTGTGGGGACATAGTCATGCTGAGCTGAACTTCCCTGCCTGTGCTGGAGAGAACCAGCAGGTTGTGTGGACAGCAGAGAGAGAATGGTACAGGTAACTAAACTGAAACACCTCAGTTGGACCTCTGTGCCTGCGCCCCCACCCTGTGCCCTCCCTTGCTTTCCAGGAGTTCCTGGGGCTAACAGTGGTTCAGGTTTTGTTTCCTTCTCTCTGGTGTGTGTTGTGCAGATCACCCAGGGCTCCCACTGGAGCTCGGGCCGTGGGTGCGACGGTGCTGGACCGCAAGGGCAGCTCTGTGCGTCACCTCGGGGCCGGGCGGCGATGGGGTGCCTGTGGCACTGCCACGGGCTCGGAGGGCGCTTGGTGTTTGCTGAGCTCACGAGGAGGGTACGGGCAGCAGAGCGGAGCGGCTCCTGTTTTGATGCAGGAGCGTGCTGCGGCTTTGTTTGCTTTTGCCTCCTTGCATATTTAATTACTGTGTGTTCTTAAAGTAATTTGTCTGAAGATTTATGGAAAGAATTATGGGTTGGCTCAATGCATACCTCAAAACAGTAAATCCTCTCAATCACATTCCATTTATTTGACGACTGCTTCTGACAGTTCAGTGATACTGCAGAGAGATTCCTGAGGCTTTGACTCGGAGTCCTTTGCAGCTTAGCATCTGCTGCCTGCATTTTGTGTGATGGTTCTCCACTTTTATTTAGCTTTTTTCCCTTTTTTTTTATAGTACATAATGCTTAGAATTTTTTCTTCCTTATTCTGTCTTGAAGAGTGAATATAATGTTTATTGCATGCAAATAGTAAAGAACTTTAGGGAAGCCATGGCTAATACGGATTTTCACTTACTGTGAATGGAGTAAATGTTCTGTTTTCAGGCCTTTTTAAAAATTTTATTTTAGTGAAGTTTCTCTAAAGTCCAGGATCGCAGCAAATTATTCTGAGGCTCAAGGAATCAAACCTACTGGGCAGGGCAGAGGAGCTGAGAACAGGCTCTGCAGATCAGGGGCTGTGCTGGTACGGGTGCCAGGTCCCTGCTCTCACCGTGGCTCCCATCCCCACTCCCAGGAGGACTCGGTTCGGTTGCTGCACCCCATCCCCATCCGCTTGTCCTCAAACCCTGCACTGGGAGGGCAGCGCTGGGCGCTCCAGACCAGAGGCGTAACCCTCGTCCCCTGCGCACTCGCTGCTGGGCCTGCCACGACGGCACGGAGTTGGTGGGGCTCCCGGCGCTGGCAAAGCGGGCACCTGGCTCCCTACGCATGGTGCTCGTCAGCACCCTTCTGCCGGGCCGGGGTGGGAGCCAGGGAGCTTTCCAAAAACCAGAAAGAAGAGCAGAGCGCTGCTCGGTGCCCGTCATTAGCAGCTCACCCACCAGTCACCTGTGGCTGCAGGTTCATAACTTTTCCCGTTGCCGCTGTGCCGGCAGCCGCTCGCCGTAAGCGTGCAGGTACGTGGCTGCCCGCTGCACAGCTGCTGAACAGGATGTGGTGAACATGGGAATGCTGTAAAGGTATCTACTCAGAGCTAACCCTTCCCTTCTAACGGACAGGAGCCCTCCCTGCCTTCTCTAGACTCACGGAGGCATCGCCCGGCAGCCGGGCCGTTGTCTCCGGGGGACACAGGGCACCGGCCCCTTGCCGGCAAGAGCCGGGCGGCCGCGCCTGCCCCTTCTGCTGCAGGCAAGGAGCACGCTCAGGGGCCGAGGGACTCAGGAGGTTTGTGCTTTAATTTTAAGTTTGCAAAGCCCCACGGGGGTCCTATTTAGAAATCTGGGAGGCATAGTTGCCGGGTTTTGTCTTTCCACGGAAAAAAAGTAGATTTAAAAAAATATGTTAAAGTGTGGGGCAGTCAGATTGTTTGCATTTACATGCAACAGGGCTAAAGGCAGGACAATTTATACGTTGCTCTAGCAGAGCCATGATTTTATTAACAGCCCTTTTCAAGTAATACGTGTGAGGAATTTTGTTTGTGCGAACAAAATGTTTGATTTGGAACAGCTCTGGCTTTCAAAAAGAGATGTGAGATTGGAAAATGTGAAAATAATTGCTTAAGAAATTATGAAACGCCGTTTAAGGAACTCGCTAATGTGTTTGCTGGAGGCACTGAATTAATTCTTAAATAAGAGCAGTGTGACTCTAGAAAAGTAATATACATGTTATTTACTGATATAAACTAATGGGGTTATGAGTGTTTGAAGTAATGCTATAATGCAGTAATCACAGCTGAAAAGAAAGCAACGCAGGAGCCTGCTCGCTGCCCGCCTGTGCACATCACGTGGCAGGTGGGTTTCACTGCATAGCTTTCCAGCTGTACATTTCAAAAAGGCTTGGAAACGCACCTGATGTTTCACAGTTAAAAGCAAGCGGATAGGAGGAAAAGATCTGTTGTATTGAGCTACCGAGCCGTGCCCTCAGAATCCTGCTCTCGATGTGAGGAGGCAGTAAGCAGCCCGATTTCAACGGGAGGGAAAAATGATCAAAAAGTCGCGTGGCTCTCGCTGAAGCAGAGCTGGGCTCAGCGAGCGGGGTCTGATGGGTTTACGCAGTGGAGCAATTCCCAGCAGGAAGAGCCGGTTGGGAACGGCCTGGTGCTGCCGGCGAGGCAGCAGCATCTCCCGCCATGGAGCCCACCCCCTGCCTCCCCGATGGTGAGAGCATCCCCAGCGTCCCACGGTGCTTCTGAAGAGGAGCTGACAAGGTTCAGGGGCTGCATCAAGGTGCCGCGGGCACGCATGGACCCCTCTGTTAAACCTGACAGCGTTTGCAAGGTGCAAACCCAGACTAGAACCCTTGACACTGAGGAAGCGTTTCCACTTAGTTTTAGAGGGCTTCCAAGTGTCTATTGATCAGTGTTCTCTAACAGCACAGAAATAATGTGTCTAATTTAACTGGCCACATGGAAGAGTATAGAAAAAACATTAGTTATCCCTTGAAAGGCTTGGAACATCGATAGGAGGACATAACATTAATGACTTTCCTATACACGAGCTTCAAAAATGGCTAAATGAGGAAGAAATTACAAATTTATTTTCCTATAATTTCAGCAGTTGTCTTGTTTTACTGCACCAGTAAAGCATTAAGCAATGAAATGTCACACGAGGAGTATTTTCCTGATAATTTGTCTGACATGCAAAGCATATAAAACAAAAGAGGAAAAGATGGAAATGTGGGGTCTAGTCGTTTTGACAAATTTAGTGATTTTTGCTCATGAAGTCTGGCTAAGAGTCTGCTGCTTCTGTCCAAACAATTTTGAATATTGCTGTTTTCTAAGTGGCTCAGTGTATCAGGAACTTCTGTTGTCTCGATTCTGCCCATTACTGTAAAATTAGCAATCTGTGTTTGGAGTAATTTATTAACATAAATAGCAAAAATGACTTAGAACTCAAGCTTTTGTTTTTTGAATGAATGGGATAAATACCATCTCCAGAGGTGGTAGCAGAAGTCCAGGAAGGGGTTATATCGTTATCAGCTCCCTTCCTTTGTCTGTACAGTATGAAAGTGTAGAGTTTTGGGTTGGCTTCATTTATAAGGCTTTTTCCAGGTAAACAGAAGATTTTATTGGGGGAGGGGAATAAATCTGCTTTCTGAATAAACTAAAACAACCCTGACCATTCATTCTGGAGCTGCCTGGTGTTACTCGCCAAGTACCCGCTGATCCGGCACAGACCAAGGTTCCTCTGGTCCCTCCCTGCCAGGGGTGAAGTGCTGGTGGTTGTTGGCAAGAGGAGGGTCTGTGGTCCCCGCCGAGAGGCGCGTGCGCCAGGGACGGGCCCTCGTATGCTTCCTCTTAGACTGCCCGGGCTGTGTGCCCGCCATCATTCAGGATCCGTGCAGAAGCATTTATCTGACGGGTTTGAGGAAGGCTGCTCATGAGGATGCGTTTGTTGTCTTTGCTGGAAGTTGTGGCTGTGCCAGGGTTACCATGCATCTGCTGTTTCTTGCCTTAAACCAGAAGGTATCTCTTCTATGCCTTCTTCATAAAAAGTGTAGAAAACTTGTGCTATAAGGAGTAATTGGCATCCTGTGTGTGGCCTTCATTGGCCAATGAAAGTTGTGTGCGAGGAGGTGATTAAAAAAAGACCCAGAACGCAAATAAACAAAAAACCCTAAAAAAAAAACCAAACCAAACAAACAAAAACAAACCAAAAACCAGCTCCCCCTGAAACAGATTCTCTTCATTGCCATTCATTTCACGTTTGTCAAAGCACACTTGTAACTGTTGTGCGTTTAGAAAAACGGTCCGAGTGTGGAGGGTACGTGGTAATGGTTTCGGTGTGATGGAAAGCGCGGCGGCACAGACGGGATGAGGGGCGAGGTGCAGCCGCCCCACTTGTGCGGGGCTCCTCCAAGCGGAGGACGCTGCGTGGCAGCGCTCGGCCAGCACCGTTTCTCTCCTGTGCAGAGGCGAGTCTGCCAGGGCCCTGCTGGCTGTGGTTCCGGGGCCGCACCGCGGCTCTCGAGCGCCTGGGATGCAGAGGGGTGGTTTGTGGGCACGGTTGTGGGGCGGCGGGTCTGGAGTGCGTCGTGGAGGCGATCGGCGGGCACCAGGAAGGGGGATGGGAATGGCAGGCGAGTTGCTGATGTGGACCCGTGAAGGGATTGGAGAACACGGAAGAACAGATTCAGCTTCTTCCCAGTACAAGGGCGATAGAAGAGCAAAGCTTTGCTTGTCAGGAAGAGCGTCAGAATGTCCAAGAGGGAACATCGGACAATACAGAGAGGACGGAAAGTGTAAATCTGTGTTGTGCAGATTTAAGCTTCATCTGTAATGTGTTTATGAGGATGAGGAGGTGTGCAGGTCCTCCTGCGTGCCTGTACTACTAGTACTAAACTGGGCTGTGTCCCTGGGAGCAGACTGTGTGGAAGTTAGGGGAAATAGGGCTGCTCAGAAATTGGAGCAGGAATTTGGGTCATCTTCATATTAAAAGTTCATAGTTGGTGGTTTGCCCGCTTGTATCGGGGCAGTTATGGGGTTTAAACCGCAGAAGAAGGAATGGTGTAAGGAAAGAAAGTATAAAGGGATGTGTGGTACGTGGTGTGGATGTCAGAGCCTGTCCCGGGCTGCTCAGAGAGCTTGGGGAGTCTCCTTGTCTGGAGAGATTGCAAAGGCGCCTGGACCCTGCGCTGCTGGGCCCCCTGCTCTGGGTGACCCTGCTGGAGCAGGGGGGTGGGGGCACCAGAGGAGCTCCACAGGGACCTTCCAGCCCCCACCAGTCTGTGATATATGGGAGCATCATAAACAAAGTACTAATAACTGGGGTATATGCAGACCTTGGGGATGGGAGAAGACAAAGTAAATGATAATTTAATGTAAAAAAACCCCCACCAAACTAACAAAAAAAAAAAACAACCCAGCTTTTTGTGCAAGAATTTGTGTCTGTGTCAGCTGGGTATAATAATGGCTTATTAATCTCAGGCTCAAAAGGCTGCAACCTGAACTGTCTTGCGTTTCCAAAAAGGTCTCCAAAAAAAGATGGAGTGTTTCTGTATTGACTCATTTCATTGTGAAAGCAGCTGCAGTGATAAATCCAACATTTAAATATCGCTATTGCTTACAGTCCTCTCTTATGCAAATTGTCCTTTAAATAACAGTTGATGTAGTTTTAAATCACTTTAAAGCATCCTGTCTCCTTGATGCCGGGTTACTGGGTACGGATTTCCAAACCACTGAATGCTGTGGAAGGAACCAACGGCACCAGCTGTCGATCCTGGTACAGATGATGGGGGTGTCTCTCAAAAGAGAAAAATCATCTCAGTGCACCCTGGCCTGTCCTTCCTCAAGCACCCCCTGCCTTCAGGTTTGGGCTTGCTCTGCTTCCATGGTATTCTGGATACCTGATAGTGTATATCGTCTATGGTGATTAGACTTTTAGAGTTGGAAAATGACGTTTCCTCCAAGAACATCAGAGAAACATTGCTGTGATACAGAAATAAAGATGAGGGGTAGTTATGTACCTCTATTTCAGCTGTTGCTTTACCATATCCCCAGCTGTCCACCTCAAAACTGAAATATTGCTGAAGCTCTAATGGCTTTAAAACTGGAATTAACTTTGCTTATCAGTAAGTGAGAGTGAATTTACAGTATACCGGCTGCCATAGGAACACAGGGTGTAAATCTTTGCACTCGAGCTCTTATGCCAGCTGCTTAATTAGATCTAGATCCCTTGCACTTACCTCAGAGTTTTACCCGTTCTCCCCAGATTCACTCTCTAGACAGAGGAGCCACGAGCACTTTTTGGGTACCTCTATCTTTTGACAGCAGTGGGAGAGCACTGTGTGTACGTCAGAAGCCTCAAAGCTGTATGGGGAAGGAAGAGATGAAAAAAAATGCACTTGTAGGCTACTGTTTTCTGTGGAAGAACTGAATGCAGAACATCTGCTTTGCTGAAAATTCATTTTGAGTAGTAATTCCTCCAGGCAGACATTGGTTAGTCTTCTCTATGTGGAAATGATTTTTTGAGGGACGGGGGAAAAAAGGTAACTTCAGTGGGCTTGGAAGAGTGAGAAAGATCTGAACTGAAAAATTAGAATACTTTGAAAATGCAAACTTGAAGTGTTTTGTGTTGATAAGTGCTGATGCTTTGCTCTTGGGTCCCTTTACAGTAGATACAGGTTGTCTTTTGGGGTCCCTAGAAAACAGTATCGGGCTTGAGGTAAATTCTGTCTGGTGTGGGGCTGCAGCTGGTTCTCTCCCTGGCGGCAGTAACGCTGCCTCTGCCAGGGCCGTCACCGCCACGCGCTGGCCGGGAAGGCATCTGCTGGTGGCTCTGCAGCTCCTGTGCCCTTGCCTCCGGGGCTGTGAAAAGTCTCATTCCCATCGTCCGTACGCCAGTGCCGATCACTGCCTCTGCTCTCAGGTGTTCGACCTTGCATTGGACATTTAGAGTTCACCGGTATTAATACTATCCCCTGGTTTTTTCCTACAAAGTACTTTAATTATGCACATACACATGGAAAAAAAGGGGATCTGCTTCCATGGCAGCCAGGAGCCTTCATGGGTTTCCACCAGAGACTTATATCTCTTGTAGGCTCCAGGTGCGCTCAACGGTGTGATCTGATTTCAGCAGGAGCTGAGACAATCTTCTGTCCTCGCTGCAGTTGCGCGTAGCCATGCCTTGTGTTGGCACATGCAGTTCCCATGCAGTTGCAGTTTGAGGTAGAGAGCACGGAGCTTATCACAGCCATCCACGCTTAAACTGCCGCGTGAGAGGAGATACCTGGAGGTTTGCAAAAGGGCGTGTAGCTGTATCTGGTACTGGGTACCTGTGATCATGGAGTAAATAAAATATTTTCTAAATATTCAACTCTAAGAAGACATGAAGGCAGTAGAGATGTTAAAACAGGAGAAACAGCAACTTTTACAAGGAACTTTGAGAACAGTTACTCAAGGCGTCTTATCCCATGACTGTGGTGTCCATTATGTCAGAACCTGGCAACAATTCTTCAGCTGGGTAGCCGTTTCTCCTCTTTATTATGTAACAGGGGTTTTCCAAGTCCAAGAAACTTCCATTTCCCTGTATTGCCTGATGTACTTGGCTTCTCGTAACACATCTTTGGCTGGGTATGCTGTTTATTGGATGCCTGCAAAATATTTTATCGGTGTCTGCCTGTAGTCTTAGGAAGTCACAATAGGCTTGAACCTCCAGGACGACTGAGCGTGTCTAATCCCAAGAACTGAGTGGATGGTGAGAGCTGCCGCCTGTCCTTTGGTTCCTGCAGAGGCAGAGTTCCACACCTGGGGTGACCTCTGCCCGCTTCCAGACCGCTCCTCAGACAAACGGAAGGTGACTCTGAGGCAGCAGATGAGCACGTGCTGCACGGCAGCCTGCACAGCAAAGGGGGTCCGGGTTGGCTCAGAGGAGGCTCAGGTTTCCAGCAAGGAACCTGCATCTGAGAATTTTCCATCGTTTAAACAGAACCACCCAGAGGTGGTGGGAAGGAGACCACCGGGTACGTCACGTGCAGAAGACTAAGATGTACCTCGGGCCTCCGCGCTGTTTCAGTCTGAAGTGAATCCAGGCGCTCAGCCTCTGCAGGCAGGCTGAGACTGGAAGTTTCCTGCTGCTCTCCAGTACTTGCCATCCCCTCCCTGTCCAGGCAGCCTGGCAGGGCCGAGCTGCGAGTCCCAGCAAATCCCCAACCAGATTGTTGTGCTGGAGGCGACGTCACTTGGCAAGCATTCCCTGCGACTGCTAATGCACTAGAGGCCTACTTTATTTTTTATTTTTTTTTTGCCTTTAACTTTGAGCCAACAAAATATCACTGGCAAAGTGTCCGTAAATCTTTCTCAGATTGCAGTGGGTGTTCACAGGCGGTAAAATGGTATCTCTTGATACCATCTGGGTGGGAAGGGTGCTGTTCCTCAGCCAGGATAGTGGGGTGAAGTCTGGAGAGTGCTTGCCAAGGTGTGTGTCTCCCTCCAAGCATATTCGGGGGTCAGGATTTCCCAGGGGGTCTTGGACCCGTCCTCAGTCTTTAGCCTTCCTCCCAAGTGGGAGATACCAACTCAGGACGGTGTTCTCTGCAGCCAGACTCCCAAATAACCCATGAGAGCGCCAGGATCCGATGGCTGATGTCCTAATGCAGATGCAGGAGTTAAAAGTCTCATTCTTTGACCTGGATCTAAAGCTGGGTTTTTTGCAATTGGTGCTGTGGTTTCTTATCGACAGAGATCAACAAACCAAGAGTGTTGTACTGAGTTGCCAAGATTTAATTGGGAAGTGGGGCGCTTTGCGGTAACATCCATGCAGTGGATGGTTCCTTGCGTGCAGTGTCACAAAAGCAGAGGTAACCCCCGTGCATTTGGATCCTTTGCTAGTGGGCTGCGATTCCCCACCGTTACCCTTCAGGATGAGGATTTAGAAGCAGGCGTCTGTCCGTCTCGGTACAGAGGAGGTGTGTTGGGAAGGCTGTGCTGGATGGCGGAGCGTGTCCCCATCAGTCCCAGGAAGTCTCCTTATCCTGACTTTGCAGTGCTGCTGTCAGCAAGCCAGGAGCTGCCTGGCTCTCAGTTAATGTCATTACATAATGCTGCTCCTTTAATATGACCTTTACCTCTGATACATAATTTGGAGAAATAGTCCTGCATTTACTTTTCAGTTAGTATTCTGGAGCATACCCCAGGAGGATGACTACCATTTATTACTTTTCAAAGCATAGGACTTCATGAAGGCAATTAAGAGTATGTGCTATTAATTGTGCTAAGAAAAGAATGTATTCCTTTGAGCAGCTCATCCACATTTCCTCCTCGTCTCTGCTGCTTGTTTTCTAGGACACGTTAAGAAGAAAGTGTGAGATTTCCCCATAAATGCTTCTTCCTTGTAGATACTTTCCCCATTTTGGTATCCCCCTAGTTTCACATGAGCTCTCCTTTTAAGGAACGGATTACTGCACAAAATGGCAAATAACAGCTGTTTTGTGATACCACCAATGACTTCCTGGGGACAGACGTAACCCTTTTGTTAAGAAATCACTCAGAGGTGTGCAGTCAGTCCTTGTTTTGAGTTGCGATTCCCTGGTGATGAGAGTGCTTGGTCCACAACGGCAGTGTGGTCTGCCTGGAGCAGTCGCCTGCGCGGTGCTTACGTGTCTAGGTGAGACTCAGTCTTCCAAGCCCTGCTGGCTGCCAGTCCCATGGACACCTCCTCATGCTGCAGACGTCCCATCCCCGGCCTCCGTGTCCCTGACTTGTGCACAGTAAAACCTGCAGTTAATGCTCTCCTGAGTATTTATAACTAGCCTTCGTTTTTCTGTGGCGATGCGTTCGTGTAGCGTGGCGATCAT
This sequence comes from Baryphthengus martii, assembly GCA_013396935.1. Classification (NCBI taxonomy): domain Eukaryota; kingdom Metazoa; phylum Chordata; class Aves; order Coraciiformes; family Momotidae; genus Baryphthengus; species Baryphthengus martii. The sequence continues at coordinate 131,341 of VWZK01003487.1, read as the reverse complement.
CTTACCCCGGAAGGATGAACGCTGTTGAGAAAGGGGCTTGTGAAGCCCTGGGAGACTATGTAAAAGGTGCCTTTGGAGCCAGTACGTAACAGCGGAGAGGAGGTCGCTAAATTCGGAGGGGAGTGAAGTGGGCTGTGACAGTGCAGGGCACTGCACCTGCCTTTCCTTGGGCTCTCAGAGAGGCAGCACATCCTTAAACCGCTGCAGTGAAAGAGATGTCAGGGCTGCGGTCCGCCGGCCGGGTCCATAATTCTCCCAGCCTGCCTCCATTAGCCCCAGCACGGCGATCGATAGAGCCACCGGAGCCCAGGAGCGATGCCTCTCACCGCAGGAGATCCTCCCTCCTGCTCTCCTTGGCGCGCTCGTCCCCTTTCAGCCACCAGAACAATATTTTGAAATGTATGGAAAATTAATTATCGATTACGGATGTGCCCTGGTTCAAGGAGGTAAAAACGAATGGATGCATTTACGATGAGGGACGTAATCCGCTTTATGAAACTGATTGTCTTTCGCTCTGCTCCTTCCCTCCCTCTTCTTCTCTTCTCTCTCCTCCCACCCCCTCCCCCTTCCCGAACACCGGATAAAAGACAGGCCTGATAAAGTGAGAGAAACAAGATTGGTTTTCTAAGGGCACCGGGCCCTTCACGATCAGCTAAATCATGGGCTGTCTGGCTGGCGGGCTGGGTGATGACCTGCTCCCCGCGCCGTGGCACCGCACCCCCCGGCGGGGTGTTATGATGTGCACCCGGGCGGCGGCAGGGGGCTGCCGTGAAGGTGAAACTGTCATATCGATCTTTTTAGCACTAAAATATGAGCCACTTTACTCCGCTCCCCGATGCTGTGATGTGAAAAATAATAACTCGGATCCAAATTAAAAATATTGATCTCTGGAAGGTGTTGAAAGTAAATAAACACCTTCCGAAGTTTTCGGGTCAGCCAAGAAATGGTATTCAGCAATAAATGTGTCGGCATGTCAGAATCCAGGGTTCTTGATCTGTTTTTCCTTTTGAATTGATTTTTCATTACTTACTTCCTAAAAGTGTTGGAATTTGGTCTTCTACTGTTAAATCCCACTGTTTGGGCAAATTATTTCTTTGGGGCTTATGAGGTGCTCCTAATCCACTCGCTCATTGATTGATTGATTTTTGACTCAATAAACTTGCATTACCCTTCCTTTATTTAAGGCTTCCATCATAATTTTTTGTACATTTAGGCTTGACTTTTTTATTTCCTTCTAACAGATGAGCTGACATTGGTCTATCAAACATGTGGGAAAACAATTGCCACAAGGTTAATTTTATTGCCAGCTCCATGCATTTTAAGTAGGTGCCAGGTATTTTCCACTACAGGCTGATAAATTGCGGCTGAACCACTAAAGCATAAGAATGAATAGAAGCACTGTAACAACAACAACAGAAACCCCACGTAAAGGCATCGCGGAGCAGAAGCATTAAATGGATTATTTTTGCTTCATTGGTTTAACTTCATTTTACGTCCAACCAGCCACAGGAACGCAGTAATGTAATGAGCTCTTTAACTGCTCTCCGCTCGGGCACTAATGTGCGGCTGCCGCGCCAGGAACGGCAGCGGTGCCGCGATTTCTGGAAATGCAGGAAAAGGCAGAAAAAATGCATCTTCAGAAACGGTGTTTTCTGTTACAAAAGGCAGACAGTTTACTTTAAAATGTTAAATCGTTCTTCAGGAACAGAAATATTGATGTTACTGTTCTCTGGCAACTCTTAGCAACATTGAAAAGTAGGTTCCTACAAGAAATGGCCAAGTGCTTGCTCTGCCCTTACAGATGGGAGGAAAAAGTTGGGATGAGAACGAGAAGAGTGGCTTCTCTGTTAACAGAGAGAGAGATAAGTTTGGTCACTGTTAAAACGTGTCCCCTGAAGCATTTAGGTCTTCACTGTAGAGTCTTAAACCTACCCTGGTTGTCATCGAGTCGGGTCTCGCACCCCTGCAAATTCTTGTGGATGGGAGTTCACATTTTACGGTGCTCTTGTCCCAGATTTACTAGCTGGTGCCTGATGGTTCAAATATAATTAAGCTCATGTGCTTATGGTGTTTAATACAAGGAGACGTGATCAATTAAGAGGGATAAAAAGCGAGAGCTCCATAAATTACTTTACGGAGCTGATCGCAGTTGAGTCATTGTCCGCTTCCCCGCATAACTGCATTTCATCAGCCAGTTCCTGCTTTTGTTCGCGTGCGTCTTGTTAATGTCCAGAGGCTTCCTGGAAGTAGCCAACGCTTAAGACTTTAAAGATGGGGAATGAATCCTTGAATTTGACAGGGCATCATCTCAGGAGGCGCTCGGGGCTGGTCGCCGCAGGGCGACGCTCTGCTTGGCGGCAGGGAGGCTGGTGGGGGTCCCGGCTGGGGATGGGCGCTGCCCGGTGCCACAGCCGGGTCTGCAGCCTGCTGCGGAGAAAGGAACAGCGGGAAGGTGAGGAAAAGGTTCTTCAAAGGACCCTGTGGAGGTGGAAGTTTGACAGGTTACGACACCAATGTTTTGTGTTAGGCGCACACGGCACTTGGGTGTCCTTGAGTGAAGGGTTTTGCCCTGGAGTGTCCCATTCCTCACCTGGAAGCGGCTGAAGCGCAGCGAGCCCCGGCCGGGCGTCCCTACGCTCGTGCAGCTCCGTCAGCATACGGGGCAGGTGGGGACCTTTGGGTGCTGCCAGAGCCTCCTGCCGGGCGGACCTGAGCGATCCGGAGTTGCCTCACGGGTCAGGAATCGCTAGCGCTCAAGATCCCACCCTCAGCCCTTGTGATCTGCTGGGAGGGGAGGTGCCTCGTATGCTTTCAGATCACGTGTGATGAGGGGAATGAAACAAAAAGAAAAGAGATTTTTACTAAAGTCAGTCTTGCACATGCAGTTTACAATCTGACAATCGAGGCAGTTCTCTTGGAAAATGACAATTTTTCTTTTTTCTCAGCCATGAATTTGCAAAACACTTCTTTTTAATATGAATTATATGATCTTAGGTAGGTAAGTTCTTGGCAGGAACAGGATTTACTTGCTTCTTTGTTTAGCCGCTGACTTCTGTAGGTCACCATTTTATCCTCTACTTCACGTGTGCCTGCCTTGAAGGAAACACCTGACACATCAGAACAACTTCTGATGCTTTTGGGTCAGTCCCTTCTCAGCTAAGCTGCCCTGCTGAGGATTGGCAGCGCTGAGTATGGCTAGCCTGCGTAGGAGAAGACTGAGGAAGGCAAAGGGAAAAAGCTTTTCCCCATATTGTCTGGAAAAGGCAGAAAACAAATGTAAATGAAAATAAGCCTATTAAATTGTACTGTGGACGCTTCTGTGAGCAGGTGATGCAAGCAGCTGTTGGGAATGACTCGCAGTTGGACCTGCTCTGGTAACAGGGCAGACTTCCCAGGGCAAGTCCCTCTCTTTCCATGGCTTTGTTTTATCTTGAAAATTAAAGAGAGTCCCACTATGCGTATTTCTCTCTATTTTCAAAAATATTTTTATTTCATTGGTGAAAAGGAGAACCTTCAATTTCATCATCCTGACACCTGATAATAGGAGTTCTTTGGTTTAAAGAGATTGCAGTACAAGAAGAGCAGCAGCTGCCCTAACACTGTGTCATTACCTTAATCCCATCACATTATCTTAAGCAAACTTCTACTTAAAAAAAAAAATAGTTGTCTAGCTTTTACTAGTTGTGTTCACTTTATCCTTTTAAGTTACGATCCATGTTTTGGCCAGAATGTCTTTTAATTCAGTCACTTGTCACTAGACTTTCTTAAAGAGTAAGAAAAATATGTAACTGACACGTTGGCAAAGGTTTGACCAAGCTGCATTGTGTTGAACCATACATCAAGGGCAAATATGATTGAATGCTGTGTCAGAGCACCACATGTGGGAAACAAATATTCCGCAAGAAATCTATTGGTGAACAAACTGAAAAATTGTTAAGCTCTTAAACAGCTTAAAGGCTTGTTAGCATTTTTTGACAGAAAACCAGTGAAGCAGTGAACGTAAAAAGAAAGAGCAAAGAAGTGGCAATGGCTGATCCAGAGCGGAGATGCGCGGCTCTGTTCATACAGTGTGCGCTCGGCGTGGGGAGCCTCGCTCCTCCCGCTGGGACCGCGCGGAACTTCCTTCTGACACCTCCCTGCCTTTCCACGCTCTCCTTTGAGAAGTTGCACCATTGTCGCTTGTGCTCAGAGATTTTATCAACTTGCCTTTTTCAAAACTGTAGGAAAGTCTTAGTAAGACAGAACGTGTTCCTTTTCTATAAAATACCGTTTCCTTCGGGCGTTTGGATGGGTTTTGCTGAAGGGGCTGAACCCGCGGTGTTTGGGTCTCACGTGACCATCTGCTACCTCCCCAGAAAGGGGTTATTTGTCCGAGACCAGTATCGGGTGTGAACCCCTTGTGTAGCCGCCAGCTTAGGACAAAGCCTCAACACCATCCAGAGGAAACTCTCTTACTACGTGTTCTAAAGGAAGCAATGCATAGCCCGTATGAAGATCAGGTGAGATTAATCATCTATTAATGCACTTTGGCTTTGCTTATCTTCTCACAGGTGAATAAACGCCTAGTAGAAAAACATTAGCTGATACTAGGCATAGTATGAAAAAGTGAAGCTACTTTCAAACAGAACAATCATGAGCACAAAAAAGTATCAATCTACTCCCAATAAGGTTGGGTTTGTTCCTGCTGACCAGCATTATTTCTTTAGATCATATCAAATGAAATTTTAAAAGCAGAATGAAGTTGAACACTTTTCCGGCCTTCAACAGCAAAGACATGTTTAATAACTCTGAATGAATCTGTCAGTTGTGGTAAATGCTGCCGGTGCTTGCCTTATTCCTAAAGCACCAAGATCACTGGTAATTAATAAGCTTTGTAAAGCAAATACAGGTCAACATGTGTATGATAAATGGAGCTATTACTGTACATAGGGAAGCAATTAATTTGTTGCTCCATATGGTCTGATGTCCTTTAACATGCGCTACTAATAACGCACAACAGTAAAAGCTGCGTTAGAGTGTGCGCAGGTTTTGGGTTGTGGACAAAGGAGAACATTCTAATAATCCATTCAGACGCTTAACTGGGAAGGAGGGGTTTTTTCACTTCCTTTCTTCCCAGCTAGCGAGTAGTGAGCTCTTCCTCTGTCGTCATCTTCAGCGAGGCAGAATCACTGGTCTGCCTCAAAAAAGGGAGCGGTGCTCTCGCCTCGGCTACAGATCTCGAGGGAAGACATCTCGGTCTTACTCCGATCTCTTACCATGTTACTTTTTCACGTGTGTTATCTTAATTCAATTAGCTGCGGGGTACATGTAGTATCATATAGTCAGCGCTCGTGTCTGAACTCATTGTTAGTCCTGCTTCACGAGGGAGGTACTCTGAGATGTCCGTGAATATGCTGCATGAAGTTGTCAACAGTGGTAATTTTGCTGTGGTGTGACAACAGCATTCCTTCGTATTCCTCAACTTAATTTTTAACGAACTCCAAAAAAAAGTCTGTTTGATTCCTTCTTTAAAGTTTCTTGGAGATAAGCGATCTCTGACCAGCACGTACAGGTGTACCCCACACCATGGCGGTAGCCAGGTCTTTGTGCCTGTTCCTAACAGGAGACAAGAAAGAATAAAGCGGTGTCGGAAAACACCGGGGAAATCCCAGAGCCAGAGTGGCTTTGCGAGTTTGAAGTGCTTTTCAGTCACTTCTGTAACGGTAGCCATTTGTTCCTGCTTTGATGCAGTACTTTTAGAATTTAAAGAATTTAAAGTTCTCATAATTATCAGAGCAAAATGTAATTACCTCACAGTAATATTCAGTATGTTTCCAGATTAATAAAAATTAAAAAAAAACAGCAAAAAAAACCCACTACAACAAAACAAACCCGAAACAACCCATTGAGTATAGTCTCTTTTGAACATTGTCATCTGAGTTTGGAATCTGTAGCCGTTCTTTCAGGAGAGCTAATTTTAATTAAAGCAGAGGGCAGTCAGGGCTTTGGTTTGGCCTCTGCCCCGCCGGCCGTTCCTGTGTTTAAGGAGCTAGTGATGAAATACCAGGCCTACGGTACACGACACTGTCCGCTCTCCTTGATTTCCGTGTCAGAATTCCGTTTGTGCTCGAGTTAATGCATTTCATTTAAAAACTTAAGACTTCTATTCAAAGTTTAGTTATTTCTTTTTATTTTCTTCATTATTGTGAAAAATTTTTAGTGGTCTTCAGTTACCCTCTAGGGTTCTTCTTTTGACAGTTCATCTAAGAAAAATCGGTGATTTGATAGATTTTCTGATGAAATACGTGAGACACGGTAGGTGTTTTAATTGTCCCGAGATACATTTTTCTTGAGAGTCTGTGGCAATCTGCAGTCTGCTTTTTTAGAAACACTGATTGATGAATTCTGCTGTAATTTAAACTAAAAATTAATAAGACAGGCCTACACGGATCTAATACAAGTTATTAGACCTGTAAGGCACTTTAATATATGCCATTTATTATTCAAAGAAGCGCAAGCCAAAAATGTTTCATGTGCACTAATAAAAATTCAATATAATTATTTCAGTGAACTTCAGGAAATGCAAACGGTCAGATAAACTGAATTTATTAAAACAATATCCAGTGACAGGAACGCGGGTGGAGCTTCCGAGGGCTCCGCTCTGAGCCGCTGGTCCCTCTCGCAGGAGGAATCGGTTCCTGCTCGAACTTCCTTCGCAGAAGCCGTTTTCCGTTTTCCCTTGTCGTTGAATTAAACCCGTGACATTTGGCATTTCGCTTTTGCTATCTGCTTCAAAACAGCAAATATGGATGGCTCCGTCTGGCGTTGTTGCCTAAATTGCTGCGGTTTCTGTATCCCTGAGCGCTAGAGCTGAGCTGACATCACAGTAGCTCGGCTACGCGTTCAGCTAGTCAGACCTGAAGCACAATCCGAATCCCGTGGCTGTCTCGTAAGGTTTAAGGTTTTCTATTATTAAAATCTTCCTTTGAAATAATAAATGACCACAGGCTGTCACAGCAGGGTCTAGAAAGGCCAGCACGTAGAATGGGCTGAGATTTCATCTGAGCGTAGTTGAGTTTTATAGATCTATTTATGAGATCCAATACTGTAATGATGTAATTTTACTTGTCTAATAAATGTAGCTGTACAAGCAAAGGATAGCAAACATTTCCATTGTGACCAAAATCCTTTAAACTGCAGCCACTTTGATCTTAGAGCTCATGCTATTTAATAAATGCTGGCTATTCTTCTAACAATCACAATTATTTAAAGGGTTTTCAAAAGGGATAGAGCAAATCAAATAAAACAATTACTGTTGTATCTCATTCTGAAGTTAAGTGTATTTTTTATGTGGGTCTTGTTTAGTGTCTCCTCCCAGTTTTCATCCATTATCACAATAATTGAGTTTGTAGCTGGAATTAAATTTATCAAATTGTGTTATCCTCTTTTGAAATTGGATAGGTATCCTGGCAGTGGGAGCTAGAAGTTAATCTGCTTTGCTAAAGCCTCCAGTGGCACAGCGGCAACAGGATTGAGAAGGCTCAAACATTTTCCTGTCACCCTGGACACGATGTAATTTCTCCTCAATCCCTTGTGCAAATAATGACATTTGAATCGAGCATTAACAGGCTTAATTACTTTAAAATTGTCATTTTAATTTACACTGATATAGTATTGATCATACAAGCAGAGATTAAGCTGTTCACTGGAGCAGATGATGGGGAATTAAACATTAAAGGGTCCTCGTGGGGCTGAGAGGCCGCCCAGAGAGTGCCAGAAGAGGAATGATATTTCTCCGTAATGAACTGGCGGCATGCAGGGACATGAATCTTTGGCCTACTGGAAAAAGGGAAATAATGGGGTTTGGGAAGCATTTGCAGGTTATTCATTCGCTGCCATGCACCAATTCTCCAGTGATTCATCCACCTCACCAACATTTATTTATCTAGCAAATTCAGGAGCTCTGACCTTTCTGCTAAGTACATTTAACGTAAGACGGAGCGAAATATTTCAGGTGTAACTTTTTACAAATATTAGTTATTGTTTCTTATTTCTGACTAATATTAAACAGGGTTGTTTAAGCTGCCGGACGTACCTGCGCCCGGTTGCGCCGCTCGTGGTGATCAAATGGACTTCATAAAAAGATCCGAGTATTGTGGGATTAGATGAGGTCTTCCAAAGTCCTTGACCTCATTTACTTACAGTCTGATTTTCTTCTTTGGTAAACCTGAATTAAAGTTAATTTAAAGCAAGCCGACGCAAGTTTACGTGCAAGATAATACGGCGTGTAAGAGTAAAAATGACGAGTAATCCTTCTAAAACCTCTAACCGAAAAACGTCACTGCTCCTATATGAAGTGTACTTTTAAAGTCCAAGGAGATACATGGAAGAGTTTAAGGCAAAAAATGTTCATTTCGGTGATTTGGATTCATCTCATAAGGATTGACCTAATAATTTTTTGAAATGCGGTTGGGAAACACGTCTTGCAATTTTGATACTTTACGGTTTAAAAATTCAAAATTAAATGCGAAAGCTGAATTGTACAAAGTCGATCTTATCTTTTCTTGTATAGCAACTAAACTAATTTTTTTTCCTGCCTTGAACTAGTAGGCTAGTGCTTCCTCTATGCCTTACACTGCAGTTCTATCAGGGAAAACTGTAAACGGTAGTGTAACAAAGCAGGGTGCTGGACGAGACAGAAGACTTGTAGTCATTCCAGTTTCAAACAGAGCGTCTCCTTTCTGAAAATTGACATTTTCCCATTTCGTAGGCTGCAGGGCCGCATCACAGCCCACTGGTTTCAGGTATTAAATTCTGTTCTGTTGGTAAACATGTAAATTTCTGAGGAAATCCATTGAAGTCAGTAGCGTCTGTGGGTTTACTAATGTAACTTTCCTAGGCTGTCATTTCTCTAGCATGCAGCAAAAGGACTGCTCCTTAAAATCAAGGAAGATGATGCACTAAGGGAAGTTGAATTTTCTTACCACTTTTTTTTTCCACTTAAAGCAGGAAAATGCATTGACTGAAAAGAGAATCTTTTGCTAGGTACAAAAAAAGGCCTGGTTTTAAGATTCTGAAGTACATAGCAATGATTTGTGGGGTTTTTGTTTCTTTGTTTCTGTTTTCTTGGAAATCTAATGAAAAATGTCTTGTTTGTCAGAAAGGTTGTTCTGGTTGGTTTTGTGGAGGAAGGTTTCAGGGTTTGAGTATTTTTAATTACAGATTTAGGCACAAACGTGTTTGCTCTCGTTATTGTCTTGTGGCTCTGGATGTTAATGTAGGTCTAGTAGATTTTATTTTAAAATATTGCCATCTTGGGTGAAGTTTTTTTATATGTGTATTTCATTGCAACATATTTCCTGGGCTTTTTTACATGTTGGAATTTATGTTCATTTTGCAACCCTGCTTTTGGGCTGTTGTTTACTCCCAGTTGCCAAAGTAAACAGACATTGAACCGCGCAGCCGACGCCTGGTGTGCCGCGTGCTCGTGCTGCGCCTGGAGCAGCTGGACACGCGTGCGGACACGCGCCGTCACGTCGGGGTCAGGAAACGCGGCTAAAAGCCCCCGGCTGGTGCTGAAGTGAGGAAGCGCTTGCGGGGCTGAAGCATAGTGTGGCTGGGAGAGCTGGGTCTGCGTGATGGGAAGCGGAGGAGAGTGGCGGGCACGGCGGCCGGGGCGGGAGGGGGAGGACGTGCGCTCTGGGTCAGGCTGCCGGGAAAGATGCTGAAGCCTCGCAAGGTCTGCGTTCACTTAGACAAAGGTGTCCTCATGCGCGGTAGGCACAGGGTTGACTGATGCCAACACAAGCGGGTGCAGGAAAGCTGCACGATGTTTCGGTTGTTTTCAGGATATTTTTTACTTCTAATGTGAGCCATCTACATGGAGTAAAGTAAAAATGATACCCGTGGAGAAAATGAAACGCATTGGATCAGCTGTGAATATCTGATCACAGCTACACGCATTATGTACAGCATAAGCACGGTGTGGCGTCAGTTCTCTGGGCTTGCTGTTTTCTTACTCCATCGTGTAACTGAGACCAAAACGTAACACAGAAAGTATTTGCTGTATTTCAGACACAGTTGGAGGATGTGTATCTGGCTGCTCGTTGTTTTCCTGGGCTCTGGTTAATGTCCTCATGCTCCTTGGGATGGTGAGAGAAACGTGGCTCTTCCCATGGGCACTGAGCATTCATTCTCTGCGTAGGTTCGTGCCTGTCATCGTCACGCTCAGCTATACCGAGTATCTGCAAGCAGGGGAGAAAGAGCAGCATTAATGCTATTTTTTTTTTAATGTAATACTGTAATTTATGTCTTTCTGAACAAGTAGATGTTTGGGTTTATATTGTACTCTCGCAGGACAGTGTTTTTATTTGGGCAGCTGCAGTATGTGCGCGATACTACAAGGTTGCGTGCGGAGACAGCCCAGCTAGCCCGGACAGGAGAAGCAAGGTGTCAGCCTTGGTGCAGCGCTGCGCTGTGCTGATCCTCTCTCCGGAGAGGCTCCCACCCCTCCTTGGCTGCACCACCACACAGCCAGCTCGGGCGTTGCGGCTCTGGCACCTGAGCCGTGCGAACCCCGAGCGCTTCCAGGGGGAGAGGGTCACCCGCCTCCTCGAGCCCTGGTGTGCAGAGGAAAGGTGGGAGGTGACTGTGTGAGGCGCCCGGCGAGAGCTCGCCGCCTTCTCCCGGGCCTGTTCCTCGGCCCTGCGCCGTGGGAACTGCCAGGCACGGGCCGCGCTCGGCAGTTTCGTGGCGTGTTTCTGTTATAAGAGGGTACCAGTCTATCTGCAGTTCTTCAGGAGGCTAATGTATCACTGCAGACACTGATACAGACATCTGGAATATGATTAAATGGCAGGAAGGCTCTATTTGTCTCAACAAGACAAAGCATGGAACGGGTTCATTTGACTTGAAACATGTAATTAGCATAACCCTTCTGGATGCTTGTTTTATCATTTGCAATATAGTAAAAGATTGATTATCGTACTGTACCTTTTGAATTTCATTAATAGAATTGTTTTGTCCACTTGATTAATATGTTGCCTCAACCTCAGAATAATCAGATTAAACTAGGTTGCCTTGTTCCTTTTGGCTTGGAGCATTCTTATTTCCATACGCTAACTTTTCACGAAGGCCCCATGCAAATTGGTCTTTTCATCGTTTTGTCATCGTAAGCGCGTTTCGGCACAAATCCATCCCCGAATCTCCTGATGGCGGAGAATGGGTGTTGCCGTTTGCGTGTCTTTGGTAACGACAGTCTTCTGAGTTTGAACAGCACAGGGTGGCAGTAGGGTGTTTTCACTACAGTTCCTTGGACAAACCAAGCATCTGCAGCCCAAATATGTTGAAGTCTCTCAGGTATTTCAGGTGTTCTTTCAGATCAGGGATCCCCAGTTCTGGATACGTGAGCCATAAGATAATAGGTGTTTGTTTTAACTACTGTCTTATTTTCTAAAAGAAACCAAACCACACAAAAGACTAAGCCTTGTTCTTCTCAGGAGTTGGTGTTAAAGGTTTTCAGTCATGTAATCGTGTTTAACGTTCACTGGTTTGTGATGTCAGCTGCGTTAAATCGGTGGCAACCCAACAACTAACCTGTTTTTGTTGCACTGATACCAACTGATTCTATTTAAAGGAATGTTTCTTTTCCTTGAACATGAGTATTTTAAGATATGTAGGAGTAAAGCCTGTTCATGGAATCTTCCCTAAGTGCAGAACTAAAGCAGGCCTGTGGCAGGGACAGTCTCCATGCAGAGCCAAGGCTGGGCTGCAGGTGAGGAGCGAGCCTGGCCCCTTGAGCTCAGAGGTGCTGCCTGTCCCAAGCTGGCCAAGAAAGAATATGGGAGAGTCTTGCGGACACAGCCTGTGGAAATCCGTTCCTGAAAGCCGCAGTTTCGGTTCTGAAGATCATATGTGCAGATTTCACTTGAAGCTGCCACAACCTGTGTAACGTGGTAATGGCTTTCAGGTGTGAAGGCTCTGCTGCTTTCTTGCCTTCCCCTACTTGCATTTCTTTCCATTTTCTCAAGAAAGGAGGATTTGCTGCTTGATTAGGAGAATTTAGACTTGGTGAAAAATAACTAAGGCAGTAGAAACCACAAAGAATGCCACACAGATTCTATTCCTGTGACCGAGACAGGCTGTAGAATGAACTGCTGTTGCCGTTTCTAGGAGCACGGTGAGAGGAGCAGCAGATGCTGCACCAGCCGCTGCACGGCTCCCTCTGCAGCTCCGCAATCCGGGACTTCATCCCTTGTGAGAACCCTGCAGAACTCGGCAGCTTTGCTGCCGAGCGCAGCACCAGCTGTAGCCCCTCGTTGTCCGTCTTCTCGTCCCACCCGGGGCTGCCTCCGGGTGCTCCGTGCTCTGGAGCCAGCGACGGGTGGGGCGCTGGACCCCGCGCCCCTTGGGAAGCTCCGATGGCAGTGGGCGTCTGCCAAGGAGACAGCGCAGCATAGCTGCGGGGGGAACGGGCACCGGCGGCTCCTGCCTTCCTCGGAGCCCTTGGAGATCGGTGAGGCCTCAGCTGAAGCGCCTGCACGTGCTGCAGGATCCGAAGCCTGGAAAACCCTTAAAAATAATCGCTCTCAAATTTTCTAGCAATTGTGACCACGCATGTTAAATTTCTAGCTGTCAGCCAAGTGGAAGTAGAGCCGTATGGAGGGAGGCTCGAGGACTGTGAAAGCAGAATAAGGGAGAGGGGAGGTAACTGAGGGTGAGAAGTACTGATGGGACAAGGACCCCGTTATGAGCTCATACTGCTGCTTTATCCGTCGCAAAGGCGTTGCCTTGGCGAAGCGAAGCGTGGGAGCTCACCAGGGAGTGCACGCCTCCCATGGTTCAGCCTGTCTCTACATAGTCATAGTGTGCCGTCGAACTCTCTGGGATCATCCCAACTTTTAATTACGTTTAACTGATGGGTGCTAGCCGCTCGACAGCCTGTGGCTGTAGAGTGAAGGGGTCTGGGTTGGGTTTTACGTGCCGATACCGTGCAGAGGGAGTAAGGTTGGTTGATCTCGGTATACCTCATCTGTACTCATCATTTCACCATCCAAGTGTGAAATGATTTAATCAGTGCCACCAGCGCCGACGGTACGTGTCCAAGTGAGCTCGGCAAGCCTCGGGCTCCTGAGGAGAGCCGTGCGGTGCCTCAGACCGGCGTCCTGAGGCAGGGCTTGGCCAGCAGGCTCCTCCATCCTCCAGCGGCGTCCGAGCCATGGAGGCCTCACTGTGGCCTGCCGCCCACGGCATTCTGTGGCAAAGAAGCCAAGTTTCAGCATACTTCTTTTTTAATTGTTAATTGCTGAGAAGAAATCAGCTTCAGATTTGCTTCGTCATCTCTTGGTGACTTTTCCACGCCCCGGTTCTGGAAAGGGGCACACATTGCGATCTTTTGGATCCTTCCCCACAGGCATCTTTGCTACATGAAAGCTCCGTATACTTCATATAGACTTTTTATGTATGCACACACCTGCATGCATCAGTAAGTGCAAAAAATATATGAACATTCAAAAATTCTTAGCAACAAAATGTGAATGAAGCATAAACTTATGTTCCAGGATTAAGATTTAAGTTTCTCTCTACCTGGGTCAACGTTTGAGGTGACTGAAGTGTTTGAGTCATTGAACTCTAGGACTGCATTCATCACAGCTTCCTAGACTAATATAAATTTCTTCCCATTAAGTCAATAAGCGTGGTTACATCAGACAGCAGTTCTGTCTAGAAACTAAGATTTATGTCCATCATAAAAGTGACATGAAGAGACAACTTGTTTGATTTATACAGACTATTTTTGTCTTCTCAGTTTTAAAATAAAAATTCAGGTTATTACTTCTAGCAATATAGAGGTTTTCTTCCTCACTTCTACTATTAGTAAAACATTCTTTTCAAATGGTGGCTTCTTTTTAGTTCAAATATGAGCCTGAAGGAAGAAAACCCCTACCTGTAGGACTGATATTTTTCACTTATTTGAAGGACCTTTTTTTCCCTTCTTTTGTTTGTTTGTTTGTTTTTGAGCTATTTATCTGTTGCTGTCTTCTGTAAGGAAGTGTATTTCTGCTTACAATTGAAAATGCCATACTGTTCTAGAAATGCTTAAATACATTTTTTTTTATTTACCATTTACTAGCTCAAATCTAGAAAAAAATGGTGATGTAGTGATGCTGGCAAGGCCAAATTGGGATTTCAGCAAGGCAATGGTGACAGACTAGTAAATAAAGTCATCTTAAGCTCACTTTTCATATGCTCTATGGAGACATTTGGGTTTGTTTTTCTTTTTAGACCTTTTTTAAAAGTCAGGCATGGGTATGCTGCCTTGTTAGGGAAAACCCCCACAAATCAAGATGGTAAGCCTTTGAGCACAACTGTCTCGTTGTTTCTAGCACACCGCCGTGAACTCCTTTGTGGCAGTTCAGTAGCTGGAGGTCCATCTGACACTTTAAAAGGTAAAGCTTTAAATGAAACAATGAACTACAGTTCCAAGCAGAATACAGCAAATATGTTTCTAACAGTTTCTTCCCAAAATGTTTGTGGTGCATTTTTTGTGAAATGAACGTTTGTGGCAGGGAGGGCGGCATCCTTCCAGGTGCCTCCTGCCATGGAAGCTGGATTTCCGCTCCGGGATGGACTTGATGATCTTGAAGGTCATTTCCAGCCTTAACTATTCTATGAGGCTATGATAAATCGCGAGCTGGCAGGTTAAGGCACGTTCATCCCAACGCCTTTGTCGTCTCGATGCTCTCTCTCACCAGACCAGAAGGTGGGAGCCCGCGTTTCCTCTCCTCTGGCTATTTATCCGATGCCTGCCTGCTGCAGGAGCAGCCTCACCGAGTGGGTTGGCTGCTCAGGGACAGGACATGAGCCAGTGTCTTACCTAGATGAGCAGAATTGCTGGAATTTATTGGATTAACGTAAAGCGATGTCTGGGATTTCCATGCGGAGAAGGTCCCTTTGCTGGAGACCAAGCCTTTCCTTGGTCCTTGCTTCTCGCTACCGTTTCTCCGACGCTTCTCGGATCTCCCAATTTTCAAGCCAGGAGGAAGCCGCAGAAATAGGCCATAGTAACCCTCTTTTTATTCAGACCGTTTTAGGATGTTGAGGCAGAAGAGCTTTCGTGGGTTCTACTGTTTGCTGACTGAGTTACCAGTGAATCAGGGGGTGACAGGCTTTTTCTTGAGTAATTCTGTTTGCTCCATGACTTGCCCGAATTTAAAGAGAAAAGTTCTCGTCTGTCACCGGAGCAATGGAACCTGCACGTCCGTAGCAAACTTCAAGGAAGCGTGCTAAAGCGTTTTTGTTTAATTGTTTAAAAACATGATTATCTTGAAGCGCTGTATCATGTAAAGCAGGGAGTTGTAAAATGCCAGGTGTAGGCGCAGCTGGTTTGGGGCGCACGAGGAGCCCGTCGGCGGTTTTGTGCACTTCAGACGTAGGCTCCGCACTGCGCCAGGAGTTTGCACTGGTGGTCCCAGCAGTTACTTTAATTCTAAAACTGAGTACAAGCAGAGTATTTATAAATGTACAAAATGTTCCATATCATTGAAATTTAAAAATCAATTAAAGCTTTTCTGTAATTGTCCGCAGACGTTGCATGCTCCAGATGAATAGCAGAAGGTAATTTGTAAACTGGTTAGGTTCATTGTTGGCCATCTCTTAGAATTGATTGTCCTTTAATTAACTTATATCTATCATGCATGTAATGCGATTCCCAATACAAATTACAGAATTTTAATTGAAATTGAAAAGTTCTGAAAGGTAGAAATATAAATAATATGCATTGTATAAGTGCATGTTCCAACTTACAGGGACGTTCTGAAGAGATTTTAATAACAAGGCAGGTTTTCCCCATGATTTCATTAGCAAGTGACTTGACTGACTATTTAGATTAGAAGAGTATAATTTGGTTTATTTCATAAAGAAAAGCTTTACATCTTTATGTCCTTATTGATTTGCCAATACTATTTAATGAGTTTCAGTTCACAAAAGTAACATTAGTCAAAATACGTCTTTTGGATTGGTAAATGTAGCCTTAGTTTGGAAATAAGACCACGTGAGGAAAATGCTGAGCTTAGTTTAAAATGACCTATCACAAAGTATTGTTGCTAAATGGACGTGAAGAAATGCACAAGGGCAGCGGGTGTTCTGTTACTTCACAAGTAATTATTGTGTATATTTCCAGGAAAATTATTTTCTTTTCAGTAATCCTGACGTTTTCTTATGTTCACTAAACCAAGTATGCTGGGCATCTTTTTGTTTATGCTCTTCTTTTAGTTTTCACACACTGAAAAATTTTTTTAGAACTCTTCCTAACTCAATTTTCCTATTTTTAGTGAACTTCAACATTACTATATTATTGCTGCTTTGTTTTTTATCATTATACCTTCATGGAATCAGTGCAGCAACTGATAGCCCCCGTGCAAGGGCATATCACAGAATCACAGAATATCGTATCTAATCACGTAAGTTCTCTTGCTCTGCATTTCGATGCAGCGCGGCCTGTTCAGAAATGCAGGGTTTGGCTCCTTGTTAGCAATAATAATTAAAAAAATCTCATAATATGCATCTTTGTCTCTTGCTGAAATGACAGCATATGGAGTAAGACCGTGAAGAGTCATCGGACTGAATCGGTTTATCTGCTCGGAGAGTCGGTGGGGTAACACTTCTGATTTTTAATCCTAACTCTGTATTAACAGCATTGGATAAGAGACAAAGAAAAGCTGGGAGTGACCTTTTTTCTGTTTTTTAAGGTAAAGTATGTTGTATTCAGTTGGTAAAAGTCAACAGAGATGCTGTTTTTCAAATATGGGCAGTTTCCATTGTATCACTTGTTCAATGCCTAACCGTGGTGACAAATGACCCTGAAAACCTTACTTTTTGGTGGTGCTATTAGAGATTTCAGACTTTTTCTGCATGTTACAGCGAAGCCCGAGAATGCAGGTTTAGCGGGGATGTTAAGAAGAAGGTGAGAGGCGCGTTGCCCTCAGAGGCTGGGTGAGGCAACCCGCGTCTCCGCGGAAGGCTGCCTCTTGCTGGAGATGGAAAACAGCATCTTCAAACAAGACTGGGTGCAGGGCAGTGTTCTGATGGTTTTTGCACGACCACGCGGCTCTTTTCCCCACACAGCATGTAGGCTTTGTGCTTAATTCTGCCTTTGGCCCCCATTGTGGCTTCAGCCCTGTCAGCAGCAGCTTCCCTGGACCGTGGAAGTTCACTGTGAACAGGTTTTGGATTTGCAGCTGCGTTGCACTTGTGATTGTGCAGTTGCTCGGAAAGCGCGTTGCGCAGGTAACGCATCTTTGTGTCTAGGCCGAAAGCACGGGAGTCGTGTAAGTTAAATTATTAATCCCAGTTTCTCCGCTGGCTCAGGTATTATGTTTTCCTTCCTGTTCTCATGCACGAACAGGAATCCAGTGATTTCAGTGTCCTCGACGCCGATGCCCTTGCAAGAAGCTGTGCTCTCCCTCAAACCTGTGTCCCTCTTTCAAGGCTGTCTTGTTACGCTGCAGTTCATCTTTGTTATGGCAATTTAAAAATTTAGCGGGTTTATTAATCCCACGGAATTTATTATAGTCAAACATGAGATATTATTAAGTTGCTATTGTACGAAGCGTTTACCCTCGCTGTCGGAATGACTCGTCCTCTGCATTGGCAGATGCAGAAACGTTCGTTTTGTTTCCTAATTAGGAGAGCTGCAATCAGGAACCATGACAGAGTTCAGCTCCTCGGTGTACAGCATGCCAGGTTCCATAGTACAGGCTTTATAAAATTCTCTTTAATTCAGGAACAGAATATCATTAACTTTGTAAGTGGATGAATACAATGGACAAGCAATTTAATTAACTTCTAACATTGGATGTTGGACAGGAGACAAAATGAAATTATGCACATATTTCTTATGCAGGCAGTCAACCTTGAAAGGGGCTTGATTGTGATGGGTCAGACAGGGGGACAGCTTTGTCCAATTATTTGATGTTTAGTCCTAGAATATGAAATTTGAAATTCGGTACTTTGTAAATCAATCATCTCTTATTTTGAGGCAGTTACAAAGGTTCTTTGAGACACAAAACAATCGCCAGTGACTGTGACACGCTAAATACAACCTTTTACCACATGGTACTTTCCTATTTGGAGATGACCTGTATAATACTAAATGAAATGGGCATTAATGCCTCCTCATCAAATTGAATTTGCTATCTCAAGTGTATTGTGTAAGAATATATCAATGAAATGCTAAATCGATTTAAAGTTTTTAAAATTAAAAGTATTTAGAATCGAGTAAATGTGGTGAGAGTCATCCAGCTTACCCGTTTTCTACAAAATGAAGCACTTTTTTTCTAAATAGAAAAAACCCCACAGTGAAATAGCAAACATCCATCAGTCTCTCCCATCTGATCAGAAGCCGTCCAAGTTGCATTGCGGTCCCAGCAGCAGCGCCGAGGCCAAATGGTATCTCCCGGAACAGGGCTGGGAGGGACCGGGCACGGCACAGAGCAGCGGTGCCTGAGCACTCGGGGACTGACGCAGAGCCCACCGGCCAGGCAGGGCTCTCCTGTCTACAGCTCACGGATCGGCTGGAGCGATCTGACAGGGATTGGCTCGTAGCGAAGGAGCCACCGATTCAGAGGAGCCCAAAGACCGAAACAAATTGCCCAGGATTCCTTGCTGGGCTCAGGTGTGTCTGTCAGGTTTTGCGTCGGAGCTAGTCGGGATTGTTGCCCTCACAGCGTCTCCCGTATGCCCTTGCAAGTCAGAGGAACGGTCCTGGAAGGACATTCCATGTACTCAGTCTCTTCATGGTTACCAGACACCTGTAATGAGTCTGGATTAGTTTCTGATCAGCCTGGATCTGCTTTGCCTTGTGTCAGTGTTGCTCTTCAGCTTCAATAGTTACAGAATCATAGAATCATTAAGGTCGGAAATTACCTTCAAGATCGAGTCCAACCGTCTACTAAACATTGTCACGACCATTAAACCCTGTCCTGAAGTGCCACATCTACACGTTTTTCGAACACCTCCAGGGATGGTGACTGCATCATCTTCCTTTCTGCTCCCCAGTGTACTCTTCATCTGTAGTTTATTTGCAGCATCCCTTTGTTTTGCTGGGACAGAGAGTCAGCCTCTGTTAGTCACTTCTTGTATGAAAGGGTCTTCTCTCGATCTGATGGGCTTTTTCCACGCGATCAAACCTTTTACGTGGGCGGTGGGAATTGCTGCCGTGGTTCCAGATGAACTGCCCTAGAGCACGTGCTGCGTGCCGAGGGCACTGCTCCTGTTCCACGGCTGCGTCCTTTGGGCCTTTGTCTGGTGCACTCACTCCTGCACTTCTGGAGGACAGAAGCATGTGGGAATAAGGAATAAATTCTGGGAGGAGGACAGGTGCTATGTTGGTCTCTGTTGCTATTGGTTACACTCCTAAAAGGAGTACAAAAACAAATGGGAAATACAGAACACAGCTTGCTTCCTGAAAAATAGTATTCTGCAGTTTTGTCTCATCTTCTACATCCTGAGACTCAAGCCCAGTTTATCAAAGTTTGTGAACTGTTACCAATATCCACTGGATTAATCTGCCTCTTTGTACAGGATTTTGAGCTCTGTTTATCAAGAACATACAACTACCTGGGGAATATTTTTGGCTCTCCACGAGGGTTGCCGCTGAAATAACCGTTAAGTGTTCAAGCATTGAGCTGCGGATCTCTTTAGGTGTGCTTACGCTTGCAGAGAGCACTCTGACTTGACGTCTGTCTTCTCGTGCAGCGGAGTCAACGGCCGTCACGCGTGGCACACGGCGCCCTGAGCGCGTGGCCGCCACGGAGCCCTCGGCAGCGGCAGGGCTCTCTCGCCGCAGGCGCTTCCCGCGCCCGGCCCGTATAAAAAGCTGCTGGGGCAGAAATCGGAGCGTGGCCCCGAGTTAGGGGTTTGAATCCTGCGTTCAGATGGTCCCCTTTCGGTGCTGGTGCAGAGCCAAGCCGCACGCCTCTTACCCTGATTGGGGGCCTCCAGAATGCTGGTGTAATAGAAATATTAAATAACGGTGTGATTAATGACTTTGTGAAGGTTCTGCCTTCAGTTTCAGGAATATTGATAAGTGGCCTTTTTTTTAACTGTTCAGCATTCATACGCCTCCCTTGGCTCGTGTTGGCTCCTTGGTCTGTCAGGAATCTTTGTTTTAGAGAAAAAGAAGCTCTTTATAATTTTTTTTAATTGAATTTTTTCGTAATTAAAATGTTATATCTTTCTGTGAAACATGTCAGTATCAAAAGTGGTGTTAAATATTCTTTGTTGATGCAGTAACTTACATAGGCATTATTCATTTACTTACCAGACATGTTTATACGTAGCTCAGATTGTTTTATTTGTTATTTTGTTGTTCTTCAATTAACTAGTCTTTTAAAATTGAATATGATTTTTCATTTGCTCTGTGGATGCAGTAAAGAAATTGTAGAGAGGTGGTAGTAGAGATAGATCACGTTAGCTGAAGATCACCCATTTTGTTACTCTTCGGAACAGGAAAATGAAAGCTTCTGGGACTTTGGTGGGTTTTTTTTCCTGAAAATGTACTATTGATGGTTGCTGTTGGTAGAGAGCCGTCCCTGAGGTATCCATGAAGACCAGGTCTGCAAACAAGTTATTTTGTTATGATGGTCTCTTGATGAAGCCGCTGAGTGACACGGGATATAGATACACTGGAATTTTTAAAACAGTTACTCCAGGCTGTCATGTAGACGGGCCACAGCCTTTAAGAAACCTCAACAAATAAGCCCGTTTGCAAATATCGTGATCTTGGTGACCAGTCTAGAAATAAATAGTACAAGCTACAAAAATCTAGATGAACACTCATGGATCAGTTATTTCCCAAATTACATTTAAAATTCAACTGTTGTAAAAACAAAAAATCAGAATTTAATTTTGAATGATTTGGATTTTTTAGCGATAAATTTATAGTGACCATTCCTCTTGATAGTTCAATTGTTATTGGTCTCACACTTCAAAAAACTGTTCTGAAGAGAAAAGGACAAGCATGAGGGAGCGGCACGAGATGTTAAAGGCACGTCTGGTGCCCTTAGCTGTAACTGAACAGGAAAGACTGCAGCATTAAAATTAGTTGAGGATGGTTAGAAATCACAGGGCATGTTCTGACAGCTCACTGAAGCTGGAACCTCAGAACGTGTGAGGTTGTTCACTCCTCTGGCACAGCGTGGCCAGCAGTGCAGCAGAGAGCAGGGAAGCGGACGAGTCCATAAAATATAAATATATTGCAAACCAATTAGAACTTCTTGAGTCAAAAAACAGCATGTGAAAATTAATCTAGAAGCACAGAAGTATCTTGGCAGGGATGGGTCTAATATAATGAAACAAAGGGCCAGGGTTGGGGTAGACCTAGTGCTAGGTACCCTTTTTTCCTGCCCGACTGTACCTGCAGGCTTCTGCTCTCAGAGGCCTCCACTGCTCCACAGCAACCCCTTTGTTGGGAAGTGGTCACTGGAGAAGCTGAGATACTCCTAGCTAAGGAAGCCAGCTGTGGTGTTGCACGTTACCTCTCCACCACGGAGATATAGACAGACCTGTAAACATGAGATACATAACTCGGGGTTAGATTTTGTGGAATAAGCGAGTCTAGTACCAAGCCTGCCAGTGGTTCCGCTGAAGCCAGTAATTCCTTTTGCTATAATGAGTGTCATGTGTAACTAAGCAGATATTTTCAATACAGGTCAAGTCTCAGTGTGCCAAGAGAGTTTTTTTAGTCTGTCCCTGAGTATTTGGAGCCCACTCACTTTTACACTTTATTAAAGGTGTAATTATTCAAATCCTGTTGAAATTAAGCTGATAGCTGTGTTTGAGATAGGAAGCTGCAGAAGTAGTGCGTAATTGTTTGAAAGGGTCTGGTTGGGGCTCTGGCCGCCCGCACGTCGGGGAGATGAGGCCGGGGCGGGGGAAGCTCAACAGCAGTTTAATTGTATGTACTTTAGCTGATAACTCTAATTCAGGAAATGATAAATTGCTGGACACCTAATTTGTTTGCAAATAAAAAGTGATAGAGTATTTTATAATGAGTTGATCTGTGTACCCAGCCTGGGTTTTTAACCTTGAATGAATAATAGACGTTTAGTGTTAATTTGGCCATCCCGGGTCGAGTAGCCTACGAGCAGAGCTGACAAGCATATACTTTAATATTGCTCATTAATTGCGGTTACTTTGTCGATCGCCGTTCCGATGCGTTAGAACCGGCCTGCCCTTGCCTCCTGCCCTGCCTGCATTTCTTCCAAAGTGACGATTGTTTCAAATTAGCTATTTTCACCCAAACTACGGGCAGGTGTTTCCACGAAGTGTTTCTGAACTGGCACAGAAATCCAGGGCAGCCCGCAGGTCCTTTCTGAGCGATTCTGCTGTCCCGTTCTAGCAGCAGCACGCCCCGTGTCCCAGCCCTGCAGCCACCCCGGGACGGCCGAGCGCTGACGTGGCTTCAGCCACGCTCGGACACCCGGCCGCCGCTCCCTGCACCTGGTGGGGGCCGCTGCCGGCGCCCAGCCCTGGGGAACCCCCTGGCAGGCCCCGAGGCTTCGGGGCCCACGCCGGTTCCTGTCGCTGGTGTTTCTGTTTGAAGTCTCTGGGAGTCGGTGGCGACGCGGGTGAAGCCAGATAAGGTGTGCCCGCGGCGTGCCCGATAACAGCGCTTTCATCTGCAGTTATTGTCTCCTGTCTGGACCTCTGCAGCTTCTCGTTGCGTGTTCCCCCGACTGAAAGGTGGCAGCTAATAGACTCCGCTTTACTGATGGGAAACTGATATGTGCTCCTGATGGTCAGGTTTATAAATATGTAAAATATTTTTTTAATTGTTGTTAGCAAAGCGGGCAGGTAATCAATAACAGCAGGCGTGACAAACGCTGTTGACACACGGCATGGCCAAAAGGACTGGCAAGAGATAAGGGCTTCCTGTCAGCAGCGCCCCACGCTAATTAATATTCAGACATTGTCATGTTCGATGATAAATTAATTCCTTGAACTATATTGATATAGTAGGTTAAACATTGAAAAAGTTGGGTTGAACTTTGACTTTAAATATTCATTAAAGCTAATTATGGATTTTATGACTACATGAATTACAGTTTCTGTGTCATCATTGGCAATTTATTTTAAATTTATTTAAAGCGATCTTTCTATATTAACTTTATCACATTTAGTGAGGTAACGCAGTAAATGTTTACTCTGTACAGTAATTAAACTTCTATTCAGGTATTTCCTTTATGCATTAAATTTCCACAGTGGAAATTACATACTTTAAAAATTATGCCTATTAGCCGATAAAAAAAAAAAAAATAGCTGTTTAAATCTTCAGACTTTTGTGGCTGTATAATCAAAGGAATAGCGTTTTTAATAATGCCAGATGTGTAATCCATCAGAACCAATTTGTTTATCTTGCCACCAGTACCAGCTTTTCCAGATGAGTCTTTTAGCATGGATTAAGGAAGGACATTTCCAATATCATCATTCTGGAACCGAATTAAAAACAGAGAACGTTTAACTTCCCTCTGCTCCCAGGAGCAGATACCCTTTTTTTTCTCCGTTTTTTGACGTTTCTGGGGGGAAATGCAGAGCTGTTCTAATTACCACGTGCTAACCGTAGGTTAAATTTTGCTCTCTGCAGCTGGCAGTACAGTTCTGTGCACACGTGTGGCGAGAACAGTCAGGTGCGTCCGTCAGTCCTGAAAAAAATGCATTTTGTTAATAACAGTTCAGCCGTGAGATAATCACGGGGCCTTTTCCCCGAGTTCCTGAACATTTCCGTAGGGGCCATTCTCACAAAAGCTTTTCAAAGGCCTGGAGGTGTTTGACTGTGTACTCTGCAATCAGCAGCTGTGATACCAAAAGCCTTTCTCGGGCTTCACAAAGGAAATTTTCCCTGGTCCACCTGTAGGATTGTGTGTGCTGGTCTAACTGTTTGATTTTAGGAGTGTTAGAGCCAAGCTGTTTGCTTTTAATGTACCGGGGAGATGGGAGAATAATCGGCGGTCGGTTTTGACGTTCCTGTGCATTTCTAAGCTACTTGTCCAAGCTAAAAAAATTAATGTTGTTTGTGACTGTCCTACCTGACTTTTCACTTCGATCCTTGCCGTTATTTTAGTCGGGTATGCATATGTGTATGTATGTATATTGATGCCTATTTATGGTGCTTAAACTCCTCCATGAAGCAAAATGTGACTAAATTCGAACAGAGCCACCAGCAGTGACCATGTTGCCACAGGTCTCGCTTGGGTTGGTGTGTATCCTCAGAGCAGGAACGAGGCAACTCGGCTCTGACGAAGGCCTTTCTCTTGGGTCAGCTTCTGGATTCCCCAGCAGGGTACGGAGGCGCTTGGCCGACCAGACCGGGCGGTTACGCCTGCGCTCGTCAGGTTGTGCTCAGCTGTTAGAAATTTCTGGA
Source organism: Baryphthengus martii (assembly GCA_013396935.1). Taxonomy (NCBI): domain Eukaryota; kingdom Metazoa; phylum Chordata; class Aves; order Coraciiformes; family Momotidae; genus Baryphthengus; species Baryphthengus martii. Next base: position 106,944 of record VWZK01003487.1, on the reverse strand, counting down.
ACTGCTGAACACAAGGCGATTTTGGCACAGTCAGAGACCCAAAGGTTGGCGGGTTGGTCTGACAAACAAAGGGCTTTCTGATCTGAGCCTGGCTGCAAGCTGCCCGCTCACCGCTCTGCGGCAGGGCTGCCGAGAGAGTTCCCGTGGCTAGTCTGTGTCTGCAGGCTGCTCGGGAAGCCAAGCAGGGAAGATTGTGGCCGCTCCTCCCTTCGCTCTGGTGCCATCGCCTGTGCCGTCGCCTGCGTTTCCCGTGTAGTGCCGGCACCGTCTGGGTCCAGGGTGGCCAGCAGGAGCTTGTCGCGCTGTGTCCGAGCCATCGTCTCAGACACGCAGTTGCACTGAACGCTTGAGGTGAAAGCGCAGGGACCATCCACCGTTCAGGGAAAGCTGCGGCGCTGCCCGGGGCGTACGTGCATCCTCCCTGGCGGTACAGTGAGGTCAGCTTCAGTCACCCCCCCGTGTGGTATTTTTCAGGCTGCTACTCTAGAAAGGCTGTCGGGAAGAGGGCTCAGATATTGGCAGGTTTGCCGATTCGCTGTTCTGCAGTCGCTGGCAGATGAAGCAGGAGCTGGGAAGGGAAGGTGCAGCGCGGAGCGCGGCTTCCCAGGCTGACTTTAGCGACAGCGCTTGCTTACAGGTGACACGGAATTTGTGCTAGCAGCACAAGTCATCAACTTCAACGGTCCGTAAAGCGGAGCAAATAATAGTTTCTTTATGTTTGAATTTTTGAACAGTTCTGGTGTGGTTTATTTGTAATTCATTTCTGTATTATATTGCTTAGACACTGTATGTACTACTGCTGCCACTAGTTCTTTTTCCAAAGAATATTAAAACAGTAAATGAGGAAATAAAGCAAAGTTCTAGAGTTTTAATTAATACCACTTAACTTTATTGTTAGGGTGTCTTTTCTTGAAAAGTAAATTGAATTAGCATAGTCTCCTCAGCCAACGAGCCTAGGCATTAGGCCCTTAAAGAAAGGGGGTTTTTAAGCTATATTTCATTGCATTAGGGCAGAACGTTATTATTGCGTTCTGCCGTTTTTGCAAGTTAGCGTTTATGTACGTAAACCTGGTTAGGTTTTTAGCAACGCGGAAGACGGTGATAGCCGTAGTTTCCATATCATTATGGTTTTGCTTCTTTTCAGTGCTGTGTTCAGAATGATCCAGTCAGAGCCTCTCCTAAAGGCAGTTGTACCAGTTCCCAAAGCTGCACAGCGTCACTTCATCACTACCGGAGAGTCTTTGCACACAATTACTTGGCACTCGATGCCATAAATGTAGACTATCAAACCAAATTTTTGCCACGTAATTCTTCAAAATTAGTTTTGAAAGTGGGATTAAAACTTTAAGAAGTCAAGCAGTGGCCAAATCAGGATACTCAGAAATAAAGTAGCTTGAGCACAAGTGGCAGTGCTATTTTAGTAGAATTATGTCATCTAAATAAAACAGGTTTTAGAGCGTCTTGATTTGCATATTGATGTATTACATAGAAAAGCTTCAGAATAATCCTGTCACCTGGATTTAAATTTTCACCTGTCTTCAAAATTATTTGTGCTGATTTGGATAGGTCATTATTTCCAAATTTATTTAGTTTTTTTGTTAGCCTTACGCTTCCATCTGAGCTGTGGCAAGGGGAATTCCACTGAGACTAAAGGGAGAACATCTTACCCTGGAGGCGGTCAAACACTGGAACAGAGAATTCAAAAGGGAAGCAGCCCTGGGGAATTTGGAATGATCTGGGCAGTGCCCCGAGCAGCCTACTGGTCAGCCCTGCTTTGCACTGGGGTTGGACTGGAGACCCTAAAGGTCCCTTCCAGCCTCCACGATTCTGCTCTCCTAGATTATAAGAAATGTAAAGCTGTCTTAAAAATAGAATTATTTAGATGTTACGAGTAAGCTGAACTGGCCGCGTGTTACAAACGTAGCCCAGGATTTCCCATTCCAGGATCCCTTTTTCGTTTGCTTTTATATTTTTCAGAGTTGAGGCAGTTGGGATGGTATTTTCCAGATGATTGCCAAGGCTCATTTTTTTTTCTTCTGAAGACCATATAAGCAGATATTAACTAAAGCTGTATCCTTATACTGAGTTCTTAAAGAGTAAAGTGTTATCTTTATGTGTGTCAGATTTTGCCCCGCGCGTTGAAGAAGGCGGTGGACCAGCTGGGAAGAATTCCGAAAGAGGAGGAGAGTGGAGAATGACTCGGGTCTAGCGAGCATAACTTTAGTGCACGCTGTTAGAGCTTCTGGTAAAATAGAGTAATCATATTTAACTAGATTTTATAACCTAGAACTCATTCAGCTGATTATGCTTCACTTTTTTTTTTTTTTGTACTATAAATACATATATCAGATCCCATTTATTTAAATTTGATATAATACTTACATTGTCAGCTTTTATCTAAGGTCAGCCCTCAGAGTCAATAATCTCACTGTAGTGTCCTTCCACTCGGAGGTACTTTACCTGATAACTGGTCGCACTGATTTCAGTAGGATAAAAACGCTGTGTGGATAAAATGCATCGGGGTTGGGAAGGCACCTGCGTGTGAGCTGAAGGGCCGTGCTGCGGCACCACGTCACGAGACGCGTGCTTGCCTCTGCAGGATTTACAAACCCACTTCACTGGTTTTGATCAGCTTCACTGGAACTCAGTTTTATGGGAGAATTTTCAGAATTCTCCGTGCCGATTATCCGTGCCGATGCTGCATCCAAGCAGTGCCGATCTGAAGAAGCAGGCACTCTTAACTTCAGCGTTTTCTGTCTCTCCACACTGTTTAAAGTTGTGGCAGCGTGTGTTTTTCTTTCTTTGTTTGAACTGGGGGCTTTGTAAGTTAGTTTAGGAAAGGTATTTTCAAGTGCAACAACTGAATTTTACCTGTAGCTTGCATGCGATTTTAAAACTTTTATCTGGTTTTAGATAAAACTAAAACAAAAACCTGAGAGACAAAATACACTTTTCTCTACAAAAAGCCCTCTCTGTAAACGTATTTATGAATAATATCCTAGTTTTTGAATCTGAAGGCCAGAGAATTGTGAAAGTTTATCCTGCGGCAGCAGCGTTTTCTATTGCTAATGCCAGTTTCTTCAGGTAGGAATTAGATATCCGGTGGCAGTGTTTTTCTCTCGTATCAGGATTTATTTTTTTTCTGGTAGCGTGTCCTTGTTGCAGGATGCTTAACCTTGAGTCCTCTGCCAGAGCATCTCCTGCATTTTCTTACTTGCCTCCTCCACGTAGTAAGGAAGGAAACCAAAGAGCTAAAGGAAGCTGGCTGGGTCGCAGGGAAGTGTGCTCATCAATTAAATGTGTGACAGTGTTTTCTGTTGGATGGACTAATATGTCAAGGAGATGGGCAGGACCTCATGTTTGTGCTTTTGACAAATCAGCAAATGTTTAATCTCTGGATGTGCAGCGTCTCATAAATAATGCAGCAGTCACTGAACCAAAACATGGCTCTGCCAGGACGGTCTCTCTTGGTAGGGGAGTAAAAGACAAAATGAAACTAAATCATCCTTTTTGTTTAGTGCGTTGCTGCGTTTGTGCTTCTCAGGAAGAGGAGTTCTAGCGGCAGGCTGCTTTTTTTCCTCCCTCAACTTCTGTTGAGTGCATCAGACATATCTAAAGGCTCATCAGGTTCTCATTTAAGATTTATATTTTTTATGTAAAAAACCTATTTACACTGCTTTTCCCTCTCTCATGTGATTTTCCTTTACTCTCTTCTAATATGTGATTTTCCTCTCATTAAGTGGAGGAAAACAGTGTGTTCTAGGACTGTGAAGAAGCACAGGTGAGCCACGAGCTCGCAGTACCTATGGGTGAAATCTTGGCAAAGCTCCCGTGGTAGAAGTGGAGCAGGAAGGGGCTGTCTGGGCCTGAGACCCCGGAGCAGCAGCCCTCCACTCCATGAGGTTCACTGGAAGAGGAGCCACGGTCGCGGCTGGGAGGATGTGAGGAAGAGACTGGAGCAGGAAGGGCAAGAGGATTGTCCCTGCTGAGGGAACTTTGGAAGTTTCAGGATAGGGAAAAATGATGTCGGGCTGCAACAGGAGGTTGTGAAAGCCTCTTCTGCAGAGGGTTTTAGGTGCAAGTGAGAAAATTATTTTTCAGGCATGGCCTAAATTTGTGATGTGCAAACCCTGGAAAATGTTCTTGTGGAGTAACAGCCCTTTCTATGATAACAGGGTTGTCTTTCTGTGTCGCCTTTCACGTCTCTCTCAGTCAGTCAGTCCAGCTGGCAGATGTGGGTCTGGGATGTGCCGGGATGGGGCCAGACGAGGGACAGCCGCGATTCCTGGCGTGCTGAGCAGCGCAGCAGCCCTGCTCCAGCCGCTGCAGGTCTGCGCTGGCCGTCCTGCTGCCAGCCGGGGTGTTCCCCCGATCGCCTCAGAGAACACCCCTGGGCTAGACGGGCTCTTGCACTTCAGGTCTTCGTGTCTATAGTTCACTTGTGTAAGGCACTGTGGCTGCAACAAGCAAGGATTATGTAGTTACTAGACGTGGGAATCTCGGAGCGGATTTCCTCATATCTGGTAGGAACCCTGTGGCAGAGAGTATTTATAATAGTATTTAATTTATTCTAGTATTTGTAATGGGAAAGCATCATACTTCTTTTGATTTTAGTCAGCCATCATAGATATTTTTATAATTTCTTATTTTATTGTTGTTTTTTTACAGGCTCTAGGAAGTTTTTACTTTCTTCATGAATCTTTGAAAAACATCTACCAGTTTGATTTTAAAGGTAAGTGAAGGAATTAAACCTTGTTAGCTCTTGGTTGGCTTTATAATCGAGGCAGCTTTTCCATCATCTTTTCCGATAGTGGTGCCTGGCAGTTTTTCCGTGATACGCACACCTCTGTATAATGCACACAAGTCCATCGATGACTGACGTTACTTTTCTTACCTTTTATACACCTCTTAGCCCAAGTCAATGGACTGGGCACAGGTTGAAAACTGGTGCATTAATCATTCCCATGCAGATGGACCTTTGGATCCGTAGAGATCCCCGATGATTTCAGAAGAACCCTGAATGGCCACAGGGTTCTTCCATGTAGATCAGGTATAGGACCAAGACCGTAACCGATCAACAGCGACGGCCGTTTTGCAAAATGGCCGAGGTAGATTTGTGGCTTAAATCACATTGGAGCAGCGCAGGTCAGCAGGAGGGTGTCGCTGTTTTTAATCCACATTGATCCATCAGGTTGGAGGTCTTGCTAAATCTCAGAAGTTTAGAAGTACATTAAATATTAGAAATATCATAGAAAATTACTAATTGCTTCCCAAGGTGGATATAGCAAAGATTATATAAAATTTATGTTATTTCAGTTGAGAACTCTCTGTATATTAAATACAAAAAGCTTCTGCGCTTACCGAGTGGAATCCCATTAACACGACATCTAGCATCCCATTAATTTGAGACACTGTTGAAATGGTGGTAACTATAGAGTGAACTAATTGTCTTAATTATATAGATTCATTACTTTTCTTCTCAGTAGACAGATTCTCTCTGCTCTTCTAATTGAGGGTACAGGGTCTTCTTTCCCTGAAATATTTGAACAGTAGTTCTACATACATAACAATTCAAGATTTAGCCAACGTAAGTCCTCCTGTCATTGGTTTCAACGCTGAAGGAACATTTCAGCTATACTATCACAGGCGGCTCAGAGTAGATTTTATTTCTGCGAGTCCATCCTGGAAAACTCAATAGTGATGTAGGGATATCCAGTGAGAGGTCGTGCCCGGTCCTTCTCCTAGATGAGAGCAGTTCTGCAGATGCTAAGTGGTGATGGTGCTGTCAGATGAACTGTGTGCAGGGTGGAAGTGTTGGAGGAGACTGGCATTACACATGAAGCTGGGTGGCCTGGGTCCCTGGCCTGGACAACCTGCTGCTGGTCTGCCCTTTGTGGCTGTCGAGTCATTTTGCCACAGCAACGGCTTTGTGTGAGCCGTGTCTGCACACCCAAGCCCACAGCCTCACTGCACCGGCGCTGGAGGACCAGCAGTTTCGCTCTGAATTCCACCTGAAGTTCCCTTCTGCTGCTCCTTGAACAAAGGTGTCCTGCTCTAGATACATCCCACAGAGTGAAATGACACTCGTTTTAAAGGGAAGAGCTTTCGGGGTTTATTAATCGTTGTTTCACAGCTGATTTGCTACTGCACAGCTTTTAGAAGAAGATGTAAGAATTAGAAAAAAAACAAAAGGAAAAAATGTGGGAGAAAATCATCTATATAAAAGAAACAAGCAGATACTTTTTCAGAAAATAAACACTTCAAATGTCCGATGTTTTATCTTGCTCAGCCCAGTGGGGCGTGAACCGTGCACATAAAGATGTTTTTGGCCCAGTCGTGGCTTGGAAAGAAAAAATTCCTAATGAACATCCGAGGAGAGCAGGTGCTGCTCTGTGTGGGTGTTGTAAGTCACCCGCTGTTCTCCTGATGTAGAGCAGAATCAGTCTCCCAGTGTAGTGTTTGTAAAATATGACCCTGAAGGCTCCCATCTTTCAGGGGAAATGTAAAACTTGCCTCTTCTCTCAGGACTATTGACGTTTTCACAGTGTATTAAGCTCTTAAATCAGAGGAAAAATCCAAATGGATACAAACGTTCTCTGCACAAAAATCATTATGAAATTCTGGTTCTACTCAAAAGCATGCAAAAAATAGATGTTTATATACGATTCAATATTCCTGTAACATCACTGTGTCTTTTCAGAATTCACTGCACAGTTGGATGTGACTGAATACAGTCTGGAGGAAAAAAAGAAAAAAGATTGTCTCTGTTTTTCAGTTCTCAGAAAGACATATTTTGAGTTTTAAAATGTTTACTCCTACAGCCTCATGCATAATTTACTACAGCATAGAAGGTGTTGAACTATTTTTGTGGTGGTCAGAGGCCCAAAACTTTGCTTACAGTTAAAACTCTTGACGAGCTACATGTTCTAACGGGCCATCATCCCACAGAGGGGTTTGCTGGCTGGGGTGCTAGGCTGGTTTCAGTCCACCAAAGAATCTCATTATCTCTGGTACGACATCAGAGACAGTGTAGAAGTACTTTTACATGGAGATCCATGAGAAGACTTCTCTCCTCCTGCTTTTGCTTCTCGGCAGTCATGTCAATGAATCGCTGGTTCATGTTTAGCGCTGATGTTAACGAAGGCTGGTGGTGAAGTGCTTCCTTTCTGCTGAGTGCTGCCTTTTGGTGAGGTTCTCACAGCAGGAGCCCTCGGTCCTTACAGTTCTGCTAAGTGTTTTCTGTATCCTGAATGGCATCGGGATCTTTTTGCTGACACCGTTAAACTCACTGAAAGGGGCACATCCATCCGTGATCTACTCAGAATGGTGCCATATTAGTTGATCAGGTTATTTGTTTAGTCTTCCTGTGGGAGCCAGATCTCAGTGATTGGCACATAAAGAATGATACTTCCCCCCCCCCCCCCCCCCCCCCCCCGGAGATATATGGCTACTTTACAGTAAATGCTTCCTCAGATTATACAAAATACTTTATCTAGACAACTTAAAGTGACAAGTTTTTGTATTGCTTGGAATTTTCACCAGACATCCAGTAGAATTGGATAGTTCAGGGTTCTTGATAATAATTGTTTGGGAGTTTTTCTCTTAGGCATTCCTACACAAAACTCTGTGCAGTTGGATAGTTCCAGTTTAACCATAGCTTTCAGATAGCTGCCCGAACTTCTGTTGAAGGACTTGAGTAAGTTAGGTCAGGTTCTCGTCTTTAGACACGCCAATACCTCACCCTGGTCAGGAGAAAGACCAAGTACGAAGGGGATCTGGAAGCAGAACCTCTTGTTCACGAGCAGTGTGGATCCCTAGGTTGATTGTCAAGGCTGAAAAGTCTGTGCTGTTTCTGTCTGTGATGCAGCCATTCATTAAAGACTTTGGAGAGTGAAGTGCTTTGCCACTCAGACCTTTCTGCAAACACAGCACCCGTTCCAGCTCTAAATTCAGGTGCCAGCCCCACATGCTGATGGCCAGAAATGGGCAGTCTGAGAGGGGCAGGAGGCTGCAGGGTCCCAGGGTGGCTGACGTGGGCCTTGAGAGGGGTGGCTGCAGTTCATCGTCTGCATGTCCCCAGAGCAGGTTTACTTTCTTGGTTTGAAATAGTCGGGTCAGGAGAACTGGCGCAGAAGGCCTGGTATCAGTGAAGACCTTTCAGAAAACAGGACTTTTTTTTCACTCTGAAGTGTTTTCAGGTGGCTATGCAAATAATTCAGAGCTAACTGAGCTCATGTGTAAGCACAGAACATTTCAGGAGGAAGTAAGGAAAAAACAGAATGCCTTTTTGCCCCGAGATCTGATTTTTGGTTTTGTAATCAGTTCAGTGCTGGTATATTTTCACAAAGACTCTTTCACCTATTTTGTGTATGCATTTACTTTGCCAGTGAGTGTTCTAAGTTGCTTATAACGTTAAAGTTGTATGTGTTAATCTTGTTTAATATCTCTTCCTAGCTAAGAAGTATAAAAAGGTTACCGGGAAAGAAATCTACTCAGACACTTTAGAAAGCACGCCCATGCTGGAAAAAGAGAAGTTTCCACAGGATTATTTCCCTGAGGTAAGTACAATCCCATGGAGCATTCTCAGTTATTGGGTTTGATTCTGGTTTGCTCTAATCACTTGAGTAGCTGCTCTCAGTAATATAAAGAAGGTCAGAATCGAGTCTTGGTTTTTTATTTGTTTGTCGGTTCCTTGTCACCTGTAGTAGAAGTTTTGCGTCATTGCGTGGATTTACCAAATTCAAATGGAGGTCTTTGTAGAGTAGGAAATCCTTGTGAAGGGTGGAGGCAGTGGTGAAAAGACTTTTTTGTGCCATTTAAACCAAAGAAACATCCCGTGGTGCCAACTGCCGGTGTGCTTCAGGGAGCGTTGCTCCTTGGCAGGCTGAGGGCGGCTCTGGACGGAGCCTGTTTGCGGTCGGCGGCCACAGCTCCGGAGTCAACCTGGTGTCTGCTCCGCACAGCTCGGAGTTGCTGCCGGCGCTGCACGTCCCAGGGGAGATGGTGGGTTCTTACTGGTGCAGGAGTACCCGTAACCTGGAAACATACTGGTGTTTCCTCTGACGCCGCCCCAGGGCTCCCTTTTTTGTGTGTTTCTCTTAAGAACTGGGGAGTGCTGCCTGGGTGAGGGTGAGGGTGAGGGTGAAGGGGAAGATCTCGTCAAACTCAGGAACACCAGCATAGCTGAGGGGTTTCTCCCACTGCACCTGCAATTCTCTTCTCTGATGTTTACTGTAATTTGCTCATTTTTCATGTCTGAAGAACATCTAGGGCATGGGTGTTTAATGATTAGCTTTTACTATCAGCCAGGTAAGTGAATTTGTTGAATTCCTGTAACATTTGTGGATCAAACAGGCACGTTACTACTTCGATATAAGGAAGAACGAGATCCACTTTAAAATTTAATTTAGAATTTGTACATATACACACTTACAGATATTACATACTGCACGTGTGCTTGGAAGAGCATTGCATGAATAATGACAGGTTTGATGGGGTGTAGAGTATTCTTTTTCTTGACTTTGACACTAAATGATTTATTTTTATGTTCTGTATCTCGGTACTGGAAGGGAAACTGCCTTTGACATAACTCTACTAGCTTTCATCTCCTGTGAATAAACATCTTAAATGCTTCTTCGAAGTTAAGTGCTGGATCATATTGAAGGAAGCTCCAGTGGTTACTTAGGTATTTGTTTTTCTCCTCCATCAGCAATAAACGGCAGCAGCGTGGGTGACTGACAGCCTGAGCAGGGAACGAGCTGTGCTGTTGAGTGATTTGATTGTAAGCCTGAGGGCAGGGAACAGCAGTGTGAGTGCTGTGATCACACTTAGCGGCAACGGCCCAAATTATGGATTGTTCATTGATACCCAGGAAGAATGATTTCCATCGTTACTTCACTGCTGTTGTTTCATCAGGAGACTGGCAAATTTCTGCCTTGTTCGGCGTCGTTTATGACGGCCTCTTACACAGACAATTCTTCACAGTCTCCTGGAGGAGCGGTTGAGCCAAGTGGTTTTCCCACATGGTGCCTGCACCAGGGATTGTGTCGTTTCCCTGGGCACCCGGGGATCAGTTGTTGGTCACTTGTATTTGGAGCCGTAACGTCTGTGGTCGGTGCCCTGCGGCGCCGGTCAGAGGCAGGGCCGGTAGCTCCAGAACCCAAGCAGCAGCTAAACGCCTGTGGTTGGCGCCCTGCCCACCCGCCGTTCCCATGCCTTACGTCACCTTAAATGACTCCTCGAAGGAGAAAGCACCACGGCCTGGTGTGGATGCTCTTTGCCTGGAGGAGGAATAAACATGAAAAGAGAACATCCACAGACACTCACGATATGAACAAACCCCTGAAGCAGCTCGGAAGTTTATTTGTGTTCCCGCACACAGCACAGCTGTGCTGGCAGGATGGGGGGCACGGGCTGGGCGGGGGGTTTGCCCCTTTCATTTCAGAGCTTTGTACAGTGTGGGAGGAAGGCGATCGGGCTCTGCAGGGCTGCAGCTCTGCTGGTGTCTGCAGCTCCCGTGACTCTCCGTGCTCATTTGGCCTGCAACCTAGCAGGGGCCAAGCCAGCGTAATTCTCGTCGGACTTGAAAAATTAGAAAATAAGTGTGGTGATTTTTACACTGTTTTTGGTCTCCAGTCCAAAACAAAGAGTCTCTCAGTCACACACAAGTACAGCAACATCAAGACACCAACTGCAGCACAGTTTTGGTTTTCATATACGTGTTCATATTTGTAAAGCTAAAATTAATCTTGTTATGACCTATTTTCTTCCTAGACAAGTGTTGGTAATAATGATGCTGATTAAAAGACCACAAAATACTGTGTATTTTGAAAATCTGCGTTGACACAGCAGAATGCGTGAGCAGCCTTTCTGTCCCAACACTACATTTACATCCTCTTGTGTGTTTTAGCCAGACTTCTCATAGTGCATTTACAGTGTTTTGTGTGAGAAATGGTTTAAGACTCATTTCTTTTCTTTTTATTACTGCTGCTTAAGGATGATCTAAAAGTAATTACAATGATTGAGGCATAATGCAATCCAAAATAATTACAGCCCACTGCATATAAAACTAACAAAACTTTCTGTCTTGATTTATGGCTCCTCTTGGCGAGGCATAAGACTCAAACGATGCCTCTGGGAGCAACACTCTAGATAATGTTAGGCCATTTAAAAAAAAGCAGATTTGTGTAGTCTATCAGGCCTGAGTAATTTTTTTTTTCCCATAGTGAGAAATTGGTTGTTATCATAGATCACAGATACTGCTCAAAGCTCTTATGAAAGATGAATTAATTTCACTAATGCTTTAATGCAAACCTTTCATGGAGAAGGCTGTATGGTGATAACCTTACTGCGGTCTCTCCTTTCTCAATGATGATTTATGTTGTCTTTTAGTAGATGAAACTGCCTGTATTCACAATCCATCTGCTGGCTAAAGGAATCCTATTAACAGAGGATCTGAGAAGAGACTTAATACTGTAAGGTGAAAGATGTGGTATCCCCTTCCTGGGACATGCAGTAGGATTTTTTTTCCTATTTTAAGATGTAGATACCGCTCTGAGAGTGCACAGATGATCTGTAGCATCTCTACCTGTTTCTGTGCTGGCTTACAGATGGTGGATCGGCTGGTGACGGTCTGTTAAAGTCAAAATACAGATTGTTGCTTTGAAACCTGCAATGAGAAACAATTTTCTCTTTCCTCCTTCCCAAGCTATAGTTCTTCTTTAAATTCTGTTTCCAAAACCTTACTTTTTCCAGATGCTGTATTTGACAATACCAAAGCACGTCAGTCATCCAAAATACGCAAGGCGTGCTGTTCAGCTGCGGTGTGTGCCTAATGTGAAGGATGACAGTTTTATATTTAAGAGGTTAAACAGTGGTTCAGCTCCTGGGCTGCATTAGGTCCAAAGCCTGCTGACTTTTGCATTCTTGATGTTAAATAGACGCGTTCTTAATAAGTCACTTATTCATTGAAGTTAAGGGAATTAAGTAAGTGTGTTCGAGTTGTGAGCATCTAAAGGTAATTTACAGGCTGGAGTAGTGGAATATACAAATTACACAATAAAACAAGTGTCACTTTATGATATAGAGGCATAGGCGTCCTTGCTTTATTCAGCCCAGGCTTGGTAACATTTCCAGCATGAGCTGAAGCACCTCCCTGGCCCTCGGGGCTGGCTTGGACCTGGGCCAGGTGAAAGACCCAAACCGTCATGTTTCCATCCACCTCTGTAGCTTCTGTGACCATGTTAAGTCACGTGCTCCAATAATAATACAAATTTTCTGTATGCGTAAGGCCAAAATTGGAAGAGAATGTGGTCAGATGCTGAGCTAGGCTCATCCTGGCCGTAGCAGCAAACACGCGGCGAGATCCAGCTGCTGATCTGGTCATTCTGGGACAAGTCACGTAACCTTGCTGCTGGTGCTTCTGTGTCGTGTTAGCGCCCTGCTGCTATTACCTTAATAGGGTAGATTTTGTTATTGTCATTATCTACCTTTAATGACTGTTTATAAAATAAGTGTTGCGATAACTCTTTGAGTTCTAAGAACCAAGTTAAATGCTGTGCAGAATCGCTATCATATTTTGGGCTGAGTGTCTTTAAAACGTAGGCCCGTTGTTTATACTCCCATCAACCCTAAATTCTACTCTTCCAAAGAAAGGAATTTTTATAGACAGAGATGTTCTTTGTAGAGTTCAGTGAAATACAGGAGGGAAAAAGCAGGTGCCTGGTCAAAGGACATGTGTCCGTGTCGTCCTTCCAGGTTCTCTAAGAGATGAGAAAGAAGCCCCTGAAACCTCTGTCCCACCGCCTGTGCTCATCCCCATTGCTTCCCCTGGCCAGCTTGACAGGGTAGCTCACAGCGTCCGTACAGACACACACTTGGTCTTTCTTCCAGCTGTTCCATCGTTACTGAATTTCTGCCGTCTAAAACAGCTTATAGTGAAGGAACCCTGTGTTGCTGCTGGTTGGCTGCTGGCTGGTGGTGTGCACAGGAGGAAGCTGACACCAGTAACAATCTGCACATCCCGTGGTTTTGTATGTAAATAAGTGGAGAGAGCGTAGATTTTATCACGTATTTCTTATATTTGCACAGACGCTCGTGATCTTCCAATAGATATATTCTTACTAAATTCTTTATACTCTGTTTTTTCTGGTAAATAAAGGGTAGCAAAAGCATGATGTGAAACAGCAAATTGCCAGTTAAATTATTACACTACATAACAGACTTCATCATTAGATAGATTGACTTCATATTCCTAAGATCCCACTATACATTTTTTTGATGAGTGCCGTAGATACTTTCAGTTGCAGACTTAGGAATTTATGTAATGACTTCTAAAAATCTTTAGTAGTAAAAATATGACTGGTAGTGCTGTTACAATGCCTGATCGTGTTCAAAGGCTGAATTGGGCTTGAGTTTTCCGTATTTTGTGTATTCTTCTCAAATACAGGGAAATTAGAACAGCACTTGAAACAGTTTGTATACAAACTCCTGAAAACAGCATAAATTCTTCAGCTTTCTTAACTTATCTAAGGAAAGAAAGGAAGTAATTTTGGGTCGGGAACTACATTCCACATGTTTTTTATTGAAAGTTGTCCTAGTACACCCTCGTTTTCCTGGCCAGTTACACGCTGAGCGTGTTGTGTGCAGGGCAGGCACAGGTTCTGCAGAGCAGGTCTTTCTCCCCGTGGGGCGAGGGCCTGTTGATGCCGGGCATCACGTGGTGCCTCAGTTGCCCTTGCTGCTCAGGGTTCGGCTGCTTCCCGCACCAGATTTCCCATCTCGCTCCGAGCCACGGTGTTCCTTTAAGGAGCTGCAATTACACCGCAGTCATTGCCACTTTAATATGTCTTTCCTTCAAGCCCCTGCTTTGTATGGTTGAATAAACCCTTGCTGGGTCACTATTTAATTTGATATGGTCCCTCTCAGTAAAATGATGGAGAAAAGATGAATTAAGGCTCTGTGCTAGTCATTATCAATCATGGTTTGTGTGCATTACTTATTGCTCGCAGTGCTTTTTGACATTAGCCCTCTATAACCTCTCTCTTCATGTTAATGTTGTCTGGAGGTCCTTTTACCCGATGTAGCAGAGGTTATTTATGTAGGTGGTGTTTCTAGGGGGTTTTAAAAGGTCAGCACGATCTCCTGAGAGACTCTATTCACAAAGGAAAGGCTGGCGGAACATTTTCGAAATGTTTTCAAGTTTTCAAATTGCTATTTCTTAAATTTTTCTTTTCATTAGGAACTACTTGTAGAGGCGTCAAAACTTCAGTTACGCTTATTAAAGTAAATTTTTGTCAAGATAGCCTCTAATGCATACTGCTGCCTTAACCAGCATTTGCAGTGTCTGTGTGAGGAAATGCCCGGCTCCTACAGGAAATTCTGTATTTTGCCATGTTGTGAAATACAAATGGTGTTGCAAACACCTTCTATTTGGCTTGGCTCAGCGGAGGCTGGTAGGGGAGCAGTGCCGCGGGTCAGGCTTGATTTATACTGATACTGCTTGTGTTGGTGAGGTCATCGGTGACAGAATCACAGTAAAGGTGGCCCGCTGGAGGAGAGGGTGCTGATTGACAGCAGGACTCTCAGCCCCACGCGCTTAGGTTGCAGAAAGGCTGAAGGTAATTAATTGTGGGTGAGTGAGCCCGCGGCAGCAGGCCAGGCACCTCCGAGGCAGAAAGAGGTCTGGCTGGTGTCATCATGAGGCTTCTCACCGACATCCCGAGGGCTGGGAAAACACCGATGTCCCAGCCATTTCCAAGAAAGGTGCCAGGTGGCCTCTCCTCAGTCATGGGAGGGCGATGGAGCAGATCTTCCAGGATGAGCAGTGGCACGGACAGGGGGTTGCCGTGGGTGGTGTCTGCGCTGGCTCTGGCGAGGCCTTCGATGCCCTCGCACAGTGTCCCTGAAGCCCAGTTGCTCTGACGTGTGTGCTGGGTAGGTGGGGTGTCGGATGGCTGGAGAGGCGGCCAACTGCCAGGCTCACGGGGTGGTGAACAAAGTCCAGCCAGAAGCTGGTTGCTGGTGGTGCTCCCCAGGGGTCAATGCTGGGAGCTGCGGGATTCAACACCTTTGTTAGCAACTTGGACAGGAAAAAGCCAACAACAGAAAAGCGGCCCAGATAGGTTGTGGAATCGCTGTCCTTGGAGATGCTCAAAACCCAGCTGGATATGGCTCTAAGCAACGTGACCTAGTTGGCCCTGGTTTAATGTTACATCCTTTGAAGTACCTATTATGTTGCCAAAGAGGAAAATAGCAAATGAAAAATGACAGCTTGATTGAAGACATTATCTTGGGTCACATCATAGGCTTGGACTATTTGATTTTCAGCTCTATGTATTGTTCTTCAGTCATTAAAAGTTCAATATAGTTATTTTTAAGAATGAAATGACAGAGCTCCCCTTTTTTCATTGAGATTAGATTTAAGCCAATTTTGAACGCCTTTAGCATTTAGCTTTTTTTCGTTGTTTTGCTTTGGAATAAATGTTGACCTTTTGCCAAATCTCAAAACCTGTAATTGTGCTGTCATGACTGTCACAGAAACTGTGAATAGAAGAGACCTTATTGGGTTATGGGGTTTGTAGTTCAGCCATGAGAGCTGGACTGCAAGGGCGTTTGGTGTGTTCGCCCTTCCCTGACCAACCAGAATGACTGCCAGATCAGTGGAAGATGTCATTTTTCAGTGCTGAAAAAAAAATGTTTACAATAAAGTAGATATCTGTTCACAGACACCACAAAGATTTTCTCCGTAGAGCTGTGATTTATGAAAAATCAAAAGTTGGGCACTGCTCACAAATAAAGTAATAAGGGTTCAGAGAAACCCATTCCCCTCTGGATGTGCCCAGCAGCTGGATCTCACAGTGGTGAGCTCAGCATTTCCTCCCTGAGGAAAACACCCGGGTGAATTTACTTCCTTTCAAAAGCCCAGATTCTTCAAAGATTAAACCACCTATGAGCATCAACGAGCAGCTGATGTTAACTGTCTCAAAACCACCTATCCAGCTCGTCTGTCCTGACAGCATCGGTGCAGCTCCCAGACTGATCTGCGCAACGAGGTGGTGTAAACGTCATGTGTGTTCAAAAGAGAAGTCCAGTTATTCTGTATAATTCTTCTGGGCTCAGGAGAATTTCCTCCTTTTGTTTATAGATCTTTACGTTTGGCTTAATATTTGTTTTGTTGATTTATTTTATTCCCCTTTAATGTTTTTTATAATGTAGCTCATGTGTCTTGTGAGCTACTGAAAGCCAGCTGTGAGTAGAGACGCAAGTCAAGAGCAGGAGAGAGCCGTTCGCTGTGTGCCCGCAGTATCAAAGCACAAATTTCGATTCCCTGCACAGAGGACTTTGCAGTCAGTCACTGTCCCTGGACCCGCCGGTCTGGAGAGGACTTTCTGCTTGCGCTGCCCACCGCTGCAGCAGTGCCAGGCCTGGGAGGAGAAGCCTCCAGCCCTTCTCCGACAGGGCCAGCGGAGCTGGGTCCTCGGGAGAGTAGCCAGGCTGCAGCCTCCCTGCGGCTCCCACGCCCGAGTTTGCCTCTGTCCGTCTGTGCAGGAAGGTTCCGTGAGCCTGCAGACAGGTGAGCCGAAACTGCCACCTGAAGTAAGAAAAACTAAACGCAGCTTCCTAAAATGAGGAGTTACATAGCCGTGCATAAATTTTGTAGACCATTTTTTACTTAGTTTTGTAGCATGTGGGTAATTCTTTTCCCACAAAATAGCAGGGTGAAGCTGTGTGCAGTCAGGGAAGGAAGCTGTCATTTACCAGGAGCTGCACACTTCCTGGGCTTGGGTAGAAGAGAACAACTGCATGTTAGTAAAGAGTTTTCACGTTCAAACTCAAGGATAAGCTCTTATCCATTCAGTCAGTTAAACACTTTAAATTCTCCACAAGCGTGGTCTGAATGCAAGGAGAGCCCCCGTGGGAGCGGGGTCCTGCGACAGGAGCGGTGTTGGTCCTGACTGTGGCTAGTGCCTGAAGAGGGGAGGAGGTGGGAGATGAGGAACTGTTATCTGAAGGGTGGCTAGCAAAGAGCCCGTTTAGATTTCACGAGGCGCTTCACTGTCTCAGGAGAATTTGGGAATTCAAAACGCCGTGAGGACTGTCTGTGCACAGTGAGGTGAGTCGGTGGATCTGGGCAGTCTCTTCTGACGGCAGGAGAGCGATGCCCCTGAGCGGGGGCTACGGCTCCCGGAGCGCTATGGCTGGCGCTTCATTTGTGGTAGGGACTTGCAGTCTTTTGCTACAGAGTCATTGGCATCATTATTTGGGCCTGTCTGGTGCAGCATTCATTACTGGAGAGTTTCAGCGGAGCCCCACGTTCATTGTTAACCGTGAATAAATAGGATGCAGAATCATGTCCTTTGTGGGAGGTTGTAATTTATGGCAGCGGCTCAGGAGTGGTGCTGAAAAAATCCTTTTGCTGTATCATAAGTGCCACGGGTTGGCACGAGCTGATTTGTGGCTTTCTCGCAGGCGCTGCAGTTTTGATAAATGTAATGTTTTACCATTATTTAAATTCCCTTTAACTTTTATAGAAATATTGGGTGGGTTGGCTCAGCAGGAGAAATAGCTTTCTAGCAGATCTCATTCATTTTAATTTGATGTAAATCTCTGATGACATTTTACAGTTCGGGTAAAATTACAAAGAAGCCAAGACATTTGTGCATAGGCAGTAAGAATTTGCTGGTTTAGGCTAAGCCTAAGTGCAGGTGTAAAGCTTTCCTAATTGGTTATCTTCCATCTGTAAAGAACAACCAGGGCTTATGTTAATTTTACACATAAGCTTATACCTGCTGCAGGTCAAAAAGTATAAATGCCATGATTTGTAGGAGACACAAGAGATGTTTTCAAGGTACCTCAGTTAACTTTAGTGCTTACTAGTTACAGGATGCGGGTGAATTTTGGTTTACTTTGTTCTCTGCTAAGTGCATTGCAGTTCCATAGTAATCTTTTCCTTAACATGGCTGATTCTTGTTTGTTTATTTTTCAGTGCAAATGGTCCAGGAAAGGTTTCATTCGAACAAGGTGGTGTATTACTGATTGGTAAGTTGCACCTTTATTTCTGATTAAGTTTATGGGTTTCTGTATGGTTTTGTTAATGATTATTTCAAAGAAGGTGTGTGTAGATTGATCTAGCCATAGAACAGATTCATTCCAAAACATTTGCTTTATTATTTATTGAACACATAATATTCAGTAAGTTGTGATGACATGAAACAAAATGTGATGTTAATACTCACATGTATCTGCAATCATCGTGGGATCACAGAATCACAGAATGTTAGGGATTGGAAGGGACCTCAAAGGATCATCAAGTCCAATCCCCCTGCCAGAGCAGGAACCTAAATGACACCACAAAGGAAGGTGTCCAGGCGGGTCTTGAATGTCTCCAGAGAAGGAGAATCCACAACCTCCCTGGGCAGCCTGTTCCAGTGCTCTTCCATCCAAAATGGTTCCATGATTCTACAATGATGCAAGCACAGTCACTTCAACAGCCTGTGTCCTCCGTCCTGACTGGAAGCGGTGCACAGATTGGCCACTGTTACCTCAACACTTTCCACACGGGGCCAGATAAGAAGTTGCATTGCTATTATTTAGCCTTTAATGTCAGTAAAATTCTCTCGTTTCATTTTGTTTATTGCAAAGCCAGGGGTTTTTAGGTATTTACCTACAGCTTTATAAACTTGAAATTGTTTCTTTACACATTCAGTTTTGTTTTAAAAATATTTTACTTTGAGGGTACCACTTGATTTCTATGAATCCTAACTGACAAATAGCTTTTCATTTTCATATTATGCATATTTTAAGCAAAAGCTAGAGGCAGCCTTACCTGTGGATGAGTTGTCATAAGTTTGATGATAATCTGTGAGAATTTTCTGATGATGATAACAGCTGAATTGGCACAATCTGTGTGAGTGAGCATTAAGGAGAGAATAGAGTGTTACTGTGTTGAATGCTTTGCTGATGCAAGAAATGTTTCTTTCTTTTATCCTGAAACTTTTTTTTTCATTTTTATCCTAGTGCCTTTGACTTGGTAAACATTCATCTTTTCCATGATGCTTCCAATTTAATTGCTTGGGAAACAAGCCCATCGGTTTACTCAGGAATACGGCATAAGGCTCTTGGCTATGTACTTGATAGGTAGGTATTGGCATTTACTGCCTCTCTCAATCTTCTATGTTCATAAGCAGCGTATGAAAGATGTTTCAAAAAGGCACACTTAGGAATGTAGAAGTTTTTGTGCTGTGAACTGAAAATGGTCACTTCTTATCGGTGCTAATTACAGATCAGTTTATGACACTTAGGCTTTTAAACTGAATTACTGAGCTTGGAGAATGCCTCTGAAGTCACCAGAACTTGTAGAGGAGAAAACAGGTTTATTTTTCAAATGCGCTCATTAGATTAGCTTCTTTTTAGTCTGTGTGGAGTCTAGTAAAGCTACCACTGAAGTCTGTTTTCAGTTACAGGATAATAGAATAATTATAATTATAATCTGGGAGTCTCTCATTCGCCCTCCTGCTCAGAGCAGGACTCATTTCAACATCCCATCGAGTCGTTGAAGGCTTATCCAGCTGAGCTTTGGAAAGCTCCCCATACGGTGGTTTGCAGCTCCTCTGGGCCACCCATTACAGTGTTTGACTGCCCTCAGTGTGAAATATTTGCTCCCTAAAGTCCAGTCAGAATTTCCCTCAGAGCAGCTTGTGTCCGTCACCCCTCATCTTTTGGTGTGTTGCTGAGAAGGGCTTGGCCCTGTCTTTTCTGTAACTGCCAGCAACAAAATCCTCCTGTAGCCATCTCTTCTGGAAACCAAACAGACCCAGCTCTTCCAGCCTCTTCTCCAAAGTCACGAGCTCCAAGCCCTCAACACCAAACCCGCGGTGTTTTGGTCCCAGTCCTGGCCGCGTGCCGTAGGCAGCTTCTCTCTTTCCTGCAGCAGCGCAGCGTGTGTGTGCTACCATCACCGTTACTAATAATGCCGTGGTTTATGGTGGTGTTACAGAGCTGATTCACGGCAGGAACAATTTCTTGCCCTGCAGGGTTGTCCAGACCTGTCTTGGGCTGCCCAGGGCAGGGCTGGAGTCCCCATGGTCCCTGGAGGGGTTTCCAAGGCATGGAGATGTGGTGCTGAGGGACGGGGCTCAGTGATGCCCTGGCAGGGATGGGGTAACGGACTCGATGATGTCAAGGGTATTTTCCGACCAAAACAATTCCATGATTCTAAGCGGGCTGGGAGAAAGGACAAGTTTGATGCGTCAGTTTCTTTTGGGATTTGCCTGCAGCCTTCCCTGTGTGAGGCACATGCAGCGAGCAATTCCCCACCACCGAGTAACTGCTGACTCTTGTGGCTCTCTGGTAGCAAGCAGGAAGCTAAAGAAATTCCTGTAACAAGTGAAGTTACGCTTTGAAAAATTTGTGTGCGTGGTGGTGTCATTTTTCCCTATGTAGATGTTCACAGGAAAAGGTTCTGACAAGTGGAATGGAGTACGAACGCCTTTTTCAGTTGCATTCTATCCAAAGCTTCATTTCTTCCCGTGAGTTTTATCTTACTTAAAGACCGGCAGATATTTTAGCAAAAGTGACGACTTTTTGCACTGTCCGTAAAGAAGTGCTTTTCCTGTGAACCCCAGCAGAGGGCTAAGTAGGAATTTCTCCCAAATAGGCATTTATTTTCAGTTTTGAGGGTGGTACAGGGAAGAAGAGAAAAAAACAGTATGTGTTGTCGCGTATCGCATGTAAAATGTGTCCGCATCATCAGGAAACAGACAGGTGACATGCAGCGGTTTATGAAAGACCCCTTATTTAGGGGACAGAGGCACAGTAAGATCAGGACCCACTCTCAGCTCAGTTTGAGGTGCAGATTTTTGAGATGCAGATTTTTTCAGTTCTGTTCCATAGAGCAGTGTGGGAAAGGCCTATTTTTATTTCTTTTTTCCTTGGCTCCATTGGTCTCCTCTCCTCATCTTAGCCTTTGCAGGAGGGAACTTTAGCAAACCTGCATAAACCTCTTGCATTATTTATTGCGCGGTTGTTTACAGCATACAGTGTGCTTCATTAGCTAATTTTGGCTTTGGACCTCCCACGATGCCCTGGCAAGGGTAAGGTAATAGGAGTGTAGTATTAGTGTCAGCCGTGGGTCAGAGATGTCAGGATGGTATATCATTAAAATGTGACACTGCCAAAAACTGCCCCGGCTCCCCCGTCCTCAGAAAAGAAACCCGCCGATCCGAGGTTGCCCGCTACTCCCGCGAGCTCGCATTCAGCTGAATTGTTCATTTTGAGCGCGCAGCCAGCCGCAGATCCGGACCTCCACAGTGAAATGATGGGCTGCCTGGCACAAAGGGGGAGTTCTGTAGGAGCAGTGAATAATGGGAAACCCCTTTCATCCGCAGAGCTAACCTTTTGGCAGCCACCAGCAAACTCTATTCTGATCTGCTGATTGGGGAGGACAATACACTGAAGCTCACTTTGAATGAATGCTGCCACCAACAGTGTCCCCATTCAGCCGGTTTTGGGAACCATCTTTGACCATTGTCTGCCATCACTCCTTCAGACAGTAGGAAAAGGGAAAGTGAGCGCGTCTATAGGGGGAAAAGTACTTCTTTTCTTGGCTTTAATCTCTCTTTAAAGCTTCATAGATCTACATTTCCAGCTGAGCTACTGGAACTATGCAGTGTCAGATAAATACAGAAGAGAGAGGTTTCAAGCTGAGCTTTTAAATCCCCTTATCTGCATGAACTAATAATGCAGATTTAGTGCTGTTAAAAACAGAGACTGATAAGTCTTTTCCTTTAAAGCCTTTAAACTGCTAAAGAGCATTTAACAGCGATGCAGTTCAAACCCAGTGAACAATACTGAGAAGGAAAACAGTTTAATGAGCTAAACCTTCACTGAATGAAACAGAAACACCTTCTCACAGTTGATTTAGGTCACTGTGGGAGTCAGTGAAAGCGCAGTTCTCTTCGCTCTGCATCTTCATAACCGTGAATTAAGTGCAGCCTTCTCATGTATGGTGGAAATATCACGGGCAGGGAAATACCAAACAGAAAAGAGTTTGCAAATAAAGCCAAAATTATTTCGTTTAACTCTTAAAAGCATCAGGAAAGTTAGTTTCCCCAAAATTATTTTGACTACGAGATTTTAACACATAGGCACGAAGCTGTGCAGCATTTCCATGTTACTGAGAAAGGAAGGGCTTAGGAGGGAAAACAAAGGGGAAAGCGTCAGGTTGAACGATTTGAGGTTGCTGCTCAAAGTTTTCTCTTGAGGGAATCTTATCAATAATTGTAATATCATGTTTTGGTGGTACAAAACTTTTACAATGGTGTTCTGGAGCGATTTAGCTTTAATAAAGTTTCAAAATGAGTTACGTGGTGAGAAGAACGCTTTTAAAGACCGTGAGCTGGTCTGTGCTCAGTCGCATTGCTTTTAGCATTTGCCATTTAGCAAAGGTGAGGAAGATGTGGTGTTAGATAGCTCTTTACAGGCAGGAGAGTTGGAATTCCACCGGTGCTAAGCAAATATTTGCTTGTATATTTACAAGTACATACACAGTGTATATGTAGAAAATTGGTGCGGGTAAGGAGCCTGTGCCGGCGCTGGTGTAAATCCCAACGCCATTCCCAGAAGTCAGTCGCATTGCCAGATAGACACAGATACAGTCACAACTGAATTTGCTTTATAAATGAAATGAGAACATCTCCTTTATATTTTGTGGGGGAAAAAAAAAATTCTTCCAGGCCAGTTTTGGATAATTCCCATGTGTAATTAGCCCGGTTTGCGTAATACTTGCATTTTTATATTTTCTAAAGTTTAAGCTATGCATGAGAGCAAGAAGGGAAATGGCAGTTTACATCTTAGTTTAGGCTTTCATACATCTGCTGTAGTTAATGCTTGTGCATATGTCATTCATTAACCATATTGAGGAATTAGCCCTGTTCTTTAGGTACTTGCTGGGGAAGAGTGTCTACTGAATTTCATACCCTGGCTGGGGAACGCGTGGAAGCCGTAGGATGAGGTCCTTTAAAAGTGTTGGAAGAGAGTTTGCAAAGGACAAGGACGTGAGATGTTAGCCTGATACGGGTGTTGTTGGTGTGCCAGCCATTTAAACTTCCTGAAATTATCGAGAGCATTCAGATCCATAAAATGAATGTGTTTTTTTAAAAGAAAGTGACAGTGCTCTTCTGTTTTCCTATTGAAATGTTCCCTGGCCTAGTTCAACAGAAACATTTTTACATTACAACTGTGAAATCTTGGCATAAAGCTCCCCTTTGTGCCCTTCATTATTTTCTCACAAATATAGTCCATTGTCACATAGCTGAAGTTAATTTGATCAACATTGGGACATTTAACTTTTATGTCCGGTCAAAGGAGCTGTTTCATGCTCATTTTGGGTATTCAAAAGAAATGATTGCCAGAAAAATAATGTTACTATTAACAATTCAGAGCAATTAGTTTCCCAGGGAGAGGCGATGTGATGCACCGGCTCCACACAACTATTCTTTGTCATTTTATGGATGCTCATCAGTCAACTGTCACATCTTCTCAAAGACCCCTCCAATCTAAATGTTTCTCTTTGGGCTTTTCCCAGAACTAGCAGCTGAATGAGCAAAAGAAAAGCCACTTAGTTTCTAGGCAAAGGAAAACTTCACTCTAAAGATCTGGGTCATTTGAGAAGATCCGTGGAGTAGCTCGCTTTGCGGGGGGAGGTGTTGGATTTTTTTTTTAATTTTATTTATTTTTTGCAACAGTGATTTTAACATCGAGTGAGAACTCTCTGTGATCATCCGCCTTCGAATGTTTAGTGCAATTTCTGTGCCTTCGGATAGAATGCACTCCCAGGGCAAATAAACCTTCCGTCCTAATGTCTTCTAACAAAGGTTTAAAACCCTCGATCACATTCAGAAAGACAGCTTTTCATTAAACATCCTCATTCATATTCAGTCATCTCCCCCCCCTTTAAACTAAGGTTAAGTGCTCTCAAAATTAGCGTGTTTGTATAATATGCTCTATAAAGAGTAAATCCAGCAAAATTGTCTTGTTACTTTCAACCTGTCGGATACAGTCACAGACGCTTTTCCCTTGCTTCTTGCTTTTCTGCTGGCTGCAGCTTTTGCATGTTGGATCTAGTTCTCAAAAAATTAACTCCAGTGTCTGTCCTTCCTGTTTGCACAAACAGTTTGAATTTTACTTGGGTTATTATTTTTTAGCAGAAAAATAATTCTTTTACTTGTATGCATTGTAATGGCAAATATACCCTATTATAATTTTAAGAACACAATAAATGCATTTCCATAATAAGTGAATGATGATGGCTGATAGGCCTAGTTAGTAATTGTGCCCTCATTCTGGAGTTTTTTCAGTATTTGAGGCTTCCCCCCCCCTTTTTCTTTTTGACATTAACTGGTAACAGAATTAGTTATTAATAAATTTGCAGCATTTATTATTCAAGTTGTAAATTAAAGATCTCAATTTTCTCTCATGATAAAAGAAATCTGTATAAGCAACAGCAGGCTTGGAAGCAAAGATCTGACTGGAGAATCATCAATCCAAAACGCAGAACTTTAAGAACTTCAGGTGTCACACAGAAAAGTGTCGCTTAAGAAAAAAGAGCGTGGATGCACTAAGTCACTCTTCACTTTAGCTGCCTAAAGGCAGTGGGATTGTGGCTCTTTCAGGAGAAATGCTGAATGTGAAGGCTCCAAGGTGTCCTGCAGGGGTTTTCAACAGTTGTTGTCCCAAAAACCGACTCGCTCTCCTGGGGTGTGGATCCCACCAAGGGATTCCACCTCCGCTCGGGAGCTGGAGCCACTTTTGGCAGCACCCTCAACCACCACCTCATCTTTCTTAAAGGCTTTACTCCTTCTTACCTATTTTCCAGTAACAGTTTCTCCTGGAGCTGCCTCAGTTGGTTGCTGTGTCCTTCTAGGAGAATAGAGCTGATGTAACTACAGGCTAGACTGGATGTATTGTGAAATACCACCGCTCCCAGAGAATGCGTGCAATTAAACGTAGGCAGCACAGGAAGAGAGAGTGCCTCTTAAAAAATATGTCTGCAAATAACTTGTTGCCTGCATGGTTTTGCTCTGAAAACGGCTTTATATGGGAATGTTCAGAGTGCATCACGTTCTGATTGAGTTATATTTCTCTTTTTACTGTAATTTGTTCCTGAGGGAGTCTGGAGCTAGATAAAGAGCAGTCATTAGCATCCTGCTAAAGGTGACACTCGCATCAGCCTTCATTGTGGTTTGTGTCTTTTGAAATGTTCTGTTGCACAGCCATATAATCTTCCAGGATAGCTGGGATTCAATTAAGAAGAATCTATATGGGCTGTTGATCCAATTTCTATTCATTTGCTGAGAAATGAAAATAAATTGCTATTGTGATTTTATTTACAATGCTCGCTGTAAGATGATGCTATGAGCTGGTAGTTATAAAAGGAAGAATGGTTGGAAGAGCTCCCTTCTGCTCCCCTCTGAGCCCCTAGGCACCGAGCGAGCAGTCATCTCTCGACATGTTCACTCCCGTAGGGACGCGAGATCGCTGCGGGAGAGAGGTCTTGTGGTTTGTGTCTGGGAGTATTCTCCCAAACAGCTCGGTAACTGGACGCGAGACAACGTTTTTAGCCGCTTGTCTGTCTGTACAAGTGCTGAAGTAGCTGTAGATGGGTTTGGCAGATGTTCTTGATGGACTGAGAGGTGAATAACTGTAACTGCTTCACCTTCTGTGGGAGCTCCATCACCCTTCTTCCATCGGTGCAGGGTTTAAGGTGCAGCTCAGATGGTTCTGTTTCTCACTCTACCAAGGAAACTGGTCCTGCTCTCTCTAGATCCACCAGAGTTTACGTTGCTCAAACCTGATGTTGACAGCTCTCATTTTTTTAATCAGTGTGCTCTTTTCAAAGCGAGGAGTTTCCCCTTCTCTTTAGCACTTCAAATATTCCTGTCCTGTCACCCCTGGTTTGCTTCCTCTCTGAGCTCAGTCGTCCACTGTAGTGCGATTTTCAAAGGGATAGGTGCCCGAGATAACAATTAAGTGCCTAGAATTTGTTGCTGGTTGGCTTTTCTCGGCATAAAGCGTTTTTTAATCCCTCGTGAATGAAGTCTGCCTGTGCTTCTACTAATTTGCATCACTCTCTTCTAGTAGCAGTTGATTCTGTTTCCAACTCCCAGTCCCCCCGGGCCCCCCAGGCCGGCTGGTGGAAGCGGGTGGGTTTCTGTCCCGAGCAGCGCACGAGGCACGACGTGGCCGGTGTCCTGTCACCTCCCACCGGGCCCTTCGCCCACGCGCCATCCGCCGGAGGTCAGGCTGGCAGCGGCCTTTGTGGCAAGCCTGCTGAGATACAAACCTGACGAGACGTCGTAACCGTCCTGCTCCAGAAGTTACGTGGAGAAGTTTTAATCTTCCGTGATAAAGTAAAGGAGGATTTAAAAAGATGTGCAATTTCTTTGGTTTCTTCTTGTTTTCTCTTGCATCAGATGAAGAGCAAGAAAATGTCTTTGTAAGGTATTTGCATTGTATTCTCCTGCAGCAAAATTGACAAGTACTTACATCATTATACATGGCTGCTATTTCATTAGGCGAATGTCAGTGTCGGGTAAGATCATGGTTTTGTCAATATAATGAAAATACCAGTCAAGTGAGGAAAAAGTCACAATTTTCCAGCTCTGAAAATTGATTTTTATTGCTCTTCTTGTAATCCTTTCTTTGGATTAAGTATTTGTTATTGATGTGGTCTTTCTTTTAATCTTAATAGCTGCTGACATTGTAATTAATTAAAAAATACAACATTTTTGCCCAAATGGCACTATATTGAAATTAAAAGTGAGCATCACATATTAGTTAAACAGCCCTGGCAAATGTCTTGAGTGCTAAGATGATTGCCTAAGCTTCTTGACAATTCCCTTCATCTTGCTGCATGCTGCTTGACCTTTTGAGATGTTTTGGTGTTATTAATAGGTTTTAGCTATTATATCAGAAAGAACAAGGCACAAAAATATGATAAACTTTATCTTTTTAATGACAGTGCTACAACACCTTAGGCATGCCAATGAAGGCACTTACATCTCTTGAGGCACACTGAGACAGTCGCCAGGTAACTCTTATTCAGAATTGATGGGGATTTTTCTGGAATTTGTCTCTAAATGTGTATCTGAGAGTGCGGGATGGCGCGAGCTGAGTGCTGGCTGTGCTGCGGAAGGGAGGCAATGCGCAGAAGAGAGGACAAGGTTCTGTTTCAGAGCTTTCTCTAAAACCTCTGCTGGAAGGTGGGTCCCCCCCAGACCAGTTCTTGAGGTGCAGGAGTGCAAGCTGGTCTCTTGTCTAAAGCTCACAAAGGAAAAAGTAATGAGGATAGGAGCGGCAGAAATCTGAAAGGCCACGCAGCAATCCCCTGTTGAGTTTTCTATAAGCCAAGACCTAACCTTTCCATTCTTTTGGTCTTCCGCTCCTGAACATGGCTGTGGTAGAAGACAGGTTTCGCTGTCGTCGTTCCTTGACTTTCCACCAGAAGTCACTGCAGGAGTTGTTATTACCTCTGGAAAAGAGAGTGTGCACGACCTTCTGATCTGCAGGTCACCGGCTACCTCCATGCTGGCTCTTGGCTCCCACTGATGGGATGGTCAAGTCACTATCTGCTTTTTTTTTTTGAGTTTTTTTACCCCTTTGTAAGCATTTCTCTTTGGGGTAAGATCCTCTTTCATCAGGAAGAGGTGAGTTGAGCCTCCCTTTGCCAGGCGGGGGCACGAGCCGCCAGCCTGCTGCCCACAGAGTCTGGTTGCACCAGAGCCTTTCAGTGACCCTCCTGCCGTGACTCCGGCCAGGGGACGCGGGCAGGGGCTCCAGGCTCCCGCGCTGCACACTCTCGAGGTGGGGACCGGTTTGTCCAGCCCAGGCAGAGGTGTAGGCCAGCGTCACTTCTGCTGGGTTGAGGTCAAAACAGAAGCTGTGGTTCAAAGCTCCGCTCAGGTCAGCAACAAACGCGACGAGCGGCTCAACCTGAGAAATGACAGTCACGCTGGGAGAGAACTGTCCGCTCCTCTCTGCGCCCAGAGCTGCGATTGTCGCCTTCCGCTGCTTAGGAGAGGACGTTTCATACGGGCAGGGACACGTTCTCTGCAAAAGCAGCTTTTGTACCTTTAATTCCTCTGCATGGATAACAAGCCAAAATAAAGAGGTTGTGGAAAGACGCTATCTTAGCCCAGAAGTTGTACGAGAAATTCAAAAGTGCTCGTATTAGCTGGTGTTTAGCTTAAACACATTTAGTTATTATAAAAATTTGCTCACTGAATAAAATATGGCTTGACCTCTGGATTGTTTCTTCCCAAGAAACGTGACAGTGACCCTCCTTCTCCTCCATTCATCTTGCTTGGCAGAGCTGCAAGTTTTTTGTTTTGTTTTGTTATGTTATTGTTGTGTTTTAAAAAAAACACAACAAAAAAAACCCTCAAGCCCCTCTTTTCAGCGGTGTCAAGTTAGGATGAATTGGCCAGGGAGGCATGTTTATAGACTGTGTGAAGAACTTTGTCTTTGTGTGGGAATGCTGGTGACACTGGTATGGCTTGCCTGAATGAACTGCGATGACGCGGCTAATAAGGTGTCCTGCTGAGCGCCGCCGCAGCCTTTCTCAGACCTCCCACTTAATGCCATTCAGCTCCAGCTCAGTGTAGCTAATTTTTCCCATTCCTTCAATTCTTTAGGCCTCCTTACAAACAGAAAAGTCAACTTTCACACCGAGGAGAAGATAAGTGCTTTAGGAAATAATCGTGTAAACAGAATGTTACCTTCTGACCTGGTGCTGATACCTTGGTCTGGGACAAAACCCAGCTGGCTATTGCATTAGACATGGCTATTAAAGGAATAATGCTGCTGATCCTCCTTACAAAGTGCCCTGAGAAATGGTTTAGCCAAATCACAGTGCCTCTTGTCACACTGAATCATGTTCAGCTGCTCTCTTCCATGACCAAATTGCTGATATTTAGCCACTTCCTTGTCTTCTCCTTTCCTGCAGTATGGGAGGGGGACAAGTACGAAAGCAAGGGAAAGTCAGGCCTGCTTCTGATTGCCCTGTTGTCTTCTGGCTGAATTCCCGTGCTTTGAAACGTAGATACAGTACAACATACAGCTTTTATAAAAGAAGCTGCATTGAAAGTTACAGTTACTTGAGTGTTTCCTTATTTTGCTGTGCTGTCCTGTCCTGTCCTGTCTAAACCGCTGTTCAACTCTTATTTCAAAACCTGTTTACTGTCTGCCTCTTCTCGTAGTACCACCAAATTTGAAAAGAAACAGGGAATAACTCAACCAGTCCAGAAGTTCCTCTGTGCAGAGCCATCAGTTAAAAACGGAGAATTAGTTTGAGACTGTCAGAATAGTTAAGGTAATGTGTTCCAAGTGTGAAGAACCTGAATACTATCACCAAGGACTCCTTATGCAATTAAAAGTTCTGGGTTTGTGGAACTAGTAGAAGAGAAATCATCTAAGGCATTTATCTCTGTGTCTTTGAAAGTATGACAGGGCCATCAACGGACCCAATTGTAAGTGTACATTTTTCCCAATGGTCATTATTTGTCACGCTGAATTTGTTGTTTTGATTTCCAGAACGTGCAGAAGTAAAAGATACTTCTTTGTTATGTTCTAAGCGCACAGCAGCTCCTTCCTCATGAGCGATACCTTCTGGAGCAAGGACAAAGGATTAGAGTGAACGTGTTCTTCTGACCTTTTCAAAGAGAAGGCTTCTCATCCTGCAAAGGGAGAGCTGAAATCTCTTTGAAACATTTTCTTGTTTATCAGCATTCAGGCATCAGCTACATCCTGATTGCCCATCATCATGCCCATCTACGGCCATGACATTTTTACCCAAGTCACCTATTTTGTCACAAGTCATTCAGAAAAGTTGTACAGGAAGGAGCAGAGCCTTAAAGTACGTTGGAGCCCTTCGGGATAATCTGGTAGTCAGCAAGTACAAGTTAAAGGAAGTGGCGCTAGGGCCTCCCACTAAAAAACTGAGATTAATGCTGGTGACATAGGCTTGCTGCTTTCTTTTTGATTCAGATTTATCACTCCATTGACTGATTCATGGCAACGTTTTTAACGGACCGTTTGATTCATGGTTGAGGGCAGGGTATTGTTACAGAAACAAATAACAAAGTAGAATAATGCAGATTTTGAAGCCTTCCTGGTGCATTTGCGAGTACTCGGTCTTGTTAAAAAAAAATTGTCTTCTGAGTTCTCATTTACCTCTACGCATGATGGACTGCTTATATTTGGGCTTAGAACACGGAAACAAGAGGCATGTCCCACTGCTGGTAATTTTACTGTACACCGAAATTTCTCCACCTTGTAAATTAATGTTTGGACATTTTTACTCCAGTCTGTCTTGAGACGCTCCTCCTGAAATGTCCAACAAGACAAACTACAAGGGGAGCAACTGGTTAACATTATCCGTTTTAAAACTGACGTTGATTTGTATGCAAAACATGTTTAAATCAGGTCATGTGCAAGACTATGAAATGACTGAATTTTAATTAATTGATCAGAAGCAGACTAATCAGTTGTTTTGTTCATCCGTAGGGAGACATTTTAACTGGCTATTTTTGGAATAGTCTGTTTATTTGGAAAATCTATCTTTGCATAATACAATCGCAGGCATCGTTCTCATAATATCAATTTGTTTTAAGAGGCCTTCTCTAGACCTTGATGTCATTCCTGCAATATCTGTCATTTCTTTGTCAGCGGCAAATGGCAGTGAGCAAAGCCAGAACTACAGTATGAATCAGGAAAGCTGGCAAAGCAAAACCGCCTTTCCTCGTGCCTAAGTTGCGTATCAGATTTTGCAATGATAGTCTTAGCAAATTGTGTTAATGTAAATGGTTTAACTTTTAAGTTCTCATTTTCCTTTAATGTGCCGTGAGGGCACTAATCAAACTAATGTTATGTACAGGTCAAGAGTGACAGGTTTTTCTCGGTGCTTGCTGGGAGCTGACAGTAGACGGTATTTATTAACAGTACCTGCAATAATTTGTCAGCTGAATGGAGAATATGAGATTTTCATGCCAGAAAAGTATAAGTCTTTGCAAAAGATTTTGCTTCAAGGCATCACTGCCTGCGGCGGATTGACGCTGGCAGGACACTGGGTGCACAGCAAGGCCGCTTTCACTCCCTTCCTCAGCTGGACAGGGGACAGAAAATACAACACGAGGCGAGATAAGGGCAGGGAGAGATCCCTCTCCAGTTACCATCACAGGCAAAGCAGACTCAGCTTGGGGAAATTAGCTTCATTTATTACCAATCACATCAGAGCAGGGCGATGAGAAATAAACCCAAATCTTAAAACCCCTTTCCCCCACCCCTCGCTTCTTCCCAGACTCCGTTTCATTCCTGAATTCTCTACCGTCTCCCCTGCAGCAGCGCAGGTGGACAGGGAATGGGGGTTGTGGCCAGTTCATCACACATTGTCTCTGCTGCTCCTCCCTCCTCAGGGGGAGGACTCCTCACACTCTTTGCCCTCTCCAGCATGGGATCCTTTCCACAGGAGACAGCCCTTTGTGAACTTCTCCAACATGAGCCCTTCCCATGGGCCTCAATTCTTCACGAACTGCTCCAGCACGGGTCCCTTCCACAGGGTGTAGTCCTTCAGGAACAGACTGCTCTGTTGCAGATCCCCCGCAGGGTCATAAGTCCTGCCGGCAAACCTGCTCCAGCCTGGGCTCCTCTCACCACAGGGCCACAGGTCCTGCCAGGAGCCTGCTCCAGCGTGGGCTTCCGATGGGGTCACAGCCTCCTTAGAGCATCCACGTGCTCCAGTGTGGGGTCCTCCACGGGCTGCAGGTGGTATCTGCTCCACCGTGGACATCCATGGGCTGCAGGGGTCATCCTGCCTCACCACAGTCTTCACCACGGGCTGCAGGGGAATCTGCTCCAGCATCTGGAGCACCCTCTCCCCCTCCCTCTTCACTGACCTTGGTGTCTGCAGGGCTGTTTCTCTCGCATATCCTCACTCCTCTCCCTGGCTGCAGTTGTGCAGGCTTTTGCTCCGATAAATATGTTATCCCAGAAGTGCTGCCAGCTTTGGCCAGCAGCGTTTCCATCTTGGAGGTGGTGGCATTGGTCTGTTGGACTTAGGAGAAGCTTTTGGCAGCTTCTCTCAGAAGCTGCTCCTGCAGCCCCCCAGCTAGCAAACCCTTGCCACGCAAACCCAGTCGTCTGCCTTAGGTCCAACACACATAATTTTTCAAAAGAATAACATTCCTTGCACCATAGGTTACTGTTGACTAAAAATGCGAGGTGTTTTTAAGAGAAGAAGCAGTATCACTGTAAACTGATGTTGTATTTTTCTTTATAGCTTTGAAAAGTCTTCAAGGGATGTAATGTGTTAACACTCCTACAGCCATTTGCAGGGATTGCCTCCTGACTGGGCAGCGTTGCTCCAGGAAGGCCACTTGCTGCGCATCCCTTCGTAATCCCTTACCTGTCCATGTGGGTCCCCCCTCCGGCTCAGCTGGGCTTTCTGGCATCCTAACGCTGATGGATTTATATATTCCCAGAACGTACAGGGCGTTTTGCCGTGCGCTTGTTACTCGCATACCGCACAGCTCGTGTGCCACCGCAGGCTGCCGGGCGTCCCGTAGCTGCAGCAGTCACATCTTGGGCATTTCGGGCCTTCCTTGGCTGCTGATGGGAGATTAATTGTGTTAATGCCTGTTTGGAAATCAAGCGTGAATCAGTGGATTCCCAAATGCCAAGTTCTCTGGAAGTGTGTAAAGCTGCACATTGTAGGGAGTAACAGAGAACTAACGTTCGTAACAGATAAACTAATAGTATAATAACCATATTTAATAAAACAAGATTTGAACAGTAATGCTTTGTCTCCCTGCTTGGTACTGAGCAAAGGCTCGAGGAAAAAGTCAATCTTCTCTCCACATCTGCAGAGATCAACTTTTGGGTGTAAAAAGCTGCTTTCGGGGCTGGGGTCCCTCCACCATGCCCTCACGATTTTGATGATGCCCGGATGCCGGTTCTGTGTTGTTTGTGCCACAGACTTGCTCTCCTCCAAGTTGCTCTTTCAGCCAGACAAGGGAAATCAAATGCTTTGTTTTACCGGGTTTGGAGACAGAGTTGCCTAAGCAAAGAAAATCAGTCCAAAAATATGGTTAATATACCGTTTCAGTATAAACCGGTGGTTTTGATTGTTCCAATAATTATTTCTGAGATTGTGCTTGGAAGATACATGTATTTGTGCATCCTCACATATATGTAAAGATGAATGACAGGTTTGTTTTCTTTTGTTTGTTTTTTTTTTCCAGAATTATAGATCAGCGGTTTGAGAAAGTTTCATATTTTGTCTTTGGAGATTTCAACTTTAGACTGGATGCCAAAGCAGTAGTAGAGGTAGGACTTCTGTTTTTCTTCTGTTGCAGATCCTAACAGGTTTTATTTCTCAAATATTTTTTCCTGTGGAAAAGCTAAAAGTGATTTAACAACTCGATGTTAATCTTGGTGTCATACTTGGCTAAGAACACTTCCAACAGGAGCGTCTGACGGGTAACTAAAAGTCACTGTTGTGAATCAGCCGAATCTGACGCGCCATGTAAAGTGACTGTCAGTGGTAGATGCCAGTGGCCTGCAGAGTCGCTGCTGCCCGTTCGTGGTGCTGTGTGTAGGAAGGAGGAAATGTGGGTACCCATCTGAGATGAGACCCAGAGCCTGCCCGGTGCCTACAGGAGTCTCTCCCTTTGGCTGGCAGGTGGGTTCAGTGTTTGACATCTCTTTGGGCTTCAGCACAGGACGCCACGTTTCTGCTGTGTGTTTGTGACTTTTGCCGTGTGTTTATAGCTCGCAGTGAATCTCACAGTCATTAACTGCCAGCAGAGCAAGTTCTGGTTTGTATTTCTGCTCTGGGGGGAAAGAAAGAGACATTTCCTGAATGTCTGTGATAGAACTCCACCCTTGAAAAATTGAAGTGCACATTTGTGCAAACCTTTGTGACGGTAGCGTCTCCGTGTGGGTGTGCAGCCGGAAGATTTGTACAAAGCCAAAAAGAATGCGGTAAACCTCTTCATCAGGAGTTGGGATTACCTTGACTTTACCGCTAACGCTCAGCTCCAGGTAACGTGGGGTCAAAAGTAATACCCAGGTTGAAAACCAATTTAATCTCACGGTCTTCCCACTTTAATTCTCAGAGATACTGCAGTGTCTTTTTGGTGTCCTTGAGGGCAGGCGTGTATCTTCTAAGCCAAAAGCTTTTATTTGATAAATCCATCAGTGGACAGTGAATGGGCTGCGTGTCAAAGGCCGTCTGCCCCTCACACAGCACGGGGCAGTTCTTCTGCCTTGCGTGATGATCGCAGGAGTGTGACATTACAGCGCCATGTATGCAGCTGGTAACTTCCTCCTTGGAACCCTCCACACACTGTGGTTGCTTAACCAACGAGCTTAGAGCATCATTGAAATGGAACCCAAGTCACCAGGTTCACAGTGCCCGTGCAAAGGACTAAGCCCGGCTCCGCTGCGCTGCAGTTACAGTGGTGGTTGTCAGTGTTTACAGATTACTCGTTTGTGAAATAGTCTGCCTGTTGGGTTTTTCCTCACTGGTGGTGCAGTAGCATTGTCAAGAGCGCTCCTGGCTGAGAGCTCCTCTATCAATAGTGCTGCGGCAGAGTTACCTCCTGCAGCCAGGGCTGGTGAAGTGCACGGTGAGTGTTTCCTCGCTCAGGAGCTGCCTCACGGCCGCAGGGTTCAGCCTGTGGCAGGTGCTTTGCTTTATTGCCAGGAGAGTACAATCCCTGCGTGTCCATCTGTGAGTTTCAAAGCAATCCACTCCTGCCCCGTGGGTGCCTATGGAGTGACCTGCGCAACAGGCAGGGAATGCTCCACAGGGGATCCTCAGTCCCATCCTGTGCCAGTTAGCGCCATGGGCAAGGAGCACTCACGGTGTGATGGGAAGATGAGTCACGTTCATTTACCCGCTCTTCCTAGATACGGTGTCTGCGTGTGGGAGAGGATAGAGCGTTGTAATAATACATACTCTCTGTGGCTTTCTTTGAGAAGTAGTGTGCCCCGTTAACCAGAACTTCACCCAGCTGCTGTGCAATGTGAATTAAACGTAACTGAAGTTGATCTGGAAACTTTCACCTATAATTTATATGTGCACAGTTAAAGTCATACTAAGTTTGTTTTGTAGTCTTCTGCATCTGGTGCAGTTTGTGAACCAGTATGTCAGAAGATCCAAAAGATATAAGAAGGGGTTGTCTCCTGGAGTTTGTTACAGAGAAACGGTGATACAGGAGGTGTGTCTGACAGCATCTCCACACAGAAGCGCCCCCAGTGAATCAGCAGGAAGCACGTAGCCCTCCCTTCTGGCTGTAGCAAAGCCCAGGCTCCTCAGAGACAGATCCGTTTCTGAAGCTGAAGTGCTGGGGTCTGAACCCCGAGCCCTGAAGTGAACTTGACACCTGGATGAATTTCCCAACCTGGTAAAAGGGACTGAGGCTGCCCAGGTGCCTCCTGTTGGAATCAAGGGCAAGACTGGCTTGGCCTCTGTGTTTGCCACCAAGAAGATCTTTTAGCCTTGCTGCTGGCTGCAGCCCTGTAGGCGTTGAGTGGTGGGGACACGTGTCATACCAGACCTTGATGTGAGGGATGGGCCCCCTCTGTTGTAAGAAGGCCCTCCAGGAGGGGAGGCCAGGCCAAGCACACCCTGAAAGACTGAGAACTACAAGTAGAAATGTGAAACAACTGCCATTGAGGTGGTGATTAGAGGGTGGAGATAAAAGGCTGGTCAAGGTCCTTATTGAGGAGCTGCTGCTGCTGCAGGGGTTGGTGAGAAGGAGTTTTGTGGAGTCAGTGGAAGAGTCAAGGGTAATGGATTGGGTAATGTGTATTTCTGGTATTTGACTGGTTTGTGCCTGGCTGTGTTGGGATACGGGGTATCGTTAATGTCTCCTTAAGTTGTTGTATTTTTGGCTCAGTTTGCCTTTTCTGTTGCGTCACCTGCAGTGAGTGGGTTTATTGCTTCCTCTGTTCCCCCTGTGGTCGGCCGTGCTGTAGCATTTTTGGAGTCTAGAAATTGGTAATAAAACCTGTGTGAGTTTCTGTGTATGCTTTCTGCTGATGGCTGCCTCCTTTTCGTTGGGCCATGGAACTGGCAAAACAGAAGGGCAGAGCTACAGGCCACCTCTAGCAGGAATTATTCTAGGTAGGACCTAATGGTTTGATTGTGTATAAGGTCTATAAGATCCAGTCCCACATCCCTGTACAGACTAGTTTATAAATGGTGTTTCTCAGCTGCACCACTTTCCAAGGCTGGCAGAGGGCAGAGCACCTTGACCAAGGCCGTGCACACCTGGCAGTGCCAGAGCAGGAACCGAAATGGCCGAGGATGGCTTATCTAATGTGCGGCGCCAGCCCGAGTGTCAGCCTGGCCTGGTGTAGGAGCCTCATGCTCCACAAAGTACCCTGGACCTCTCTGGCCTGTTAGAAACGTGCCTGTGCCAACTGGTGTTAGCCATTCTTTCGACTGTCTGGCAGTGTAGCTAGTACTGGAAATTTTAAGGGTTAATCCATTGACTTGTCATCTTTGTATATATTGCTAAATCTATCTCTGCTTTTCTTGCTGACCTTTTGAATCCCCTCTTAAGACCACGACATGCTGAACGCTTGGGCGTTGTGATGCTGGGAGCAATACGTGTGTTGTGGAGACAGACATAGGCTGTGGTTATACGAAACACAAAGAATAAAGTGTATTTCTAAAGAATTTCTCCACTCGGCCATTGAAAGGGACGAACTGAAAGCTGTTTCAGGTGTGGAGTCCAGACACTGAAGTGCAGCGTGCTAAATCAGATGCCAAAAATGTTGTGCTTATTAATTCATAATTAATAGAGAATAAATTGTTAATATATAATTCATTAAACATTTTATGGGAACCTTAATCTAAACTCATATCGATTTCTTTGCTAGGAAAATCCGCTTTATTGTTTTGAAGTAATCCAGGGGGGGTCGATAAAACAGGTAACGGCCCTGGCAGTTCTGAGACCCACGTCCATGTTAACCGAGTGCGTTGTCCAGAGGGATAAACTGGTGAGAAGGAAATGAGACATCTGCAGCGTAACAAGCATAGCAAGTGCAGGTGCCTTATAGTAGATTTGAATTACAGGTTGAGCATAATTTGTAGCTTGGTGTAATCCTGTTCAGAGAAGCTCCAGCTCATCCATTTAAAGTATTTTAAAATTGTCCTCAGTCTGCAAAGAGCCCGTGTCATGGTTCTGGTTTAGTCTGGGTTTCTTCAGCCAACGTGTGATTCAAAATATGGGGAGCACAAGAGGACCTGGAACCACAGGTGTTTTTCCTGGAGTCTTAGATGTTTGTGTGCTCGGTTGCGTGCCGGACACTGAGGACATCAGGGTCTCGGCCAGCGCTGCGCCATCTTGGCTTCAGCTGCGAGATCTCATAAGGGGTAGCTGAGCTGTGAGGTCCGCCCCTCTCTGTAAAGGCCACCAGAAAAGCTTGTGCTAGCAAGCTGGCCTCTCTGGAGGCACCACCTTTTTGAAGATCCGCTGTAGACCCGTCCTGGCCAGCACATCACAGGCACTTTGGCACTGCTGCTTGTGGTACATCTCACTGGCACGTTCATTTAGTGCTGAACATCTTCAGTTTATCATCCTTCATGATAGAAGGCTCTCAAAAAATAAACCTGCTAAGCAGAAAATGTATTTAATAAGGCAATGCGTGCAGAAGAAACGTGGATGTTTCCTCAGCTTTTGATCACTTTACGGTATGCTCTAAGACAATTTTTTTTTCATGGTCAGTTAAATTCAGTTAATCCTACATATGCAAAGTTGGCCGAGTATTTTGCTGCTGTTTACATTCAAAGATTTGCCTATTGAGGATTTCTTTTTAAATGCTAGATTTTTGGGGTGGTACAGCCTTCTGATTATTTGCTCACGACTTCCAGGTATCTTCCAGCACCTCTATTCCCAGCATTGATAACGAGGTGTTCACAACATACACATAATTACTGTCAACTTTTATATTAGCTTGATTATGAATTCTAGTGTGTATTAGCTTCTCTGCAGTGTCTCCGATACAGGTATTGTCACAGCTTTTCACAGAAACATGATTTTTTTTTTTTTATATTTCTTTACATAGAAGATGGTTCTCCTGTAGTTTTTCCTGAAGTTCTGCTCTCCCTGTACTTTCAAGATCATACAGACAGGTCACTGTGATCTTTGCGGTTATCAGAAATACACTGCAAATTTATAGTAGTGTTTGTGGCAAAGGTAGCTTTTCTGTTTCTGGAAAATTGTCTTCTGAAACTGAATCAAAACGAGATTTGATGAGATAGCTTTAAAGAAATCTCCAGCAGCCATGAGATGTGCTGTAGGCCAAAGTTAAACAGTATTCCAGAAATTTAACAATTATTAGGAATTAGTGTTCTGATTCTTCAAAAAAGGTGATAGGGTAAGCGCTCAGAGGTTCTGGAATTAAGCAAGACTAGTTTGGCTGTCAGTTTAATAAAACTAGGATGCTAAAACCTCTGAAGCACGTTAAGGGTAAGAAGGGAACTGAGGTTTGTGGAGCAGTAAATGAGGGGGTTTATTACAAAGAGCTGAGGAGGGCATGTTCATTTGTTCGCTATGAGAAATTAAAGAAATGAAATGACTGTGAGTGGAAGAAGTAAGTTAATTGTCTCCTGTTGGCCCCTGAGAAGCCAGCAGCTTGTCACCTGCTGTGACTGCTGCAACCACACAGGCTTTCACGCTGTGATGGCTCCAAGACCATTCGAATCTCCGCTAAATATGTATATTTTACTGTTTTTTAATTGGAACAACTTATTAGCATCTAATATTCCCTATAAACCCTACAAACACTTGCTAGTGTAACTGCAGAAGCAGAATCGATCCCATAAATCTCTCCTTGCCCCCTCATTCACGTGGATCTATGGCAGTGGAAGTGGGAGGGTCGTGACCCCCGTCAGTAAATCTGCCAGGCTGCCTGTGCACGGTGTCCCGCACGGGCGGTCGTCCTGCGCCCCTAACGTGCAGAGGTGCCCTTTTCCCTTGGTTGTTAGAGCCGATGTTTAAAAAAGAGAGTACCCGTTGTTGTTTGCCCGAGCGCTTTGCTGGAGCTGGGTGGCTGATGGGGTGAACCAGCCAGGAGCCAGCCAGAGTGTAGACCTAGGAATAGTGGTTTTGCTGCCAGCTGGCCATAGTAATA
Organism: Baryphthengus martii; assembly: GCA_013396935.1. Taxonomy (NCBI): domain Eukaryota; kingdom Metazoa; phylum Chordata; class Aves; order Coraciiformes; family Momotidae; genus Baryphthengus; species Baryphthengus martii. The sequence continues at coordinate 67,743 of VWZK01003487.1, read as the reverse complement.
GTCTATATTAACCTTTGAGAATTACTGTATTTTCATTTAAAAAAAAAAATGTTACCCACTGGAACTCTTACCTATAAACCTCCTAATCCTATTTGTTCATCTTAGGAAAGTACAATGAGGCTTAATAAACTGAGCTTATTTTGACTGTTTTGGAATAAAAACCTGTTTCTGGATGAGACTACTGATTCAAAAGCCTCTTGAAGTTCCTTGTACTCCAAGAAAAGGAGGAGGATATTGTTTGCTCCTCATTTCCAAGAACTGAACTCAGGAGTATAGAGTTCAGTGTGCAAGCTGTAGGTCTTCAGGAGAAAGTCGTGTTAATCACAAACCCATTTGCTCAAGGTAAACCATGACCTTCACTTATATCCAGTTTTCATTTTTCCCTCACTAAAGCCCATTTCGTTGGGGTTGGTAGGAACTTGGTAGGCTGCAGAGGGATAAAGCGTATCGTTGGACTAGCTGATCTCCAGAGATCCCTTCCAAACCCTCCCGCTCTGTGTGAACGTTTCTAAAGGCAGCACCAGAAATGCCATTGCTAGATTCCAGTCACTTTGGCCTGCAGGAAGCTTTCCAGCTCTGTCTGCAGAAACAGCAGCAGAATCCTTGTCTGTGAAACGAGGAATTCATTCTTGTACACTCGTGCTCTCTGCTTAATGGGCCACGTTCAACCCAGGTACCTCCCTTCGAGACTTCTACCACACAGCCATTTGAGAAGCCCTCACTGCCATGACCAATTAAATATTTTTTAAAAGGTAATAATTACTCATAAACAAGTTGCATATCCAGCTCCATCATTCACTTGCATTGTGCCTCTCTGCCACCTCTGACCATTTGACTTTATATTGCCCAGTGAAATAGGAACGACTCCATTCTCGCTTGACTCGTTAGCTCCCACCACATTGCTGATGCTACCTACGTGAGTCACGTCATTCTCCTCTGATCATACACTCTTGGCACAATATAGTCTTTCATTTTGAAAAAGACTACGGTGGCATCTTATCTTTTTACCAGGTGTGCTCGTGCTCACAAAAGCTCTGGGAGCACTCCCTGTTACTGCTGTGAGGTATTCATCTACAGGACGTGGACCTCCTCCTGTAGGACAGCTCTCCCTTGAGCAAACATCCTTGGTGAGAAAAAGCTGATGAACAGCCTCTTCTGTCTAAGTAACTGGTTCAGGTCTTGCTCAGATCTGAAGAGATCTTTTTTCCATGTTTAATCAGAGAGTGCTGTGTTTTGTGCAGTAACCAGGACCTTTGCAAGCTCCAGCCAACACATGACCCTTTAGTAATTGTCATCAAAAAGCTCGGCACTGATCGAGATGAGGTGCGTGTGTGAGTGTCAGTCGGCTGATGGCTGCGTCGAAGAACAGTTAATTGTGGTGAGAAATGAGCAGAGCCTCTTCCCGTGGCTTTTACAGCAAGACCAAATAGAGAGGCACGGGCATGCAAGTGCCGCCGCGAGCAGACCCCTTCTTACAACAGCAGCAGACTAATTAAGGCTTGACTAAGTGTTGACTGAAGCGGGACTTCTGAAGCCTTGTTATGTCCTGTTAAATCTTTAAATAGTTAGGAAGGAAACCTGCTGTAGTGCTACAAATCGTGCAAAAGAGCCCTTTTTTACACGTATGAAAGGGATTGTTTGTTCCTTCAGGTGTTCTTCGGTTCATGTGTTCTGCTCCGTAGGGGCTGGTAGTTTAAAGCTGGAATAGGGTTCCCATCTCCTTTCAGTGAAGTGATATTAAGCCCTCCTTATAAAGAAAAATGATGTGGCTTTGTTTCTGAGACAAACCTGCTTGTCATAAATGGAATAAATTATTCTTAAGAGCTTCCAGGCTTCTGATCGTGTTTTCATTCCAGCTAGAAAGGTGCGTAAGGTCCTGGATTGGTTTTGTCTTCTCAAATAATTCATTGTAAATAACTTTGTCTCGTAAAGATTTTAACTTCCTTCACAAGCTAAACTGATCCTGGGAAACGTTGGAAACAAAATCTCATGTACAATGAAAACATAATAAAGATTTATTAAATTAAAATGCATAAAACTTCAGGTCTAATAAGGACAGTTTTATTAATGAATGTAAATTGCAGCAACCCATCTGAGGCACCTGCTAAACGTTCATTATAAATTACTCTCATAGACATTGTGATGAGTTTCATATTGTAGCCAGACTTATAAAAGCATGCAGATTGCTTCCCCAAGGGACTGTATATTTACTTAACAGTGTAGTTAATTGCAATTATTTATTTTCCAGTGATTGCAAATGACTTCTGCATTAAAGATATATGTGGCTATTAGGAATTATTCAATTACCTCTCTTTTTCTCAGCCGTCTAAGTCAAAGCTGAGCTCAGATTCCCAGAGGTCGGTCAGGAGTGTATTAACTCAGTGTGTTCCTTTGCTTTCTGCTGGGGCACAGCTCTCCAGTTGTGAGTCCTCTCGGCAGAGCTAGCTCGAGAAATGCTGATTACCCATCCCTGCAGCTGATTTTTTGACATCTTGCCTCCCATACTGATGCTGCCACACTTATTGGCAAGATTCACAGGAGGTTAATTAAATCCATCTTCAAAACAACGAAGGGCCAATGAGCCATATCCTCGTTGCAATAGTAAATTAAATGATGCAATTGTTTCTACTTCCATCACGGATAAGGGGAGAGATGAGTGAATGAATTGTTCTCTGGCTGCCTCCTCTGGGGCCCCGCAGGGTCTAGTAGCATGTGGTCGTAAACCTGCTTTTAATTTGTGGCTACAGGAGAAGATGACACTGTTATCAGCAGGCGGAGGTCTCACACAGCGTCTCGATGTGAAAGATGACACTGTTGAGAAACTGAAAGGACCTCTCTTTGCAGCTCCTCCTGTTTCAGATGCAAATTAATACAAACACGGTTACAGAGCAGAACAGAAAAGATGATGCGTTGATCAAATTTGGCACTGCTTGGGCCGTAATTAAAACGGACACAAATTAAATACAATTGTCTTCTGCTTTCTAATAGGGCCGAGCGTCGTTAAACGAATTAATAATGCAGCCTATAAGCTGGGCTCTGGTGCTGTGATTGTTCCGAGTGTCTGTTCCATGCCTTGCGTGGCAGCCGCGGGCAGNCTGGCCACGACAGGGATGGGGGCACGGCTCCTGCACCCCTCCTCTGCTCACTGGGGTGACAACCTACCGGCCCGCAGACCGGCTTCCAAGCCGTGGGGGCTTGCGAGACACGCTCCATTTCCGAGTGGCTCCAGTGCAGAGGTTCGTACCCTACAGTAAACAACAGGGGAGAGGTGGAGAGGAGACTGCAGCCCTCCCAGGCTTAGCAATGCTCACCTATCTCATGGGGTTGCAGGTTAATCCTGCTTGATGACGTACTCAGTTAGAAACAGGCCCTGAGATTTGTTTGCCAAACGTTTTGGGAGGGCCCACGGTCTTGCGCCCGTAGCAGGTGGAGTGTTGGAGTCGGAATATAGGCAGCACTTACCGCGCGCTTAGCGTTAAGGGTCAGCAATGGACTGGTTTAAGTCAGGGCAAGGACACACATCTAACTAACCCGTTAGTAATACCCTGACTTGAAAATTGTTTTTATAAAAGCAGGTGTAATTTGAATAATTAAATGGAGTATTGTCATGTATAGTGAAAGTCTGTAATAAATATTTAACTAAAGCCACCTATTAGTTTTTTCCTCCTTATACCTAGTGTAGAAACTCATCAACTCAACTGAGGCAAAGTACGACCTTTGTAGGTGCTATAAAATGTCATCTTCTCTATCTCAACGTTGTGTCATTTTAGAAGAAATAGGTGTATCCGGAAAAAAAACCACATTCTTTTTACATTCCAGTTTATTCCTGATTGTTACATGAGATAAAATGTTAACATTGATGAACAATCTATGCACTAGTATTTGAAAGGCACCCCCTGATGATGTAAAATAAGAGGCGGGGGGGGAAGCTTGCATTCTGCATGTTTCCAGCAGTCTATCAAAAGCGTATGTATCCGTATTTTCATTGTCATCAATGGAAACCTAGAAGAAGTCTTTTCAAAAATGCACCACATACTGTGGAATGATATTTTGCTTGCTTATCAAAATAGCATTTGAGAAGGAAGAATTTGGTATTCATGTGAAAATCAAAGGGCGGAATCGTATCTGCCTGTTCTGTACACAGGAACTCCTGTGACAAGGACAAGTTTTATTCTGGAGCTGGAGTCAGAAATACAGTAAGCATTGGTGAACTGAAGACACAAAATCTCTGTCTGTGTGTGTGCAGCTATGTCAAAGCACTTAAAAAAAATGCATTTAACAGATTTTTACCTAAAAACAGTAATTCACAAAAGTGGGAGAAAATGTCATTAAGGAGCCAAAATCGATATTTTGTGAGAAAAAGAAAAATGCTATTTTTGTTCAGATTTGGACACACACTAAGTGTTGGCAGCAGAAGGACCCTGCCGTTACTGGAAGGTTTGCAGTGGCACCTCCTTGCCCCTGGCCAGCGGAGCAGCGCTTCTGGAGAGCGGACAAAGGCAGTGCCTCAAATATATCGCATTTCTTTCTGCGGGGCTGCTGGCGTGGGTCAGGCAGCAGACACCTTTGTGTGGATGCCGGTTTTGTTGCACTAAATCGTTTGGCACGTAGCTCCAACCTTGGTCACTTCTGTTTCCTTGATCGCTGAGGCCGCCTTATCTAAACCGTTGAGTAGTGACAGATAAAAATCAACATGTACAGCTCTGCGACAGACTCAGATATTGGGCTTGTTCCTCTTCCTTCTGTCTTCTTCTTACCTCTCTACGTTAAGATCACTTTGCAAACTAATAGATCTTGTTTGAAAGTCCCCCTTTTCCTTCCAGTTACCATAGACATCAGTATTAATTTTAAGAAAGTTCAGAAAACAGACCCTGAACTACTCAGCAACTTGGAACAAGCACATGCAGCTTGTTAGGTTTTTATCTCCCTCGTGGTACTTTCTATGTTATTTCTGTAGCGAGGAGGTAATAAATAGACCAGCAGCTTCTGTTCATCAGTCTTTCTGAGGAAGACTCATACAGTGGTGGTGGAGAGCATAATTTCTAAAAGATTTGGATTGGATGCCGGTGTCCACTGTATTTCATCATTTTGTGCATTGTTAAAGGAAATATTGATTTTTCCAATCCACATGATGTATCCACAAATCTACCTTTATTAATATTGATAATTCAGACAGCAATTTTGCCTTCTTCGTAATACAATTTCCCATAATGTATCATTTTTCCCGGTCCCAATTTGAGATGAAAATGTGACATTTCAAAGCAAAATATGCATAACGACAATCCAGGAACTTCAAATCACCTATAATAGTTGTTACAATTTTTGAGTTGCTCCTTCAAAAAAAAAAAAAAAAGAAAAGCTTTTTACAAGTGTTAAAAGCTTCTTGGTCGCTTATACCATAATGCAGGGGTTTTTAAGTTAGACTTTTCAAGACTTACTTTTCCTCCTGTGAGTGAACCAGAAATTCAAAAGAGGGGCTAATACTGTGAAATCCCATTCTTCCTAACTTGGGTGTTTCAAGGTCAGGTAGAAGTGCTCCAGCCACTCGTAAAGAGCCCTAGGGGGCTCTGGAGGAGCCATGCCCCACCTCGTTCTGGTATTTATGGATAATTTTACCCTAATATAGAGTGGGTTGTCACAGAAGGTAAGATGGCCAGTGGCTGTCACGTCTGTCCATAGACCGCAGAGTCACAGCAGGGGTTGTGCCTGTGAAGTCTCACTGAAAGGTGGGGTTTGAAGTTGGGACTCCTCACCCATCCGTCCCAACTACCTAAACCCACCCCATGTCATCTTGTCACTAGATTCAGGTAAGCAGGATGTAGAAAATTGCTTTATTTGAAGCTTGTCTCTGAGGTGTAGGAGAGGGAGTGGGAAGTGTTTTAAATGTTCCTCTTACCCAAAGGCCATTTGTACCAGCTGCCTCCTGAAAAGGTCAAGAGCATGAAGTGGTGATGTTGGGATCGTTCTCCTGCTTCTCACTCATCCTGCCCGTGGACTGAGGGACCAGCAGGAGCATGTCTCGTGCGTGATGTGTCTTTGAAATGACATCACCTTTTCCTTGGTCATATACCACCAGAGAGGTTCTCTATAGCCTCTACTGCGTTAAAACGTCTCTTAAATCTACAGTCCCACCATGGAGATCGGACTAGCTGCTTCTTGCACAAAGCCCAAAAGGCTTTCTTGGTGAAGAGTGGAAAGGGAGCAGGATACCAGTTGCTGGTAGACTGAGGCATTATCTCTGTGAAAATATTAGCATTATGTGTTATCTCTATGTTATTTAGAATCTCATGCTGAGTTTCTGCATTACTGCTTGCACAAGACCTCTGCTAGGATGTTATTTGCAGGTATTACAAGCTTCCACACGGCTCAACAATGCGTCGTCATTTAATATGTAAGGCCATTAAAGGGTTAAAACGAATTGTATGAAAAGAGATTATAGGATCTTTATCACATGTTGTTTATCTGATCAACAGTTAACAATTTAAGACAGTATTATCCTAGTAAAAAGAAGATTTGTTTCAGATGCTGACATAAACATCCCCTCATAATAGTGGCTTTTCATGTAGTGCATTGCAATGTACCATAAGCTTAAAGGCACAACAGCTCCTTTGTGTCTCTCAATAGTGCTTGTCCAGAGTGATGTCAGTCAATTTTTGACCTATACAGTCTGATGTTATTCTCAACAATCATAGAATAGATTTTTTTTTTTCTTTAATGAGTGAAGAGTATGCCAATAAAATCCTTGAAAATTATCATATTCCTTTATGATGTCTTCCTCAGGAGGAACCGGGGCGTATTACCCACGTGGACAATTCTGCAAAGCCCTTAGGATCTTTCTGCTGGCTTTTGTTGTTGCCTTGGATTTTTATTTACGTGTCTTATTTACATACCAGTGGGTAGTTAGAGGACCACTTCTTTGTGGCTGACTTTCCAAACATTTTTGTAAGTTGCCGTTTCGGTGGTATAGATAAACACTAACAGTTAAACAGCACTTTCCAGGAGAGGTTGAAAGCAAAGTTGTGTCTGTGAAATGGCATCCTGATAGGAGCAGATTGGGAGTTCGGCCTCCATTAGGGTACTCCGGGGCCATAGAATAGCACACAAAAAGTAAACAAAGGGTCAACCCCTTTGTGCTCCTTGGAGACAGCTCCTCCAAGGTGGAATGGGCCAGGGTCCATTCAAGATACACGTAACACTGCTGGGTGTGGGGATTCGCCCTCCTGGCACATTGCATGATGGAGCTGGTGCTCCCCATCCCCACGGGCTAAACCGTGTGTTCAGCCTCTCCTGCTTCCCTGACAGAAAAGGGGGAAAATCCATTGGCTTCCTGGAGGAAAAGCATCTTCCCAAGGTCTCAGTGCAGCGCAGCTTCTCGGCATCTGCCACGTAGAGCTCGGCCGTGAGCGCAACCTGAAGCCACGGAGCTCAGTCCCACTTGACACGGCTACTGCCGAGTGGCTCTGGGATGGTTTCCATCATCTGCCGATGAGCCCGCTTAGACCCAGCCCAGGTACTCTGGAGTGATGGCAGCGAAGAACCCGGCACGGGTTGCAACACCGTTGCTGCCAGTGGCGTTAAACTCCCCTCCTTGCTGCCTGGTGGGTGGTGCTCGGATCACCGCGCTTCTGTAGACGGTGAAGGAATGCATATTCTGAGTGAACTCCTTGTGGAAATCACTTTGTGTTTCTGTAACGCTACTTTTAGATGGATTTTACTCAGATAGCTGTATGTTATATTATACTATTATTGTCATATATATTAATAATAATATGCATATAATTACATTCGTATGACTGTAGTGCTGTCATGAAGCTTGCGGAAGCACAAACTGTACATGGATAGAGTTGCACTTTCAAATGGATCCCGTATTTCCCCCTCATTGTCGTTCAGGGTTTTTTGAGTCTTGAATTCCCTGTGGCAGAGCCCCTAAGCTCCCCTTGCAGAAACATCTCCAGACCATAGCTGCCTCGGCTTTGTCTGCCCCTCAGTCTGAACCACAGAAGCGTTACGGAAGGTGGCACCAGGCGACCCAGTCATTATCAGCTGCGGAGTAAAGTCAAGAGTGTGCTAAATGCTTGAGTGACAACAACTGAACCTCAGCACGCCAGAGGTCCAGAGTAGACAGGAGATTTAAATTAAAGAATGCCAAAGTGGGATGGGAAATGGTTTTTCTTCTATCTGCTGAGTATTTTACATTATATAAAATGAATACTGGATGATAATTGCCAGCGTGGTGTCTTGTATTGATTTAATTCAATAAGCAGCTTCACCTCCACCTTTTGCATGCACTTGCCTTAAAATATATGCATTATGAAGACAGTGATTCAAAGTCTTTAGGAAATCAATATCAAGACAGGGTTCTGTTTTTCCAATATTGACAGCAGAATAACTCTCAGAAACAATGTCAAACAATAAAAGCAGGGGCAGACAAAATTAAGGCTGTAATTCTGTTGTCATTAGGCTCTACAGAAGTCTCGGGCAGTGGCCAGGTATTGCACACTGTATGTGCTTTAGCAGACAGCTTGTGCTGGCCCCTTGCTGTCAGGATTTCTGGTTGAAATCCTGTGAGCACTGAAATGAAAGGCTATTTTTGCTAGAGATTTCTAAACAGTTGGCTGTTTCCCTTGATTTTTTGCCATTAATTAGCACACATTTTTTTCAGCCATGAGCGTGCGCTGGGAGGATATGGAAGGGTGTGTGTGGACCGGTGCTATTAGCGTTGTTCCCACCCTTGATAATTTCCCTAGATCTAAATAAAACTCACATCGAAGTCCGTAATGTTACAGCCCTTAAACTGAGCAGCTCTGTGTGCTAATGTACTGTGGTTTTGTAATGGTAATTTTACAATCCTTTAGTACTGGCAGCTGAATTTCCTGCACATTGAGTGTAGTTCCAAGAAGTTAAAGGATGTCTTTATGGAGTAAAACGTGTTACGGTCAGTGCAAGTCAAACCAGTTGCTTAGTTGATACGATTCGGAAATGAAATTGTTATGGCTAGTTCAGTACTGCAACATACAAGTAACAGTATGTTATTGACATTCATCCAGAAAAAATATTTTTGAATGACATTCAAAACCCCAGTCTGTTTTGATTTTCTCACTCTGAAATGTATGAAGACAGTCCAGAAGTCTAGGTAATGAGTAGTGACTGTCTGCTGTGTCCATAGGAGAGTTTCTTTTCAGTAGATGTTGAAGGCTTATCAAGTTTAACTCTTTCAAGTATTATCCCACTTGTGTCAGCGAGTAAACCAACAAAATTTGTTTTTCCTTTTTGTCTTTCCATTTTTGCAGTGTAAACAAGTGCTGAATTTCATGAAGAGGTCAGTATTGGACCCAGGTGAAATGTTTGAGAGCTTTGCTCACACGTGAGAGTAGAAAATTCAGATACTATTTTCCTTGAATGTACTGAAAAGTCTCTTTCACTTGCCGTATTTATGTATAATTTTTAAAAAAAAAGAGGGAAAGCTCTGTGCCAGCTGTGCCGGGGTGATGTGTCCTGGCCGTTGAATCAGTAAGTGGAAGTTGGGTGGCACCCTTGTCTCTGCTCTTGGTCAGCTCTCTCCGACGGCAGCGCGGTCTGTGTGCGCAGATCTGCTGGCGCTCAGCGAGTGTGCTGAGCTGGGCTTTCCAGGGGTTGAGGAAGAGAGATGCTGGAACGAGGTGACTCCAGCAATTTTGTTGTTCCTTCATTACTCTGACATTTCTTTTCCTTTGCTTTAGTCAGGAGGGTCATTTGCTATGTTCATTGCTTTTAGACATTTAGAGCAGGATCGATATTTTGCTGTATCTGGCCAAGTTTCAGTTTAGAAAGTGGGACAAAAAAAAATTACACTGTGGTTTTTTTTTATACACTTAACACTGAAAATGCTGTTTCAGAAACAGCAGCAGTCTTTTGTATATATTTCTACTCTACATGCTAAAAGAAAAAAACAGAAAATGCTCATTACATGAAGATTATGAAGTGTACGGTAGTTTTATTAGTAACAGCAGAGGATTTTAGCTAATAGGACTGGCTCGTTTTAGTTGTCCATCTGTAGCCAAGAGTCTTCAGTGTTGATTTAGAACAAAGAGGAGTACCTGGGATGCTGCAGAATGCTAGAAGAGGGATAGGTATGTGCCTGTAGTTAAGGGGGATAGAAAAGAGGGAAGCACCAAGCAAGGTTCTCATTAGCTGAAAGGTCATTAGCTTGACATTCATTACAGGCAAACTAATGGAAAAGTCGTTAGTGAGAAAAAATGTAAAAATTTAATGGCATCACAAAATATGCTTGAACATGGCAGTTTGTCATGAGATTAAGAACTTGGATGAAGATGGTAGCCAAGTGATCACACGGCACGAGTTCATTGAAAACCTGTCGCCGTGCGGCTGCGCGTGCCCATGCGGGAGCCCGAGCAGTCGCCGGCAGCCGCAGCAGGAGAAGGTGTGTGAGCTCCCGTGGCAGTGCCTGGCACACGTACGTCGTTAGTGCATCTTCAGGTATATGTTCTAAAAATTGTGCAGTGGATTTTACACGTGGGTGCAGAGCTGGCGTATTGATACCCATTGGACGTCTTCACGTATTGGAAACGCGTGACTGGCGTGAGAGGAGAGGAAGGCGCTCTGCCTGTCTTCTTACCGAGACCCGGGCCCGGATCTGGGTGCCAAAGAGGAGTTATGTTCACGGGGAGCAGTATTGTCTTCGCTGGACCAGGCTTCCTTAGAGCTCCATTAACTTGAACAGTCCTGGCTGGCTGTTCAGAGACGGTTTCCCAGGATTTTGTTGTTAGGCTGCGGTCCCCACATTCTGCTGCGTTTACAGGGAAGTTCCCCTTCCTTTTTTGTCTAACTGATACTTAGAAGCCGCTAACAGACAATTTCAAATGAAAAAAATCACCTGTGAGAAATTAGCCACAAGAGGGATTAGTAAGAGGTTATTTTCCTGGAGTGACTGTTGGAGGAACTGGTGAATGTCCAACGTCTTCTCAAGAGCTGATGTCTTTCTGAAAGTTTGTTTTAGTGAAAGAGGTGAATTTGCGTCAGTTCAGGAGGAAATCGGTGCAGCGCAGAGGTGTGGGGGATGTGTCGTTGGACCAGACAAGTGCATCGTCACTTTTGGCTTGAGTTTTGACTGGTAAATTCTGAAAGCTTCCTAAACAGACTTGGATACCCTCTGTCACAGATCATCTTTTCCTTAAAACTATTTCCCCAAGAGTTCCATGCTGGTGAAGGAAGACGCCACTTCTTTATTTCTTTACCGCGTGCATCTCACTGATGTTAGGAATTAACGAGTTAAATCTGCACCTGACCACAAAGAGCCGATGAAACGTTTCTTTCAGTTATCCGCGATATTCCCGGCAGAGACAATCAATAGGTAGAATCTATGCAAATGTGCGGAGTTCAAGTGAGGGCTATCCTGAACAGGACTTAAGCTGTGCACCCGCCTTTGTGCCAAATTTTCCAGGGTTTTTTTTCTCCTGTAATGAATACATGTATTTTGTGCATTGGAGCATGGCACAGGGCCTTTTGGATGGCAGGCTCTTCAAGAAAGAGGAAGAGAGTTTTAATCACAAAAGCAGAAACTTCAGTCAGGGAAGTGATTCTGCACTTTGTTTCGTTTGTAAATGGTGCGTATTGGCTTTTGTGAAACAGAACCCGGGTCCAATTCAGGACAGCGCTTCATAGATTCTTTACGTGGGGCTTTTGGAGTCTGAAATGGTGCACATGAAAAGGAAAGGAGATTGAACGTAGTTTGTTCCAACAGCTAGCCTGAGATTTTTTCCAATCAGGATTCTTCCAGCATATTCCTCTTTGTTGAGCTATAAGCAGCTTTTAAAATAATAGCATTAGCCTATATTTCAGGACTGCCCTGGGTGTTCCCAGCCACGGTGATTAGTTACAAGAATCAGAAATGCGTGTATTGTAACCTTTTAATGGATATGGGAGACTTGTAAACTAAGTTGAGATTTGAGCAATTTGTAGATTTCAAAATGAGCCGTCGAGTTCATTGAAAAAGAAAAATGCATCATTGAAATTCATGGTGCCACTTTGGTTTTCTTTGCCGAGATTTATCATTGAAAGCCATATTGCTTTCCCTTTGCCTTTATTTAAAGCTCTTCAATACATTGTTTTTAAGGTCCATTTCTTTTACAAGCTTTTCCTTTCAGCTTGCTCAGGGTATCAAGTCCTATGAACATCTGTTTGTGCCTAAAATCAGCCAGGACCCGGACTGTATCCTGCCTCCCTACTCCCTTTTGTTTCCAGAGGCTATTGTTTCCGATTTCATGCTATCAGAGGGGCTGCATGTTTTCCTGTGTGAAGTTGTCAGAGAGATAAAAGCACAGGAGCAGGGTCACATTTCGAGGGATGGGCATGAAAAATTGGTAAAATGTATCTTGAGGGCCACCCACAAGACTTGCTTGAAGAAATTCAGAAGTAGAGAGTATAATTATAATCTTAAAATGGTGCAGATTCCGAAGCGGAGTAAGTAGTGGTGAAATAAGCGTTTAGCTGGCACAAATCTCTTAGTCAGATTTGCACTGAGTCGACTTATTCCTCTTAGGTAGTTTGAGAGTCTCCAGTTGGACTTTGCTAGAAAGAAAATACCATCATCTTCATTAGGGTGCCTGCCCGTGTCTCTTTGGTGTGAGAACGAGATGCCGGAAGATGTAAAGTGAGCACGATACAGTCCTCGCAACGCACGAGGGGAAAGAGAAGCGCTGGTGGAGGTGGCAGCCTGTCCGAAATTACCAGTATCATACAAGACCTGCAAAGAATGCAGTAAGGGTGGTCGTGATTGAAAGACAAATAACGCAGCTTAATGGCCTTAATAAAACACATTTTCCCGGAGGAAAGTGTGGCGCCGGGCTTACAACTGTGGCTGTGCCGTTGGATGCTGCCAACCATGGCTAAGCCAGGCGCGCTCGCCCCTTCTCTCCCATGAACTCCAGGAGCAGGCAGGAGGGAAGAACATTTGTGGTTACGTGCACAGCTGATACAGAGAGTTTAGTGGAGCCTCCCCTCACGTCGGCACGGGAGCGAGGGCTCACCTGTCTTTCCCCAAAAAGTATTAAGAGGCAGTAAAAAGTTCTGTCCGTCCTTAACGTGGTATCCGTATATGATCTTAGCTGTTTTCACTGGGCCTTAACTAGACGTGAAGAAAACAGGTTTAGTAGCTCTGGTTCAGGTCAGTGTGACTCAGTGAGATGGTGACTTTTATTTTCAGAGCTTGCAATGAGGATTTTGTTAAAGTGCATGACAAAGAAAACACATCAGATATGGAAATTGTGGTTTTTTCCATAGGCAGCCGACAGATCTGGGATACCAAGCAAGGCATTATCTTGCTACCACGCAGCTTCCGAGTTAGCAAATGATGTATATAGTACAAAGCAGTATAATACTTCAATGTTAAGGGAATGTATTTTTTTCTATACTTTTTTTGCAAAAATTAAGTCAATTTTTTTCTTAAATGCATACGTGATTTGCAAACTAAATATGGCAACGTTGGAATGAATTTAACATTTTTGGCTATGAAGATTTAGGGGGGACACTAACCTGCACATTTTTTTGCACTTTTGTAACACAGCAGAAAAAATTACTAAACGTGTTTTAGAAGTACAATAATTGTTGAATTCCTATCCTTTGTGGTAATGTTTTTAGATACTAATTTATTTATAAATAGAAAAAGGAGAAAACGGCACACTGCAAAGTTCTATCGGCGAGTTTAAATGAGGGCACTGAGTGAGTACTTTTAAATAACAGTATCCCTTGTCAGCCCCTGTCTTTTTGAGCGGCCGTAGCTGCCGGTGACCTCGTGCCGCTGCAGGAGCCGCCGCGCAGACGACGTCCCGGCTGCCGCGTGGAGCGTCCCCTCCGCAGCCCGGGGTCGGTTCTACGCTGGTTTATCAGCGTGCCGACAGCCACGCTTTCATGTCTTGCATCGCATCAAGTGTCCTGGAGAGGAATTTCATCTGGTCTTAGGGGTATAAATTCTTTTTGAAATCACAGCTGGTTTATACCAGCAGTTTTCCTTGGCGTACCTGCCTGATTTTGGATGGGTAAAAGAATTTACTTTGTTGAGTTTTGTCTCAAAAGGGAAGAGAGGAACGGCTCGAGAAAAAATTAATAGCACATCTTAAAATCCATTACAACATCTCCCTTTTTTCTGACTAAAGGCCTCTCTAGAGGAAATAAAGAAGAAGTTATTACAGCTTTCACTTTTTTGTAGAGTATGAAAAAGCTTTCTGTATGTTAAACAGTCTTGTGGACATCTGGCATGATTGGTTTTAATCTGCTGACTAAAAAGTCAGGATTAAATCTTGCTTTACACCTCTTTGTACTGCAGTCAGTAAAGTGACAGAGCTGCTCTGAAACAATGGCACTACTTATTCCACCCAATATGCCATGTGGTAGATCACCCCCTTTTTCAGCACCACTTCTCTGCAAAGACAATGAAGCATCTGGTGGGGTTTTCCTGTGTCCAAGATATTTTTTTGTCCGTAATTTCACTCAGCCGGTCTGCTTAGCTCTCCCTGGGTGCTACTTTTTGAGACGGGGTTTGCCAAACCCAGTGGCAAGAGGTCAGGAGGCCAAAGTGATGAATTTTTATGTGCCTGTTTCTTGTGTTTCTGCTCAGTCATGATTCTGTGCGCGCTGTACTGCCTCTGAAAGGGAGCCACAGTGAGCAATTTGTCCTCCTGGGCTGGAGAGAATGGGGAGGCAGATGAGTTAAAGTAGCATGTATGACTCCGGACAGAGACGCACACAAATGTTTTCTTATGGCGGAACAGAACACTCCTGTCACTATTCAGCGCGAGAGGGACTTGGGAGATTTGTAGCCTGTTGGCTTTCGATCAAGTGACAAATGAATTTAACGGCACTTAAAGATACAGCAAAAAGAATAGCACTTCGGAAACGAGTCCACAGCTGTTGGCTTTAAAATGATGTTGCCTTAACACTTCTGAACTTGCGTTTTTCCTTCTCTCTGCCTAATTGGGAGCTCTCTGTATGTCTCGACATGTTTGAATCCTGGTTTGCTTGAAGGAAAAAAAATTTCCTCTGTGTTTTGGAAGGTCTGTAGAACGTGCTTTTTGGGTTTTTGCCCGGTTGGGCCCCCATCCCCTCCCGATGGACCATTGGTCCCTAAGAGCAGGAGGACCGTGGAAGCTCCGCTTCTGGCAGAGCTTTCTGTCCTCTCTCACTGGTGTCACGCGAGCCGGGCGTCAGCGTTCGTTGCTGGGTTAAATCCCTCTGGATTCCCCAGGCAGCGGTGTGAAGTTGCTGTTCCTCGAAATCCTCCCCTCTCTCTGATCACCCCTGTCACCGCTGCTGGTCCAGGGCCACGCTGCAATTTGCCGTTGGTCAGCAGCTGAGCTCTGGACCCGTTCCGGGGAGGCGGTGTCCTGGAGGGGATTCTGAATATCGCTGCCGTGCGTGAACCCTCCGTTCTTATACCATCAGAAACCACACAAAGAGGACGCAAAGCTCCCTTCCCAGCAAGCAGAACATGTCGCCCTTTTCCCTGCTCTCTACATTGACTGTTTTACCCCATGGCTGTGTTTTAGGTGCTGCCAGTCGTTTGGGTATGGTGTTTGTGTCCATATAGGTACTGATCTGTTCATCCATCTTGCCATTTGTCAGGGAGGATACCGTAAACCTTGGGTCCACACCTTGCACGGTATTTTACAGACATACCGTTCATTCCTTTCATCCATAAAGCGGTTATTTTAATGTGTGCGTAAGTGCTCCTGGAAATAGGTGAACCCCGTGATGGTTTGCATTCTTGTTCCGCCGGTCAGCAGTGTGCCAACTGGGGGACCTGCTCGGCTTCTTGGCATCTCCAGAGCCAAGGTGCTGCCACAGCCGACTGCCAGGAGGCTGCGTGACAGCAGCGATGGGAGAGGAGGACAATTCGGCAATCCCGCTCAGGCTCTCTGAGCTATTTGAACATAACTAGCTAAAAAGGATTATTTGAGCTTACAGGCTGCTGGACTCATATTCCATTTCAAAAGTGAATAAAGGAGCAAATGATGTGGAACCAGTCAGGGACTACATCGATGAGAAATGAATGAGATATGGCAGGATGAAAAAGAGTTGTGTCAGGGAGCCTGAGCAAACAGAGAAAGGGGAAAAACACAGCAAGGAAATCATCCACACGTTGCATCAGCGAGGCATCACCTGGTCAGCCAGGTCTTAGTCTGACCGTAACACTGTGCAGGACATTCCAATTAAGACAGTGAATTTCATGTTCAGGTCAGAAAACCAGATACAATGAAATGGAAATTATTTTCCTCTCATATTTGCTCCCTTAAAAAATAAAGATACCTTAGAGGAAGAGTGTTCTTTTGCTGCAGATGGAAATGACGGAAGAATATTCAGGTTTCTGCCGCTTTGCCGTACGTACTCGGGGTCATTTGTTGCGATGGTGACTGCACATCAATCTCACTGCTGGACTTGGGCTTAACGAGAGCACAGGCCCACAAACTCGTGCCTTGGGCAAGTGGCTTTCCTGTTGCAAGTCTCAGTTTCCCTCTTTATTTCAGAGATTTATTATTTTTGCTATTACGCGTGATGGGAATTTTTAAAATGTTTTACGCTTCTCTCTATTTCTTACTTTGTGTTTAAAAGTAGCTAGTGTCTGGCTAAAGGCATAGAGATTTGGGGTAGATAAGTGGTTTGATTTCAGAATTGCCCAACACTTCAAGTTTTAAAAGTTGGCTCTGGTTTTGTTTCCTGAGGATAAGTGTAGTGCAAAAATGCTATTGAGTGGTGTGTTGGGCGTGCATCGTATATTACACAGATGATACTTGCTGTTGTAAGTCTACTTTGTGGAAGCCAAAGGTTCACACTCTTCAGAGGCTAAGCCTTGATCTTGAGACGTGTCACGCCACTGATTTTGTACAAAACTCCCATCAATTCAAACAGCAAACTCCCGAACTTACTCCTTCTGGCAGTGCTAGTCAGTGGGAGCGTTTCTGAGGCGTGCTGTGCGTTCTGAGCGAGATAATGTGGAGATGATGTCGCCCGTGCTCGGGCAACACGCTCATCGCTCCCCAGCAGGCTCCCAGGAGCTGACGGACTCCAGATACTTGGAACCTGCGACATCCAGTTCTGGAACAGAGTCAAGAAGCACCAAAGAATTTTGTTAGGTGTTGGCTTCAGATTTTGCTACTTGGTGTTTGATTTCTTACAGCTGTCAGACACCACTAAAGATGGAGGTGACAGAAACAGTAACACCATCAGCACGAACAGAGGCGAACGTTGCCTCTCAAAACAAAGGCAGTTGCAAGGCACACAGGAGCAGATGGGGTTCACAGGCTGTTTTGCTTTTAAAATGAAAAGAAATAGAAGGTTCTTAGTCTGATAGTTAGATAAAAGCAAGCTTAGCTATGAGGAGAGAAACTGCCTCGTATTTCATTTCTCCTGAATTCAAGGGAACGGGGGATTTTATGTTTCTCTACAGAAAGAGATTTACATCACAGATCCCGTGTGCTTCATCAAAGTCTTTGCTTCACAGAAACACGCAGTCCTCTGCTTAGTTAGCTGGAGTAGAAAAAGCATGAGTGCTGCAAAGGTTTCCAACAAGGAAAATTCCAAGCTGATATTGCTGCTAGGCCAAAGCAGAGAAAATCGTGGAAGGAAAGTGATAGCAGAATGTTTGAATAAATCTCAGGAGGTTCACACGTTATGGGACAAGACAACATATATACAGAAGATTTCCATGGAAATAGTTGGACTGTTCCAGTTTCTACAATTACAGAAAAGCAAGTAATTGTCTTTGAGACTCCCCCAGGACCCTACTTGACATCAAGTAGTGATGCTAAATGAATAGGAAGATGGGCAGGAGGAGGGAAGGGATTTTTCCAGCAGACAACTTCAGAGTTCCAGTTCTAGTGGTGTAGGGTTGATCCAGATCTAATCCAAGTTCCCGAATGCATTTGAAATTTACTGTCAATGTCAGCAAGTGAATTTAAACTGAGAGCTTAAAAAGGGGACAGGGAATCCTTTACTGGAAAACTTCCCCATTTCCTGCAGAGACCCTGCGGAGTTTTGTGTTCCTGACACGTGCAGGTGCCAAACAGCTCAGGACGAATACTTTGTGAATCGGTATGTAGATGTGTGGCTGAACTCAGACTTGGAGATCATAGTCAGGAAAATGAAACAAGGGGTTCCAAAAATATGTGGAACCTGACCAGGAGGAGTCAGACAAAGAAACTAGAAGCTGATCACCCTGCAGGTAAATATGTGTGATGGAAAAGGAGCTGTATCCTCATCTTTGAATTCTTAGAAAGAGATACACCTCATGAGGGAGAAATTAAGAGTAATGCAAAGAAAAAAAATAAAGAAAGAAAGTTAAAGGTCTATTTAACACCAGTATTGAAAAATAGTTACAAAATGGGGGATTGCTATATTAGCAAAACTCCTCAAGACAGAGCAGCACAGTTTCTAATGAAAGTCTCTTTCTCAGTTCAACAAAATAGGAAGATGCTATGGGGAAAACTTTAGGAATGCGAGAAACTGTTCTCTCTTATTCTTTCTCTTTGGATCTATGTAGGTGAGCACATGTTCAGCTATTTTATAGGCACTGTTGAAAATTTAAGAATTAAATCATCAGGTACAGAGTAGCAGCTAACTGAACAAGCTGCTTGGTTTCAGAAGAAAACAACATTGAGGATAGTTAGCCAAAATTAGGAAAGTCAGATTGAAACATCAGAGGTTTCTAAATAAGCACAGACTCTTAAGTAGCTGGATTGGGTTATGCTGAGCATCTAATAAACAGATGGGATTTTACTGCTACTAAACATGTAAAAATTGTCGAGAGAGGTTTTTTTCAGTGGCCGTCAGCAGTGTATGTTCTGGGTGAGCAAGATGCTCAGAGGCAGCTAACAGCCGTGATCTGGTGGTCTTGTCTCCTGGATCAGAGCTGTCGTAGCACATTCTTTCCAAGAACACAAGGTTGGGCATTGGATACTTTCTTCCAGATCCGTAATCTCGGAGAATCTTAGTGGCAGAGGCCTTTTGGACTTAATTCAGATTCTTTTCTGAAGAAGAGAATCAGAAGGAGAGCCGTCATTACTGCCAGCTGTTGGCCCAGAGGAAGCTGCGGAGGCAGGAGGGCACGGCAGCCGCCAGCGAGGTCCCTGCCGAGAGGCTCTGCTGTGTGTGCTGCTGGGCGGAGGCTGTGCCAGGGAACTGGGCTGCAGTTTGTTCGGTGCCGTTCCTGAGAAACTCGTGGAAACGGCTTTGCATTGCATTTGGTAACATTGTCAGGAATGGTCTCAGTTTCTGTACCAAAAAAATGCATTTTGTGGTGAAGTTAGCGCAGCTAATGTGAAGTTGAGCTCAAAGAAATGCGAGTTGTTTGCAGCAGGGATCATTTATTTTAAGGACGCAGGAGATCTTGGGGAGAATGGGAGCATGAAGTTAGGGCCTTAGTGCAGAGCTGGTTTTGTCACAGACGCCGCCCAAAGAGATATTTTAAAACCAGAGTATCCGTTTGCCGCAAAACAGCAGAAGGGTTGTGCGGTGGAGACCAGAGAGCTACTGCAGGTCGTGCGCAGCTTCTGGGCCAGGCTTGCCCAGCCGGTGGAGTTGGTGCTGCTGTAAACTGCCTGGGGGGTTAAATCAGGCCTAAACCCAATACAGGCAGCAGTGTGATGCGGTTTGCATTGATTTGCCATCAGAAGGTGGGCCGTGCGCGTGCAACGTCAGCCGTGCGCGAGGAGAGACGGGAGCGGTGCAGGAGGCTTTGCGCCTCCCTCCCACCGGCCCCTCCACCATCTCTGCTCCCCTGGATGGGAACTCACTCCTCTGGGAATATTCACAGACAAAGTAATTTCACCTGTGGCTTCTCATTAATACTCTTTTATATTTGTCCTTTGTCCAGCTAACATTTATGTCACTGCTGCATTAAATTCCTCCTCTGGGAAGTTTATTAGTATTTAAGGCATAGTAACATCTCTGAGGCATCATTGCTCTTTCCACCCAGCTGAAGCTAACACAAGCCAACACGTCATCTGAGGGCTGATTTTTCAGGTGAGGACGCATGTCCTCTCAAATGGGCTTTGCTTGCTTCCCATCGAGGAGTTGAGCTCTGTGAGCAGCAGCTGTGCAGCTGGAGTCCTCTGTGCGGGTCTGAGAGCTAGGATCAGTCCCCTTTTCAGTGGCAGATAGAGGTAAAACCCACAGTGTTCCCTGCCCTGTAGGTAAACACGCAACTCTCTTTGACTCAGAAAGTTGCATTGAACTTTGTTGTTCTCCACTGCAAATGTTGTTTCTCTTATATTAAATGATTTGGTGAGTTTACTGTTAGTCTGTTCTCAGTACCCAGGAAATCGCGTCAGCCCCTCAGAGCTGAGGAGGAGCTCGAACAAGACAGGTGTGCCTGTTACTCCCAAAGTAGCAAATCTCTTACCTTGCAGATTGTTTCAAATGCAATTTGCATCCAGATAATAATAAAAAAGCATTTGATTATCCTAATTTACTAAGTGTCAGGTTGATTTTGGGTTTTGAGCAGCATTTCAGGAGGAGTATTTCACTGTCATAATCAGATGATACATGTACCTCTGTCTTGTCTATCTTGTCTATCCTGCCAGAATCCAGAGAATGCCAGAGTTTGTAACTGGAATAAAATGAAATATCTTAAATTTAGTTGTTCTGGTTGCTCATGTGCTCAAGACCTTATTTCAGGTGGCTCATGTTAACATCCTTCAGACTCTGTTCTTCTCTCCTGGCACTTTTAGCAACAAACACTTCTGTTTTAATCCGCACAGCTTACTTTAAATGGCAATTGCTACTATTAACAAACTTTTTTAGTTACAAAAGAGCAATGAATATATTCTACTGTCTTTTTTTTTTTTTTAGAACATTTAAAACTGTTAATAAATCCTAAAAAGAGTGTTCACATCATTGAGAAAAATAATACACATCTTGAGGATCAGTAGACAGAGGCAGTGGGAAAGTTTGAGTGTGTATGTGCTTGGGTACCACATTTAAAAAACAAAAAAAATGCTGAAGTAATTACAAGCATGCAAGCAGCTCAACTCACACATCAAGAGATGGATGCTGTAGTCTAGAGGATGTTCAAAAAGCAGGAGTGTAAAAGCAGCAAGAAATCAGCTGCAATTTTCAAGAGAGCGCTGCTGGCAGGAAACAGTAGTGCAGCTCACAGCTTCCAGAGGGGTTCCGTGTAAATGCAATCTACTGTAGTTCTGTAGTGTGTGTTGCAGGATTGTGTGTGTGTTTTATGTATATAACACAATATTTTAATGTCTTTATCCCTATTTCCTGTAAATATGCAGAAATATAGTCTAAAACATTTCAGCACGGTGTATATACATGGGAGCAGAATTATTTTGAAGGTTGTGTTTCTGCTGTAAATCAAAAGGCTTTCAGTTTCTGAGGATTGCAGTTCAGAAGAAATTGCAGATCTATCTCTCATCACTATAAAAAACTTTCACCCCTAGCTTTGTGTAACAGTGCATTTTTGTTACGTTCCAAGGCAACTACCAGAAAAGTTGTTACTACATTTTACAGTTCAATACAGATAAATTATCGCAGAGAAATATTTTCAAAATCCTACCTGTGTGGACAGTGTCTGTGGAAACGGGAATAAGACACGTCTGTGTTTGCTAAGCAAAGCCTGAGTACTGAGTTCTCTCAGCTCTGAATATAGCAATCCTGCAAACTTTTTAACTCGCTCTTGTTTCCAAAGAAAAAAGATTTTTTTTTTAATTTTTTTTTTTTGAAAGATAATTTGGGTAGAGTTTTGATATTTGATTTCTCCTCTTCTGGCTTTGTAAAATAATACTTTTGAGGGAATACCCCAAAAGAAAAAGTGTGTTTTCGTAGCATTTTGGTTTTCTTTACCAGCAACAAAAAATCCCTTCACAAGTAGACTTGTCTAAAAAGGCACATGTTCCCGAAAGTTTTCTGCTTGGGTGACTACGACTGTGTAGAAATTGAAAGGAGGAGGAAAAAAGAAGTGCTCCAGCTTGTATAAGAAATGAACCTTTGCCCAATCACTTTTTGTCTGTGAATAAGGTAACTTTTTGTGCGTGTGAAATTTGAAAGCAATAAGGTATGTGGGTCCTTTCTCTGTATTGGTTCTCAAGAGTCGATCGCGGGTTTTTTTTCTTTTAGAACCGGCCTGAAGTTGTGAGATAAAGCAGCTCAGAAAAAAAAAAATGTTCTCAAGCAGATGCCTTTAAGAGACAGAAATCATGAATTTCTTGAATTGCAACTACTCTGGGGGTGGCTACAATGACTTTTTGACAGTGACAGTAACTCTGCCTTGTCTTTTCGAGCCCTTCTTTGGCCCATTCACTCTGGAAAGCTGCTTAAGCGCACTTAAGCGCATTAGCATTTGGATGCTCGGGGACCGTATTGACCCTCATTTGGAAAGTTTAAATGAGTGAAAGATGGAGCGATTTGTTAGGGCTTTAGAAACCAGCTTTAGAGAGCGGCGGGTTTTCCGCTTTGGTTTGTTCGGGTGCTTGTTCTAATCTGGTGCGCTGTTTAAAGGCGACCAGACTGATTTGTGACACATGAGCCCAAAGCGCTATTTTTTTGGGCTTGACCCGATTAGCCGATCTGTGCTCTGAATTTCAATGGCCGTGTCGGAGGGAACGGCTCGCTGTGGATTACCTCACCGGTGTCCCTGCAGACGCAGATGGCAAGGCAGCGGCTCCGTGTCCACGCAGACCAAAGGGATCCCGCGGTACGTGGGGGTGCGAGGGAGCATTTGTGGGTCTGCTCTCAAAGCAAGCGGTACCGAAAGCGCAGCCTCCCCGGGGCCTGTCGTGCATCTCCTCCTCCCTCCCAGGGGGAGCTGGGGTTAACCAGCTACTGCTGCATCTTCCCTCTCTTCTCCCAAGCCTTTCAAAAAAACCACCTTCATATTCCACAGAGATGAAGTTCTCAAAGGGCGTCTGTGTCCCGGTGACCAATACTGCTCTCGCCGCTGAAAGCGAGATTGCACGGACACCTACGGCCATACTGGTGCCGTGACCGTGCCAGGTTTTGTAGGGTAAAACCTAGAGTTAGGTGTTTGTAATCTATAGACACGGCACTTCTTTTTGCAAGGGAGGGAACAAGAAAAAAAATGTTGGGAAAGGGCATCATTTATTCAGCAAAGTAGGGAATTTGGCACCTATTCAGTTCACAGACTTGAATAAAAAAAATCAGATTTGTATTTTATTTTTACAGAATCACGCTCAAGTTATCCTTTAAAAATGAAATTTCTTAATTTATTGCTTTTTGTTTGCACTATGGCAACACGTGGGGCCTTCACCAAGGATCAGTTTTTAACGTCTTTCTATGAAGTGGAGGCAAAAAGTCCATTGACAGATTGTTTCCATTCTGGCACTGGTAACCTCAGCAGAGATCTGGAATATTTGGAAGCGGGTGGATTTTTGTTTTAAGATGTGTTTGGTGTGTATTTCTTCCTTCAGAATAAATTCAGGTCGGGGAACTGAGAAGCAAGCTATAGTTTCATGACCTTGTGTCTTATAGATACTGCACTTCTAATAATGAACTCCTGTATAAGTATATCTGTCTGAGAGAAGGAAGCATGTAGTAGGATGTAAAATTCTATTACCCTATTACCACAGAACATACTTATTTTGTAAGTGACTATTGTGTAAAATGAAAATCTGTCGTCTGTTCATTATGAAAAGGAATGGGACAGGCAGAGCAGGGAAGTCGCCCCTTTGCCTCTTAACTGACTTTCTGTGGCACACTTTTAAGAACCTCCGGCAAAACAAGATTTTATTCAGAGGGACCGTCTTTGCCAATATCCCTGTCCAGGGCTGCGCAGAGATCCTGTCTGCAGCTTGTGCCGCGGCCGCCACGAAGGATGCTGAGCTGTCTCCCCGCTGTGGGTGCACATCCTGGACGTTTCCTTTCCGCCTTTGAGTAGCACCGAGGTTTTCTCGGTTCCCCTGTCTGTCTGCTGCCTTGTGGCAGCCAGGGCTGGTGGGCTGGGGTAGCATCACACACGGGCTTTGTGTAGCTTTGCAGAGGCCACAGAAATGCAGCGCACGGTGTGACGTCTGCCTGCCCCACGGTTTGGATCTACTCTGTTTCTGCATCTCAAAGCACCTCGCATACTTAAAGCTTCACAAAAGCATCAGTTCAGTGAATCTAAAGTATGTTCTGAAGTTAAACATATGCTTAACTGCTTTACTAAAAGCTCCAGATTGCAACAGAGCAAGCCCCAAAACAACCTGTTTATTTTGTGCTATTCTCTACGTCAGCTTTGATTGCGTTGAAACTGGGCTCTTCTGGTTCTTCAGAACCAGACACTTCCTCGGAAGTCTGTACCTCTGTGCCTGATAAAGTGCTCATTTATAATACATTTTAGATACCCAGTCCTCAAAATCTCTAGAGATGCGATGCTGTCTCTTATTTAAAAGGGTGTTGCATGGGGAATTTGCTATCCAGAGTAAAACTTATTTTCAAATGGTATAAGCGTTGCTCAGACTTTTAAATCACACTTAGCACACAAATTTACAAGGCCGAAGTTTTTTGCAAACGAGAGTTAACCCACAGAACTGTAGTGTCAGTGGAGTTATCAGCTCTTAAGAGTGTGATACAGAAGCGGGTAGGGCCTTTGAGCCGTTAGCTGTAGGAAGTGGCTTTTGAGGATGTTTGCAAATAATGTGCGATAGAATGTCACGCCTGAGAAAGAACTTGTGCGCCTGGTCAGGAGTTAAATGGTTATTTACCTTACCTGATTGATACTTTCTTAATATTGCCTGTTTCTCTCCAGACCGTAAATTCAGTTTATTGTTTTAAATCCATCATTGGTGGAACTGACTTAAATTAGCCACGCTCTGTATTTTGACCTACAGCAAATCGTATTTTCAGGTGAGCGTTGAGGAGACACGGATTGATACAGTTCAATTAAATGTGGCCTTATGTTTCACATAACCTAGTTTCCCTTTCTCTCTTGTGCTTTTTTGTTAGACGCTATGTGCAAAGGCTACAATGCAGACTATCCGGGCAGCTGACACAAATGAAGTAGTCAAGCTAATATTTCGTGAATCTGATAATGACCGAAAGGTAAACAACTTAATGCCCTCTGTACCCCCTGTGTAAATAGAAACGTTGTTGAATGTTCACTTTCTTTTCTGCAAAGCATGAATATAGTTGTTTCAAACTGATAATTTAAAGGGAGGGGAGGGATATAGGTTGTCACAACTAATGCTCAGTTAATTGGATCTTTGTCAGTGATTGCCAGTCACCCAAACGGGCAAGCTGACAAGGAGCTTTAGACATGTGGACTTGTCGTCGAGGTTTAAAGCGCTGCCTGTCTCTAAAAGGGTCACTCCCCACATCTGCTTGTTAGGTAGTCAAGTCCGAGAGCTTTGCTGACCTTTCTCCTCTATTTTTTTTTTTTTTTTAGGTTATGCTACAATTAGAAAAGAAGCTCTTTGACTATTTTAATCAAGATGTATTTAGAGATAACAATGGCACTGCGGTAAGTTCATTGCTAAACACCTTTGAATGAATAAGTTGGAAACTCACGTATAAATTGCATTTCTCTGCCAACCCTTTATCCTTATCAGCACTCCTGTCTACAGAACGAGAAGAGATAATTCATCTGACACGATACCTGCTCCATATTTCCTCCTCACTTAGCCTGCTATTTTGTAGTACAGCTTCTTAGCTTTGGCTTGTGTTTACCTTCCTTTTCATAGATAAAAAATGTAGATTAAATATACATGACCATTCACTTTTCTCCCCTGTCCTCTGGTCTGCATTTCTTCAAGCATCTGGTTTCTTCACTAGCTCTTCATTTTGCAATATAATAACTTAGGAAAAGCCCTTAATACAAAGCTGTTCTGAAAATATCTGGGTGTTAGAATAATAGAAACACAGGAATAAATAGTATAGAAAGCTCCAACTCTGCAGCAGACTGGCACTATTGTGGCAATCGTTTAGGGCTTCCTAAGAGGAGAAAGCAGACAGGGAGCACTTAACGTTCTGATTTGTAAGGCGGACTACGATTTTTCTGTGGAGCATGGTTTTATATCTTCTTTAAGGCGATTTCACTTCAAAATGTAGCCACTTTCTTTTGGAAAATATATCACTGCTTGCAGCTTTCTCAATTTCATCTAAGGTTCCTAGGAGTTATGTATCTAAAGGAAAACATTAAGCATCCAAAAATAAAAACCCCAAACAGCTACGCACAGATGCAAATCAGGAACGTACATATTGCACGTGTGAGCCTTGTTGTGGATGGCACGGGCCAAACCCTCTGCTTATGGACATTGGCCCAACTTGACTGTCATCAGAAGAGCTGCGCTAGCTTGTGTCAGATCTTGACCTGCCTACGGGCACATAAGCTAACCGCATTCGTGTGTTGAGAATTCTGAGCTATGTAAACAGGCCAGGCTATACCAGACAAAGAAAACCTTCAGACCACTTGGTGTGTTCTGCAGAAACTGCGTGTCAGTCTCTTGTGCAGGCTGGCAGGCTAGCCAACGCTCCCCTTCTTTCACCAGTCCTTGCCTCAGGGTGACTGAATTTCACCTTCCTTCCTCATACCCACAGTAAAAGAAGACAATGGATGCGTCTTCTGTGCCTCAGCTGTTTTGAGAACCCCTTCACGTTGGCCCTAGTCCCCACCTCTCGGTTTTGCCGTGCTCTGTACCAACGGCACAGCGCTCCTGCTGACATGGCAGACTGCTGCTCTTGGCGTAGGGATGAGGTGTACGCAGGATTCGTGATTCCCCTCCTCTCTTTTCTCTCCTACCTATGGCTTATTTTCTTGCTGTTCATAGAGAACTGGGTAGTCTAGAGGACTGTCTGCAAGGGCCCAGGGCCAAGAGGACAGATGAAGCCCTATTACCCTCTCTGGTTTCAGGTTGGCTTGCACCTAGGAGGTTAATTTGTTGTGAGAATCTGAGATCTCACTCGTTCCTTGAGGTTGGAAGAGTTTGATGAGTCAGACTCGTGAGGAAAGTGAAGAGCTGTTTCTGTTCTCGGCGTGTCGATGTCCATCCCGTTCACTGGGACTGCCGTCCCTTTTCACAGCACATCCTTCATGTGTGCTCACCACGAGAGATACCTGTGTAGGCAACTTGCCTACAAACGCACTTGCTCTGAGGTGACTGAGTTAGGGGTTTGTCTTTTTTAGATTTACAAGGTGAATGCATCCTTGGGAAATACTTGATGTTTCTTTCACTGATGTTTTGCAGTTTGGGGGACATTTAATTCAGAGTGAGGACTCTAATCCCAATTCCTGTTTCCGTACTACTCCCACCCCTGTCCCACATTTTCCTCTATTTGTATTATTATAATAGTTTTTTTAGCTCTTTTTAAAACGACTCAAAGGCTTGTCATTTTTGGGTTTTCCCACTGCGTTTCTGAAGCTGAGCAAGGCTGGTTTTGTTACCACATCCTGGTGATATTTCGGATGACTGTTGGGGTGACTTCACATACATTGACGCGATGTGCGAAGGCAGATGCGGAATCATCCCACTTAAGCACCTTCCATTTCAAAATCAGCACTCATTTCATTCATGCATCAAGAAGCAGGAAATCTTCCAGATCAAACATGGAAGGAAAAGATAAACGATATAATGAGCCATTGGAGATAATCTAATCTTCATGGTCTAGTTAAACACGCAGCACCATGATCACTAAAAACAAACTACCTATCTAAAAGGATAAATGTCTCTGTGCCGAATTCAACCCAAAAAATCCATCGCATCCTTCATCAACCGCCGGTCTTGTACCAGCCTGACAGAAATTTAATTCAAGCTGGCTCCTGAAAATAATTATTGTATTTTAAGAGTAGTAATCATTGGTCGGGACATGATTGAATGTGTCCATGCCTATTGACTTTTTCTATGATTTATAGCTTTGTTTAGTCGATATTCCCATCGAAATTGTATAATTAATTATAAGTGGGGCTGTCAGGTCTGCAGGATGGAGTGCCCTGATGAGTATTTGGGAAGATTAAATTTTCCTTAGCTGTACCAATGCAAGGCTTGGGAATTTTCACAGCACTATGGCTGTTGGATAAAGATGTTTTCTGTGTGTTTAGCAACTGCTTTAGCTCAAAATCCATTGATTTTTCTGAGGGTGGTTTTTTTTATCAGTGTGGTGTCTCTTCAGTAACATTGGAATGTGTACAGATGTGACAAGACCTGACAAATATTTATTATCAACAGGCTACTTTATCATTGTCCATACACAGTTATTCTTTCTTTTTTACATTGTAATCAACAAAAAGAATCTTCAAATATATTTATAAAAATGAGTATTTTTTATGAAAAATCTGATATAGATACAAATTACCTGTTCAACAGAAATTCATCTTGAAACACATACAGTAATCTGTCAGGTCTGATTTTACCAAACTAATCAGTAGCGTATCCAGACTTATCTGGAGCTTATTCCAAAGTCAGCTCAGCAATTACCTGTATTTATTACCTCGAAGTGCAATGACCATTCTGTATCGTTTCATTTCAGAAACGAACGCTCAGATTTATCCAGCTGTGTAACGATAGAAAAAAGAGAAAACCCGTTTGAAAATAACTGTAGCAATAGTGTGAAACTGCCTGAATATTTAATTGGTACGTTTTGAATTGTACATCAAAGCTACAGTTCCTCAGATGGACCAGGGTGGGACAGTTGTAGCTACAACAGAACCGCCGCGTCTCGGCGCCGTGGGGAAGGGTGTTACAGCCGTAACAGAGGAGGTGCAGCACGTGGAGTTTCACCTTGGTGTCAGGCGGATCCCCGTCCCAAGTTGCCGCTTTTGAATTAGACAAAGCTCAGCAGCTCTGCCTGTGACGGCAGGATGTGGCCACGCTGTGCCGCTCAGCACCGCGGTGTCCTCCTGCCTAGGAACGGTGGGCAGTGAACGGCTCATACCCTTCGGGAGGTGGCAGTGCCCAGCCGGGCCCCACAGACACCTCCCAGCCACCCCTCTCAGCGCCCCTGCTCCTCACCCACCCCAGGAGCAGGAGGAGCCCCAGCACCAGATGGGGCCTGGGGAGCACCTTCTGCCTGGGCTGCCCCAGCGGGTCTGCCGTGCCATCCGCTCTTGCGAGCTCACCCGTACCTTCCTGACACAAAACTTGGTTGTAGCTTTGCATTTTCCAGCTCTCAAGTGCTGAGAATGAGCATGCCGATGATTGCAGGAGCGTAGCAGCGTGCAGGGTCTTCTTGAATAAATCTAGACTTTTACCTTTCTTAAATTCCTTAATCATTTTTGATAAATCAGGCTGTAAGAGGTTTTGTAAAAATATCTTGTGTTTGGGAATTCCCCATTAATTTCAAAGCAATCAAAAGAAAAGCAAGCCACAGAAAATTATTTAATGAAAAAATTATAATCATGTTATTGATTTGTACAAAAGAGCCACAAGCTAAATGCTACTTCTTCAGTAGTCAGTTAAATAAATATATAGTAAGAATGTAAAAACTCTTAATGACTACAGAAGAATGATTTAATCATTAGGAGTCATTTTATAATCTGTAGCCGCAATCGGAAATGAGAAACGGTGCATAGATTCCCATCTTTCCCATGAACCGCGTTAAAGAATCAATCCAGACAGAAACTAATGTCCTCAAGATTTTGCCACAACGGGTAATAAAAGTAATCAGTGAATTAATTGTCTTGAAAGTCGAACCTGGTGTTACTCCCACTAAGATCATAATCTCTTTTGTCCGTCGAGGTTCACGGGAACTGGTGACTCGTTCTAGAGCTGTGCGTGCCCCGCGCCGGCGGGGGCACGAGCCACAGCTCCTGGGTGACCAGAGGGTGCAGAGGACGCTGGTGGTGCCACCAGCACCAGTTCCAAAACAAATTTGAGAGAGTCGTGCAGAAAGGCCCCATGATCTCCCGCCACTCCCAGTGGAAGTGGTTCCATTTCCTACTTTGCTTATTTTTTGCCATTATTGTAACAATTAAAGAGCTTCACGTTGCCATCAGCGGTCCTTCAGCAGTCCTCCTGCTGCAGAGAGCAAACTGGAAATGTCTACAGGGAGCACATTCTTACTCAAATTCTATGTTTTAAACCATGAAATCAGCCTTTGAAGGTAGATTCCCTTTAGTCTGTGTGTATGTTTAGCCTCGGCTGATATGGCATGAGAAGAAAACGTGGTGTAAAAATTAATTGAGTTATAAAGGTCCTGTTTTCCCTATGCCAAGTAATGGTTTAAAGTGATCTGTTACCGTACAAATTAACTTAGAGGTGTTATTACAAACAGCTCAGGCAAACATACTTTTAAATTGTGAGTAATTTATTTCTGTTTTTTTTAATATTCCCAGGAAATCCTGAAATGATATGCAGATTGAGAAGATAGGTTTAGTCCATGAGGGACCTTTATGAAGCTTTTTGTGAGACGCAGTGTGCTCATGAAGGTTAAGGATCTGGCATCACTGAAAATGTATTAATCAACAGACAAGATATAGCACAATGCACTCTTCCCAATGGCCTTGGCTCTGACCCTTTTAAAGATAATGGGAATACTGTCCACTAAGAACTAGATTAGGACGATCAAGTGCATTTCATCAGGGTTTGACTTGAACCATGATCCCAGAGGTGAAAAGGCAGAGGTTTATCCACTGAGCCAACCAGCCCCTGTCCAGATAAAATCTTGAATATGATGTATAAGGGCAAATTAGGATAGAGGAAGGAAATTGATTGCTTAGGACCATTGGTACCTCAGACTGGTCCTAAGGAAATCCCGTGCATCCTGGAACTGCCCCTTTTATTCAAGGTGTTCATCTGAGATGCATGAAGTACTAGTAGGAAAATGGCTTCATGCTCTGTTCCTTTACTCGGAACCTGTATTCCCACGATTGGAATTGTGTTTGCTCAAGTTAGTGGTTAGTTGCTGTGCCAGTGGATCCGCTGCAAAGTGACTGATGACAAAAGACAGGAAATGCCATCAGTAAGTGGTTCCTACCAGCAAACAGTGGCAAAGCCAGACTGCAAGCAGGAGTCCATCCAGATGTGCTGGGTTAGCTGCTTACTGCCAGCTTCATGGTCCGAATTAATCATAGATTAGTCTGGTGTAAAGTTTGCCCATATCACAAAGGTGCAAATACTATCTTGTGAGCTTTTGTCCCCCTGCCTGTCCTACACAGCTGCTGTAAGTCCTGAGGCTAGTTCAGGTGTGCTGTGCTGTATTTATTTTGGGGGGCATTGATCGTTGTTTGAGCATAGTCTGAGGAGGAGGCCCAACATCTGTGTTTGCACGCTGTAATGCAGCCTGGAGTCAGGATGATCTGCTGACACGTGTTGGCCTAGGGACACACAGGAGGGTATCCAGAGAGACGATGTTTGTACCCCTATTCCTGTCCTCAAGTGTTTATGGATCTCACCGCCACCCCTGCCAGTTAATACTTGTGCATATACAAAACCACCCTAACTAGGCTTCCACACCTTGCTTCAAGTCCACGCCAATCCAAATAAGGATAGAAAGGCACTTAATGTTTTTTTCACCAACTCTCTGCAGTAGCCCCATCCTTTGGCATTCTCCAGCTGCCCCTCATAGCCTCCCAGACGGATGCCTGATGCACATCAGTGTGTGCAGCCCTGTAGCATGGGAAATGGCAAGTCCAACATGAAACGTTATACTTAAGGACACTTTCATACAAAAAAAGTGCAGCTAGAGAAGAGAGTGGGGTACTCGGCTGCAAGGATACCGAGCCATGGGTTCTGGTCCCTGGTCTTGGGACTGCTCGTGTTATTTGCATTACAGAGGCATTGAAAGAAAAATGGTTTAGGAAGCACAGGCTGGAATCCAGATCTCCTCTGATCCCAAGTGGCCTCCAGCACCTCTCGCTGCCCTGATGCTGGTGGGTGTCTGCGTGCCCAAGCCTGGGCTGAGTGGGAAGTGGCCCTGCCTCACCATCCCTCCCCAGGCAGCTCCAGGGATGCAGGGCTAGGAATTTGAATCCTCTCAGGGAAAGAAACACGTCAAATTTTAGGAGCCTGGAAGCATTAGATGACCTTTCCTGCTGCGCAAGGGTATGTGAGGGAGACGGGGTGGATGAGGTGAGCTCCCCAGACACACCCCCCAGCAGCAGGACACCTGGGGTTCAGGTGCTCTGGGATCCTGCCCCTGCCTCAAAAAGCTCAAGGCAACCAAACCTGCCTCGTAGGCCTTGCTCAGGGGGACTTTCAGTCCCAACAGTGGGAATTTTGCCTAAGTAAGAAACATGGATTGTAGTCTTTCCTCAGGAAAGTTCCTTTTTTTTTTATCAGTCTATAAGTAATACTAAAGCTGCCGAATTGCAGGGGTTTAACTCCCTCATGGCACAAATTCATGTTATGTTTCACAGCAACAGACATGTAAAGCGTAATGAAATAATCCACTGAATCTGTCACCTTTGCAAGCAGGATATTCCTAATTAAAAATCTTTTGAAGTCAACATCCACTCGGCCATTCCTGCCTTTTTGAATGAGCTTTATTACAAGCAGCTGTGCACAGTTTATGAATTAATTACAGGAATGTTCAAGTGTCTGTACTGTTTTGGAAGAGGCAGTTTGCATGAATGCAGTTTTGCAGAGTCACATTTTCCAAATCGAGGCAAGCGCAGGAATCCCAGGAGAGTATGTGACAAAACTGTCTTTTTACTATCAGCAAACAGGACGCTGCGCTTGACTCGGACCAGCCAGTAAAGTCCCTGGCCAAGGGGTCCTCGCTGCTCCACGTGGTGTGGGGTGTACCTGCTGGAGAGCTCGGGCTGGAGAGCTGTAGTCTCTGCATGCGAAAGCTGTGAGCGGTCGTGCTGCATCTCAGGTGCTTCGGACTCTCTATCGGCCGCTGGGAAGCAGGAGGGATGGGACGGGATTTGCTTCTGCAGAGCTGCATTTCGTCAGGGAGCCCTTGGGATGTGAAAGGCACTTCTGTCGGCGGCAGAACGTTAGTGCGGGTAACTGTGCTGCACAAGGGAGAGTCTCTGCTGAACCTGATTCAGGGATTTTAACTCGTTTATTCTTTACTTAGGTTTAGTCTCCTTATAGAGAACTAATTACCTGAGTAGTACAGCAGGATTCTGGTGGTGTTTATTTTTTTTTAAGTAACAAAAGTACTGCAGGATGATAGCTGCACTTTCTGCGGCATGTTGCGGGTCAGAGGGTGACTGAGCCCTGGGAAGCTGCCAGCTGGGCATTCAACTTCCAGCTTATCTGCACTGCTCGTTTCAGCCTCCAGTCCACTGACTTGGGCTGAGAGGATCCACAGGGCAACTAGGAGATTGTATGCAAAATCCGTGTGTGTGAGATGCCTGAAAGGGCTGCAGCCTCCACTGGAAAAACGTAAGGAGTGCATAATGGGAAGTTTTGAAAGCGCGGTTTTATCCAAATCCATGTTCAGGTGTGCCCCTATTACGGGACCAACAGACACCATAAGGCACTAAGCACCTTGCAGGATGAGCAGCACTGCAGCGTGTGAGCACTGAGCAGCGTTTTGAGTGGAGAGCCTCGAGTGTCGAACGCGTTCCTCTACAGGGTGCTGAGCGCTCACCCTACCCTGCCCAACGTCTCACTGCTCTGCGGAGCTGGCACCAGGGCACAACCTGTCCCCTGTGCTCCTCGGCTCACAGGCCAGGCAGCCGTGGCCATCGCTGGCCAGCACCATCCCTGCTGGGCCCACGGTGCCAGCCGGGCTCGGGTCCGAGCAGCATGAGGAGTGCGGGGCAAGGGGGCAGAGGAGGGACTTCTAAAGAGACAGAGCGGACAGCAGTCCAGTAATTGCTCCGGGGATCGATAGACATCACAGGAAACTGGTTCTTTGTAGGCATTTTAAGCAATCTGAGTATTTCCATAACAGAAATATAATTTTAAAATGCATTTTCCAGAGTAGTTTTCTGCTGAGAGAGGAATATTTTCAAAGCAAGAACAGAACAGCATTTTTCTGGGGGAGCTTCCTCTGCAATCAAAGATTTTCTGAATTAGTACAGGCCCAGGGAGCCTTCAGTGCTGACAGTCTTACGCTGCCTGTGCCTAACTCTTCCAATGCTAAGAACCATATATTTAGTGCAGTTTCTCACGTGTGCCGAATATGCACAGCTGTGTAGGAGTTCATGATTCAACAACACGGCCATTCAGGATCTACAGACAAATTCTCAGAAATGTACAGAAATATAACAATATACCAAAGAAGTGTGTACATTTATATTCAATAATTTTGAAATTTTTTTCTGTGAAACATGATTTTAACGAATGGTTTTATGAGAGAAAGAAAATTAAGATGCAAAATATATAGTAATGGATCATTTTACGAAATTTTAGCTGGAGAAAACAGTATGTTCAAAATAAGGCCAGAGCGGAGTTGCGTATGACGTCTTCATGGATAAGTGGGTGGGATCAGGGTTTCTGCAGACCTTTGCTGGAANCGGAGCAGCGCTTTGGTGCGGAGCAGCGCTTTGGCGCGGAGCAGATATTCGGATATACGGATGTAGTGATGGATCGTTTTACGGAGTCTTCGCTAGAGCAAGCAGCAGCTCTGAAGCGCAGCCAGAGCGGAGTGCGCACGGCGCTTTGCGG